>NC_047563.1:36764431-37364431 GCF_902806645.1 Magallana gigas | reverse complement strand
ATTAAAATTATTTAGATGTAAAAAAAAACCATGTAATATATTAGGATAATTTTTAGAACTAAAGTAAATTATTAAAAGATGTTTTCTTTCTAAGTACATATGTAATTCGTTTCCTATAACTTTCATGATCACATTTCAACACACTATTAAAATCAGCGTTAGAGGTGGAAATAAACTCTCTCTCTCTCTCTCTCTCTCTCTCTCTCTCTCTCTCTCTCTCTCTCTCTCTCTCTCTCTCTCTCTCTCTCTCTCTCTCTCTCTCTCATTTAACATACTCAATACATGTAGACCTATACGGTTAATACTCTGAGTGATAAAGATTATTATAAACACCGTATGTTTAAATAGCTAGTTAATCCATCTTCCCAAGTCAAGGGTTTCTGATCCGCTCTGGTTTATGTAGAGCAGAGCGGATCAGAAACCCTTGACTTGGAAGATGTAGTTAATCCTTTATTTCATGAATGTATTGTAATATCTTTTTGTAGAATTTTCAAATCTAAAGACGTAATGAATAATCCTTTTATCCATTACCTCAGAAGTCATCACCTGTTCACCATTTTCTAACATGTCCCAGAATAAGATCTTTTTTATAATTCACTTTTAATTCCATTTTTTTTTTTCATGGATAGAGTCTTTTTGCAGCATAATACTGATTATTAATACAGATTATTAATTGGAACACATGTACCTATTTTACATGGGAAAAGAACCTGGAAGGGAGATGAGCGGAAGTGGGGTGGGGATAGGAATAGCACTGCTCGCGGGAATGTTTGATTATCTATTCATAACTTCTTTGTCTGAACTTATATGCACACATTTTGGCATTTTCGTTTGTGCCACTATTCAATTTCCTTTGTGTTTGTGTGTGTGGAGAGAGAGAGAGAGAGAGAGAGAGAGAGAGAGAGAGAGAGAGAGAGAGAGAGAGAGAGAGAGAGAGAGAGAGAGAGAGAGAGAGAGAGACAGACAGACAGACAGACAGACAGACGACTCTTCCATCACAAACATTTTACATTTTCTTGAAAAAATATTTTCCTCGCTGAGGAAGCGGAGATACTGTACCGAGATAGGAAAAATTCTGTTTGCAAGTAAGATGTCGCACATCCCAGTTAACAGGTATTTACCTGTGTGTCCGTTTATCGGTGTATATACATATACTGGTCATTCTGATGACAGGGCGCCTTGTTCCCAGGTTTGAGATTTTTTTCACATGACAGAAGACCGTGTCAGGCCCGGCTGACCTTGAAAACTATGACATGTATATGTAGACTACGCTTATACGGGAAAAAAAATTGGTAATTTTCCGTAAAGTTTGAATGGGCATTTAAAAAGAAAAATTCTTGTCCAGTGGCCTTAAATCTTTACTGTCCAGCAGAGTGTCCATTTGTGATAGGACTGATAATTTTTATTGCAATCTCATATTTTTTTTCAAAGTTCTAAAATCTTAAAGGTAAGATTTGAAAAAGGATCTTTCTATGTTTTTTTTGGGTCGGAAAATTAAGGATAGCATTGAATAAAAATTTGCAGGATATTTTATTTCGAAAATGAATCATTTGAATTCTATAAATCATTCATTTGTTCTTGTTTATGCATTTAAATATTGTCACCTATTTTGAAAATCTGTAAATCTGTTTTAATAAAAGTCGTTTGGCATCGAAAAACTACTTCTTTGAAAACAAATACACTTTTGAATTTTTAAAAAATTGTATGCTTAAAGGAGAAAAAAAAATGTTGTATTTTCAGATGACTTCAGTAGCAGAAAAGAAATACTCTCTACCAAGTGAGGACAAAAAGGCGCAGTATTTACTGGGGAAGATTCTCGCCGACGGACTCTCACAGAACGAACTGAACGCGGCCTACGATGACGTCAGCAAAGACTACGATCAGGTAAAGAAAAGAAATATTCTCTTTCGAAACGAAATCAATTTGAGAGAAAAACAAAAATCATTTTACTAGACAATAAACAAATTATATTTCGGAATTGATTCCATTCAAAATTAGCTTGAAGAATGTAAGGCTGGAACGTTATTTTAACATATCAATAGAAACCTGACAATGTATACGGGTAGTGCACACATTCATGCACGGTGTTTGACCATATTTGGACAATCTTTTCAGAGCAGACACAGGTGAACTTTTAATGGTTAATCTTCTTAGCGTTATGACAACGCTCTCTGTCTGCAGGACTTGTCTTATAGTTTAACGTTATATACATGTATCAAAACAAAAATGTGGGTACATTGAATATGAATGATACGTCACATAGATTAGGTAATTGTAGTCAGTTTTCTCAATAAGATTGTAATTTTCAACATTTTTTCATGTTCCCGGGGGGGGGGGGGTGTGTTCTAGGTACATAGAACCACGCTTAATCGTGACACTCTATTGTTTTTGCTTTGATATCATGACTGAGAGTATTTTGAAATACGCATTTTTGGAATTTTTATAAAAAAAATTCAAAACATATTCACATTTTTGCAGTTGTAGTTGGAAGATTAACATAAGCTGTCGTCATCAACCAAAACGCGTTCGTTCTTCACTCCTACATGTAGCTGGTTTTTATTTATTTTTTAAAATTTTTAGGTAGTGTTAGACAACGGGTACAAGGCTCCTAATAGCTGTGCCGAGGCGGTGACCAAACTGTTCCCCGAGAAAGACCGAGCCAGGCAGGTGACCCTTGACATCGGCGCCGGGACTGGGCTCCTAGCAGAGGAGGTAAGCGTGACGTCAACGTTACACTTCGGGTACTTCCATGACCGAAAATATTGCCGTTACGGAAATAGACGAGCTTATTATTTACGTCTTTTTTTTTTTTATATTTTAACACAATGGAAAAGTGTTATTTTGAATCCTTTAAAAAGTAAAGAATTTAGGATTTTTTCGGCTCCAGAATTTTCTTTCATGTCCAAAAAGATTAATATATTTCTTTTCGTTTTCTCTGCAGATGTTAAAGAAAGGATTCAAAACATTAGACGCCTTAGATCCATCCCAGGGAATGTTGGATATTGCCGAAGAAAAGGGCATCTACAGAAACTACATATGTGATGCGATTGGCAAAGAACCCCTCAAAATCCCCGCAGGTAAAAACCCCAATGAAACGGGTGCTTTTTTTTCTATATTGTTCATGCCATATAGGAATGCAAATTTGACGGCATGGTTTCATAAGCTTAATCAAAGTTTGATTATGATGTTTTTAAATTCATTTTAGGCAAATGCAGAATGAATTGAATGACTCTGTGGGGTTTTTTTTCTTTCAGACTCATACGATATCGTCACAGTTGTTGGAAGTCATATAGCGAATCACATCGAAAGCGAAGCTCTGATAGAAATCATCCGATTGGTCAAATCAGGTGAGTCGAATAATTGACATGAAGCACTTACAGAAAAAAATTATGAATATTCATATTCCTTCTCCCTATCAAGATATGGTATATGAACAAAAAATTCCATTACCGAAAAATAAAAAAGAGGAAATTTGACTCAAACCAGGGAAATTTTCTACATGCAACAAACACGTGTTCTACCCCTTTGGTAACCATCTTTTTTTTTAAATTTGTTCTAGGTGGCATCGTCTGCATAGTTGCTCGGATGGAGAGTTTATCCAACTTAGACAAATACAAAGACTCTTTTTTCCCGTTGTGCGATGACCTTGAAAAAGCCGGAAAATGGACAAAAATCGAGTGTTCGCCGTGTCCGTACTGGAACAGAATCCAAGGTGTTCAGCTCGTGTACAGAGTGTGCTGAATTGTGTTCTGACTTGTGTTATAATATTGACAAATTTTGACAAAAATGTTGACATTTTTTTATGTACAAATTATTTTATTTTATGAATATACATTTTAAAAATGTTTGAATAAATGTTATGAAAATATGAACGGATTGTTTGACTTTTTACTGGTGATAATTTACATTTTTCGAACATCAAATTAAAATTCTATTGGAATATTAAACTCTATCATATTGATTGAGGTATCTGTATTGCCGTTATAATAAAAAAAATCTATGAAAGAGAGAGGAGAGAGAGAGAGAGAGAGAGAATCCAAAAAACAATTTGGATTTAAATTAATGGTTCATTTTCTTTTTTAATATTATCCAGAGAAAAAAGTATAAATCTATTGAAATACTTTTTTTTAACCCTTTAAAGGACCACAAATGCATGCTATTCTGTAAAATAGAATGAGGGATAACTGCAATGGAATTTTATCCGATAAGGATTTGATGCAAATATTCAATATTAGACCATAGAATTTTATGCTTGATTACAATTTACTGAAAAGTAGAGCATAACTTTAAAATAAACCAAGTTTAATATCAATCCCTCTGTTGAATCACAACATTATTATTTTATTGTTTGTAGAAATTTAAATTATCCGTTGTTGAATTATTCTCAAAGTGTACCTATCTATTTATCATTTATTACTGAAAAAAAAAAAAAAACCAGTGATTGAAATAACTTGGTCTGTGATATAAAGTTTTGACAAAACATGTTTTTGGATCGAAGTTTTTAAAAATGTTAACAATGGTCTGTACATTTGCTTCCTTATTTTCTTATTCTAAGGGAATACTTAGAAATTCGTACTTACATGTCAATAATTACTGCAAGAACAAACATAAATCATACGCACCACAGAAAATCTAATGAATAAAAATAAATGTACAACAAAACCATTTCCGTTGTCCCGTATACGTAAATACCAAATTCAAATTTGAATTGAAATCATAAAAAAAAATATAGTTGGCAGATAAATCTAGGATCGGTCATGCGTACATGTAAGTAGAAAAACATGTAGCCTCTATTTAACTGATGTGTAAACTCCAAAATATATTATTAAAATATTAATGTTAACCTTACACAGTCGAACTAGATCTCAAAGTCTTTATCACGGCGTGTCACCTAGATATCATGATCTCTCGCTGTAAAACATCGCTTATGTTTGAAGTGTACTACTCAAGGTCGCGTTCAGATCATATTCTTCAAATGCCTAACATGGCGTGATTTTTTTCCTCTTTATCATGCATACCATGCAACATCACACCATTTTATTGACTGAATGACTCTTGGGGAATGGGGGGGGGGGGGCATCTATGAAACATATGTAAAGTAAAATAAAGGGGTTAAAAAGTTCCAGCCGATGAATTATTAGCTAGATCATTGATTATGTACTAAAAATATAAATGTAAATCCGTGTAAGTCCTTGCTCCTCCATTGCACATCTGACAGCGTCCGAACTCTCTCTGTCTCTCTCACAGACTCTCTCTCTCTCTCTCTCTCTCTCTCTCTCTCTCTCTCTCTCTCTCTCTCTCTCTCTCTCTCTCTCTCTCTCTAAAAGTACTTGTATATCGGACAAGATCACTTTAATCTGACCTTAATCGTATAGGACCAATACAAATATGAATAAGGCAAGACTGGTTGTCCTTATTCAACTGGCCGCTTCTCTCTCTCTCTCTCTCTCTCTCTCTCTCTCTCTCTCTCTCTCTCTCTCTCTCTCTCTGTGAAATAGCTAAAAGTACATGTATATCGGATAAGATCACTTTGATCCTTAATCATAAACATGTAGGTCCAATACAAATATAAATAAGACAAGATTGTTTGCCCTTATTCAACTGGCCACTTTTTTTTCTCGGCCAGACGACATATTTCGTCAAGGTTAACCCCCCCCCCCCCCCCCCCATATATATCCAGTGTAGTGTCCGCTGAATATTATCATAAAAATTTCCCTTGACCACTTGGTCTAGCCAACTATATAGAGCCGTAACTGTTCAGTTATTTAAATGCCAAGGTCATTGTCAAACACCGAGTAAAGTCGTGGAGACCTCTGAATGCATAGCAGAAGCGGAAATTTACCAGGCAGGTAAGAGACTGTCAGTATTCAAGCACCATCTCTCATTAATGGTCCTATATTTCGCTCAATTAAAATTGACAGGTTTTTTTTTAATAAGTTGTGCTCAGCATTATATTCTCGGTGGTCAATTTCATTGAAGAACGCGAGATGCTTATGTTTATTATGGGCCACTTAATTAAGGACTAGTTTGTATTGAATTCACCCAGCGGAAAATTTACATTACGTAATGTAAACACGGCACGGACAAGGGATGGGATGACCACAACGGGGCTATCATGTGCCCGAAACTGTAGTGCATTTACAATATTTATAATAATCTTTGTTTTTAAAAATGTGCACTTTTTTAAAAAGCGTAACCTGCTGCTCGAATTATGCAAAATATATCACAATGTTGTTTTCTTATGATGAGAATTATCTGTGTTTAAATTTATACATTTTCAAATTCATTGTTGCTTTTTATTTTCTACAACTTAGATTGAATTTGTTTATTGTGACACTATAAGTAATCTCTTTTAAAAATTACGAGAGAGAGAGAGAGAGAGAGATGGTAAATATAAAAATCCCACAAGTACATGTATGATAATATATTTACAAATATTGAAATTAGAAATAGATTATAACATTTTTTTAATCTCATGTTCTCGTGACAATATACAACAAAACTAGTTTTTTGAAATCGGAAAAAGGAAAACGAAATGTCATGTTCAGAAAATGATCTCATGTCAATTTCAGAGCAATAATAAATTAAACCACGTTTTAACTAAGTGCGAAGGTTGCATTTTGCTTAAATTGACAGTGATTATAATCTATGCTGAGAATTATTCTCTCTGTGACCAATTTCATTGTAGAACCCTAAAGCTTTACTTCACAAATACTTTGTTATCCTTAGGAAAGACAAATGACGACGTTTAGACATACTATTCCTGTTGAGGATCAGGATGCGGCAAAACTTGTGGGCAAAGTCCTGGCGGAAGGCTTGTCCCAGAAAGAACTGAACGCAGCTTATGACGATGTCTGCAAGGATTACGACAAGGTATCAACTCCTCACCTATACATCTTTTCAATGACGACTTAATTTTACTGACAGAATTGTGCAAGCCATTTTCCTCCATTGTATTGTAAATATGAATAAACTTTAAAAATCAGTTTTGCTTTTAAATTATTCTCACATTTTATATGATTGGAACGTACATCGAGTTTGAGACATTAAAAAAAAAGATTTAGATATATCATCATTAATTTAACATTTGTCAAAAAAATCACATGAAATACTGAAACAGTATGTATCTAAATTATCTCATCATGATAGCTTACAATGTACTTTTGACTTTTTTTGCAGGTTGTGTTAAGTAATGGTTACATGGCGCCAAACAGCGCGGCCCTGGCCGTGGCAAAAATCTACCCCGAAGCGGAGCGAGCCCAGAAGATAACCCTTGACATCGGTGCTGGGACGGGGCTGCTAGCGGAAGAGGTACTTGCCACCCCCCCCCCATCCAATAAATAAGTCTCTATAGAGAGTCGGTAGGAGCGAAATATATCAGTGGTGAAATCTGTACGTTGCTTGGCTGTGCACGGAACAACCAATGTTCTTAATGAGCTTGTGCTGGCTAGATATATTTAACTTTTTTGCTTTTAATTTTGCTCCACCCAGACACCCATTTTGTCCCCCTCCCTCCCCCCCCCCCCACCTTGTCTACATTATTAGTTAGAAAATTTAAAGCGCTGCGTTAATTTCACTTGAAATTTTTGGGTTTTTTTTAGGGGGGGGGGGGGGGGCGAAATTGGAGCAGGGAATTTTTTCAGACACATGTGAATGGACGGAAAAAAAGTAGCGAAAATGACCTGTCACTCGTTTGTAATGAAGTGCATTAAATTAATTTCTCTTTTTTTCTTAACAAGTTTCCTCATTTGAATATAAAAACTACTGGCTATAATGTTTGGAGAGAAAATTACTGCAAATATAGATAAGCGTTTTGTTCATAAAATTATAGTCTTTATCAACTTGAAAACGATTGTATTGTAGATGCATAAAGTAGGATTTAAAATCTTTGATGCGTTAGAGCCGTCCCAAGGAATGCTAGATGTAGCCAAAGAGAAAGGCTTATACAGAAACTACATCTGTGAAGCCATTGGCAAGGAACAATTGAACCTTCCAGCAGGTATATTTGGCAGAGCAATGATTTGCATAGTTACATAATCATACAGAACATGATTAGAATAAGTGTATGTTTCTATTAAAAGTAAAATTAACATGATAAATTTGGCCCGATTACCTTTAATGTCAGACAAAAAAATTGAAATGGGTGTTGTTATTATTATAATAATAATGCACTATCTAATTAAAAATTAATCACAACATTTAAAACATAGAAACACGCCATCTTATAATGAACCAAACAGCATAAGGCAGCTGGAGCCATTCATCTCTATTGTTTAAGTTGAGCCTTAGAATACGCTTTGTCATTTACATAATACACATGTAGAAGACCATATAAGCTATTTTTAAGTCTCCCAAACGAAGTTTGGAGACTTATTGTTTTTGTACAGTTCTTCTTTTTCTTCTTTCCCGCTCTGAACTTGTCCGTAGCCTTTCTCAGGGATGGCTTAACAGAATTGTACAAAACTCTATGATACGATAAGCCTGCATATCTAGATGTGCACGCTGGTTTAATTTTTCTCATTTGGGGTTGGCCAACCACTTTTCTGAGGGGTCAAAAGGTCATGGGGTCTAACAGTGAACCTTATGGGAAAAATCGTAGACTCTATTGTAAATGGTTATAACTTGAAAACGGACAAAGATAATAATATAGGGTTTTCAGAATCATATATGAACTGTTACAAGCAATATATATGGTTTATTAGATCTGTCCCCTGGGGTCATCCCCACCCCCAAGGAATTGGAAACCATATATCTCAGAAACTGTTAGAATCCTGACCCCTAAACCTATATATTCTTGTTCCATGTGTTAAGGGGCATCAAATGGTATGTAGGTCAAGGGCCCTGGGGGTGGTCTTGACCCCCCTCAAACAGGAAGTGCCCAAATATCTTAAAAACAGTCCTGACCCCACCTCTATGCTATATATATTCTTGTTCCTTCTGTCAAGGGGCACCAAATGGTATGTAGGTCATGGGCCCTGGGGGTGATCCTGACCCCCCTCAAACAGGAAGTGCCCGAATATCTTGAAAACAGTTAAGATCCCCAACCCTTAACCATATATATTCTTGTTTCTTGGGTCATGTTGGTTCACCTGATAAATAGTAAAGGACCCCATGGGAACATCATGAGACTTCAGAAATAAAAATAATCAAGTTCTTAATCTTTTTGTCTGTAAAGTTTGACCCATGTGGGTCACCCCTTCTCCCAAGGATGGCCTCGTTCGTTTGGGAGACTGTATAATCGCCCGGATTATAATTTCATCCGGTTAAAATGTAAATCCATTCCTTTAGGTACGATCGTGTTCTAAATGTATTTATTTCAATCTTGCTTTACAGCATCATACGACATCATCACAGTGGTCGGAAGTCACGGGGTAAACCACATCGAAAGCGAGGCTTTATACGAAATAATACGATTAACCAAGCCAGGTTCGTGTAATAAATGATCGTTTAATATATTGACAAACTTTAATGCAAAGGGCCTAGTGCGACATTATTTGGTTATGGCAGTTCTATCATTTAGTATTTGGTTAAGGAATTTGGTTATTGGGTTTACGTCACAGATGTTAGTTTTACGTGTCACTGGTTACAAATAGACAGCGCTGCTAGACATTACACTGCAAAATCAGATGATGCAAATATGCATGCAAATTTTAAAAAAATTTCTGGTAGATTAGCAAATAAGGTAACACACTTTTCTTAAAGTAAGGGAGTACTCTTTCTACTGTATACAGGGTTATTTTCGCCCAGTGATATTTTCGCCCTTCTACACTTGCAAAAGGTTTAACACTGTCTCGATTTTGCCAAAATGCAGTTGTGTTAAAAGGAATATTATATATATATGGAATTCATCCAGTCTTAAATTTGCCCACTGACAACGAGGGCGAAAGGGGCGAAAATAAATCGGGGGCGTATATTTCCCTGTATACAATATAAAAAACGAAAAATTGAGATTTTTAACATTCAGAACCTTATTATTTTTTCTTTATCACAACAGGTGGAATTGTATGCATCGTGGCACGAATGGAAAGTTTAACGAATCTAGAGGAATACAAAGATACGTTTTTCCCATTGTGTGATCAGCTTGAAAAAGAAGGTAGATGGCAGAAAATAGACTCCTCGTCATGTCCGTACTGGCAGAAAGTGGAAGGGGCTCAAGTGTTGTATAAAGTGTGCTAATGCTGTTGAATAAATCACAATGTTTCACGTTACCAATAAGAGTGAATAAACATACACTACCGTACGTCATTGTGATAAAGACATGTAATCTTTAAACACTCATTATCAGCTTGGCCATGCGTTCGAATGGGATATTCGTTCGAATTGGCTATGCGATGCGTTCGAATATCAAACATTTTCTTCCATGCAATATTGAAGACTACGATAGCTGATCGAGCATAAACGTCTTATTTAAGCTTTTCTAGGATGGAACTCGCAACCATACGCACATAGAAATCCTATCTGTTCAGAATGTTAAGTTTGAACAACAGAGTAATAAGGACTTTTATAACATGAACACATCGAAAACAAATAATCGAGAATTTTGAGGGTTTTTTCCCAGCCCTATGGCGCCTTAACTACCTGTACATATGCCAAAAAATTTTGTTTCACTTTTTGAAAATTTTGATTAAAATGAATTTATATATTGAGTTTGTCTACATTATTGTGAAATCACTTCCGCACATGCAGAGAGAGGGAGAAGGCTACAAAATCATATACGTCTCGACGTTTGGAACGAATCTTAAATGGGCGTGCCAAGAAAAATAGACAATGTAAAGTCCAATGAATCTGTCTCTATGGAAATATTAATTATTTTAATTCTATGCGTACTCCATATGCTTTTAATTTAAAAAATGAAATGTTTTCTTTGGTGATGCATGCGGGATATGAAGATTGCAACTTTGCAGAAAAAAATACATAACCGGCGTTAGCATGTTATATAATTTTTTTCTGCAATAATCGATACTTTCATAGCCCAAATAATTCATCAAAGAAAGCATTTTATTGTTTATAGTTACATTTTTTGAACAGGTTAATAAATTGATTGTAAATGTCAGTTAAATTAATTTAATTACTGTTAATGTAAGTATACACCCTCTGCATGGGAACTTGAGTCTGATATCATCATGATTATCTCTTGCAGTCCGTGAATTTTCTTAGATTTCTTAGATATCGAAACGACCATTCGATATATGAGGCGTGTAGATTTCAGTCCTGTACTTTTCTACATAGCTATGAATTGCAATCAATTTCCGTTAGAAATAGTTGAGATCATACATGTATATAATTGGTGTGTGTAGCACACAAAATAAGCATTTGAAAAAAAAAATGGTTTCATAATCACCATGCAGCTGTAAAGATGTATGTAACTTTCAAGATGAATGAAAAACAAATCTTTTGCGGTAAACATTTATTAAAGATTTAATTGTCGTTGTCTGTGTATTGTAAATTAAGAAGTGCAAAGTGTTATGAAATGCTGGATGCCTCGTCTTTTTATAAAATGTTTCAGACAATTACACAACACAGCAACCGCGGCATGGATATCCCTAGTCTAGTTTTAGACAACTCTGTCCATAGTTAAAATTAAAATAGGTCAAATTTCACATCAACAGGTAAGAGAAGTATTCATACAGCTACTCGATTTTTTAAGCAGTGCTTGTTAAAAAGACCAGTATGAAATTACAATTAGAGTTAATTTAATCAATATTGTGCTACATGTGTGTCATGTTCATTTTTTCGATAAGATAATTTTATGTGACGAAGTATTCAATTTGGCATAATATTTGATCACATGTTATTAGTATTCGACTGGTCATTTTTAAAGTATTATATATTCATTTCTTGATACAGTTCTGGTTTTGAAAATTAAATACACGTGTACCAAAGCTTTCAAGTCAATGACATGGTTACACAAAAAATATAATATACTTATTTATCTTTTTAAAAATTTAAAAATGATAATTAAAAAATTAATGCAAAGAATGTTTTGGATTGATTATTAAACAGATGGCAACCGAGAGTGAGTACACCCTTCCCTCGGCGGAGACGGAAGTGACGACTCTGTTAGAGAAAGTTTTACACGAAGGTCTCAACACGACGGAACTTGCCACTGTTTATGATGACCTAAGCCAAGATTACGATAAGGTGACGAAAAAATTGCAACAAAAGCGTCTGTGAAACAAAATGTAGATAATTAAAGCTTAATTTTGTTTGATGAAAAACCCACATTTTACAGTAAAACAAACACCACCAAAAATCATACTGAAAAATCGGTTTTACTGAAATTTGATGTTTTGTTCAATTTTTTTTTTGTACAAATGTCGTTAATTACATTTTGAAGGTTTGTAATAAGAACAATGTATTGGCTCTCACAGGTTTTAACTGAGAGTAAATATTACGGTCCAAATACAGCCGCAGAGGCCGTGTCCAAGTTAATCAAACCGGATGAACGACCCCAGAAAATAATCCTGGACATCGGCGCCGGAACGGGATTAGTTGCGGAAGAGGTTATTTGCATGACTGTATTGTTTGGTGTGATGTTTTTGACGTCATGCCAATATGATTCTAGTGTACTGTTTACATGTACTTCAAAAAATTGTGGGTTTTTTAAAGATTTTTATATACATTTAAGATTGCTGATTAAAGGTTGATTCAATAAATCAAAGTCGTAAGCTCTCCTTTCAAAAGAAACTTAAATGTTAAATGTGAAAAAATTAAGAATTTTTAAAAAAGTGAATTATAACTGTAAAGTAAACATGCAGCTCTTTACACGATGCCCCAAAGAATAAAAAAAGTTGAAATTGAGCAATGAACCAAAAAAAAAGGGACATTAAATTCCATAATTAATGAGTGAATTTAATAAGCAACAAAATGGTTTACCAATTCTCATGTGAGTACATTAAATGATTTAACTTCAAGTTCAAGTTAAGGCGATGTGAAAATACAACCATGACATCTTTTGGTTCTTTCATATAAAAAACACAAAAATCCAGATATGTTTTGCATCTGTCAGAATTGTAATATTGCAGTTGACAAAGAAGGGATTTAAAGTCTTTGATGCCTTGGACCCATCATCTGGAATGCTAGAGAAGGCTCGAGAGAAGGGGTTGTACAGGAACTACATCTGTGCAGCGATTGGCTCAAAACCCTTGAACATTCCCTCAGGTACATGTAACAAATTGAGCCTCTAAATCATAATTCCAAACTCTCGAAAACTGATCGAAAGTGTTCAAAACACTAATGATACATTTCAAGGGTTGTCATATCAATACTGATATAAAAAAGGAACTAACACAGGTATGGTTTGAATAGTTTATAGTTAAGATCTACACATAACTCTGTGAAGTATTTGTGATAGACTTTTTATTCTTCCAAATATACATAGGATCGTATGATGTTATAACTGTTGTCGGTAGTCACACAAAAAATCACATCAAAGGTGAAGCTTTGCAAGAAATGATACGACTGGTGAAGTCTGGTAAGTGACAACCTTTCATTTACTATAAAAAAAACAACTGACACAATGTTGAATGATTCATATTGAACAAACTCTAATTCATAGTATTCTAGAGAACAACTTTTTAAAAAAATCCGAGTAATTTATTTAAAAAATATAAAATAAAACAATGTTAGCTTCAGTTTTAGCAGGAAAACATTGCAAAAAAATTTTATAGGATGACATTGACGTAATTTTGCTACATACTTGTTTTAATATTATTCAGAATCTGTATGTACGTGTGATTTTTCCACAAAAACATGAATAATAGAAGTAAAGATGGCCATATTTTTTCTGCCATTGAATTAATAAATGACAACTTTACATCATAATTTGAAAACTGCAGAGTTTATATTTTTTATAAGAAAATGTCACATTTTTTCCTCAGGCGGTATCATCTGTATAGTAGCACGTATGGAAGGGTTTTACAAATTCGAGGAATATAAAGATTCATTCTTCCCGCTCTGTGACAAACTAGAAAAAGACGGAAAATGGCAAAAAATCGAGTGTTCCGAATGCCCATACTGGAATACCCTTAAAGGAATAATATTTTTGTACAATGTGTGCTGACGGAACAATATAGCACATGCCTGTTTGCTCTATATTTCCTATCCGCTATTTTGTGATAAATAAAAAGAAATTGTTCCAATGGGACCGAATTTCGCAGAACGATTTTGTTTTCATGTGTAACCAAAATTGCTCTGCTTTGACGTATATGATAATTCAACCAATTGTTTAATCTGCGATGAACTGCAATCGTTAATAAAATCAAAGGTGACCTATTTATTGGTCAAAATGGGTGGTTGTCTTATATTTATGTACAACTGATTGTTCAAAATATGTATTGTACGGCACAATTGTACATAATAACATGCACATGTCACTTTAATAGCTAATTAATTTACTTGTATTAATCAAGAAAGATATCATTGTTGTGACCTACTGTATGTAAGTCAATCGATATATTGGGATGAACAATGATATGTCCTATTTGAAAAATTAATAATTGTTTGCTGGTAAAAAAGAACTTTTGCTACTCTGTCCCAAGATATTCTCGATTGAGAGTCTGAAGGAACATCATATGATGAATAATTAATTCATGTTTACTTAGTAAAACACCACATAGTTAGAGTCAATGACCCAGAGTAAGACGGAACCCTTTGCGGATGCTACTCTTTCATATAAATGGCAATAAGTTAAGGACTTGTTGACCTAAATTGCAGATACTTGATATAGTTTACATGTACTTATCTATTTAACATACTTAACGTTAACACGAAATGTCAATTGTTTAATGATTGTAGTCAATTGTTTTCTTTGTTGTATATTAATCATATAAACCCAAGATGAGAGAGAGAGAGAGAGAGAGAGAGAGAGAGAGAGAGAGAGAGAGAGAGAGTGGGTGGGTGGGTGGGTTGGTGTGTGTGTGTGAGACGTAAGACGATCCTTTGGCGAACTGTCGTGAAATTAAAAAGTTTATAAATTATTTTTAAAAATGTCTCATCTTGCATTGTTCGCAATATATAGGGAAAAAGCCTATCATGCAGGTGAAAATTGGCATTTAATTATTTCAAGCAATTATTACGGGATATGAGTATGACGTCCTAAATGTCGGTTCAATACAGACTGACTTTGTGAAGTTGGTTGATAAAAATTTTCCGGAGAGCTATTATAATACAGCTTTACAGCTACTTGTGAACATTTACTCTTTACCATAAAGCAGCTACTTAAATTTTTAAAATTATCGTCAATACAGTATATATTTTAAAATGTTTTATAATTAAAACTCTACCAGTTCAAATTCGATCAAATTCAGCTGACCCATCCCGTTCCTTACTTTCAGAAATCCTATTTCCGAAGAAAAAACATAATTACAAAAACATAAACATACTAGTATACCCGTACTATTTCTTCAAAACCTTTCAATTTTTAACAAAACTTGGTGCTTATAAAACTTCTTTTTATTTATAACAGTTTTAGATTGCTTTATTATTTATCCATCACTTGCAAAACAAAATCATTTTGACATTTAAAAAAAGATAAAATAGGTAAATATATTTAATTATAGTTACATACATTTTCCGCGAAAAATTCCCAAATCTTTGCAGGTCGTTTATTCGAACTAATTCAGAAAAATAACAAAAATAACAAGAGAAATGCCGTCAATGTGACAGCAAACCGGGTTTTTTGTGTGTGAACAGTATTCATAATCCATTTGTCAATACTGAATTGATAACTACTACCTATCCAAAGAAATGGGATACTCTATAGCAATGTATTTTCCAAAAAAAATGACTAAGTTCAACAGCTGATATTTTTTCAAAACTTATCAGAAATCAAAATCCTACCAATTTGCAAATCTATGATATATGTATAATTGATTTTCAAAAGAACTGTACGAGGAGTTATCGGATCAATAAGGGTACCTTTTTGGCAGCCACTCGCCCGCCCGCCATTTTCATCACTATTTCAATAATTGGAAAACCCGGTTAAAAATTCTCTCTCAAAATTCTTAGAATTCAGAAGCAATGAAGCTACAGACTGTACTTGGGACCTCACGGCTGTCTCCGAACCCCATGCCGCTCAAAATTTATTTACCCCCTTAGGAAATTTCTTGATCCGTCTCATTTCTAGAAAAGAGTACGCATTAACATATATTCCAGTTTAAATTACATGTCAAATTATTTTAGAGAAATAAGACATCAGGCATTTCTTTTAAACCCTTATCGTATAATACCATGAGAATTATACTACAGAAGTTTGCGCATTCGTCACATCGGCAACGATTCTTATATAGATGAACCCCTTCCTGTTTGGTCCAGTTTCAATCATACCCCGAACACCTTTCTAAAAATAATACCGGTATTTTCGATAGAAAAAGTGTCGTTCATTAAAAGCTTATTGCAACAGTTTAGCGGAATATCATGTTTATTTTCCGTCCATTCAGGTGTAATGAAGAATAATGACCCCCGTAGAATAATGACCGGGGGTCATTTTTCGACGTAGAATAATGACCCCCCGGTCATTATTCTACGCAGAAAAATGACCCCCCGGTCATTATTCTACGTAGAAAAATGACCCCTTTGCCTGAAGAATAAGTGTCATTTTCATAAAAATGAGCACACTCCACATGAAGAAAAGTGACCCCTGTAGAATAATGACCCCCTTGTAGATTAAAGTGTTTTCAGTATATTTTTTTTATTATTTGTGAAATAGTCTGTACACTATTGTAATTTTACTGCTGCAGTTTACAGAAAGTGACAGAAATTATAATTCATATTTAAATAAACTTAAAGTGAAAAAAGGGGTATATCTTAGAAAATAAAAATCCTTCCGTTATAACAAGACATTGACGTATTGCATCGGAATATGGTTGTCATCTTAAAGGGGCATGGTCACGATTTTAGTCAAAATTTATTTTTCCGATTTTAATGTTCACAATGCGTCAGATAGGCATTTTTAACAGGCAACCAAAATTTGAGTGTCATTCGTTGAGTTATAAGCAAGTTACAGAGCTTGCCATTCTTTGCTATGTAAACGAAGCTTTTGTTTACATTTTGAATGTTGAAGTGAAAATTCCAATTTTAGACCTAATTAATGTGTTGAACGTAAGGAACTGTTTATTTATGCTTAAAATGAATAAGAAGATAGACAAATCAGCTTGAAAAAGATTTTTACTGGTATATTGAACCTATATAAACGACAACAGGGCACGAACCTTGTTTACATGACAAAGAATTGTGAGCCCTGTATCTTGCTTATAACTTTACAACTGACCCTCAAATTCCACTTGATCAGTAGAAATGCTTTCCTTAAGCATTGTAAATATTGAAAACAGAAAAATAGAATTTGACCAAAATCGTGACCATGGCCCTTTAACAATTACATTTACATATATGGATAGGGCCACTTCGACCTTAGGGCGAAGATGCGAAGTTGCAAAGGCGATTGTATGAAGGCGAAGGAGCAAAAGTGCGAAGATGCGACGACGAAGCGCGAAGATGTGATGCCTAAAGTGCGAAGGTGCGAAGGCGAAGGAGCGATACTAGCTACTATCGCTCCTTCCCAACTTCGCAGTTTGGCCTTCGCACTTTCGCCTTCGCCTTTTTTATTGCATTCAGCAAGTCTCGGTCGATTACATAGAATTTAATGCAGGCACCGTACTTGCCAAGGTTTTCTGATTAATCCAGGCTATTATTGGTACGCATGCGCTAGGCAATCGCGCTTAATATGAATGTTTATAAATATTTTGATGTGTACACTCCTTGCTCATGCATGGATCTATAGGTGGAGAGGGTGTCCGCCCCCCGGAAAATTTAATATCAATAATTTCACGCATTAAAAGGGGAGAGGGGGTCCTGATCCTATCCCCCTGGATAATTTAATTTTATTGATTTTATAAAAATAAAATTTCCAAAATATGCCTCTGAACCCCAAAACGATAGAGAGCTCCGCAATTATAAAACATAGGTAATCACAGATTACAAAGCTCACCAAGACGAGGCATCACCTTTATGAGGCATCAGCTTTATGAGACCACATTTATCATATTATATGAAAACCATCCTTTATAATCTTGGATATTCATGGATTCTTCGCCTCATCATCTATGAGATTGATCAACCCAATATATTTCCGTAGTAAGTCAGTAACTAACCTAATAAGTAATAATATTGTATAATATAGTATGATATTGTAATGTATGATATTGTATCATGTTTGATAAATAATATGATATTGTATTATATGATACAATATAATTTGATACAATATTGTATCATATCGAATGATACAATATCATGGAATAAAATAAAATATTATATAATATCATATCAAATGATACAATATCTTGGGATAAAATAAAATATTATATAATACAATTATATTATATATATATTGTATCATATGATACAATAATATATAAAACAACATCAGAAAATGCAATTTCATGTGATATGATAACATATCATATAAACCAATATCATATTATAGAATATCGTATGATACAATATTTTATAATATTACAATATCATATATACAATTTCATTTGATATAATTCTATATTACTGAAATCAATATCATATTATACAATACTGTATGATACAATATAATAGCATATACAATATTATATCATAGGATGCAATATTATATATTGCAATATCATATGTAATAGTATCATGTGGTTAAATAATTAATTAATAATACAATATAATATTATACAATATTATGTCATAATATATAATACTATACATAACAATATCATGATACAATATCATATCATAAAATATAAAAAAAATAATACAATATTATATCGTATCATATAACGTTTTACAATATAACATATGGTATTATATTTTCTCCTATTAAACAACAATATCATACAATACTATATCATAGGAATCATGTTATATCATTTAACAACAACCTCATCTATCTATCAAGCAGGTTTGAGTGAGGTAGGAGATTTCTATAGCATCCTTGATAATGGAGATCATGCTCAGCATCTGAAGCAACCTCTGACTTTCATTTATAATATAGTTAAATCAACTATGCAAGCTATCATCAATAAAACATGTGACCTGTTCCAAAAAACTAAACCTCATCAAGCATCATAAACCTATGGTTCAGATTCAGCATTCAAGCCTGTCAGGTGCATCAGTATCATACCAGCCATGTACCATCCATGCAAATTTGGTGAAGTTAGGACCAGTAATAACTACGATATCATCATCAGAGGATACCTGGACAGCAATTAAAACTTTTACCTCCTCCAGCAAACTAAGATTGACAATTCATTCACCAATTAATATTGCTTAATATATTATTAAAACAATTATTCTTTCATGATTATTGTTCGTAAATTATCACACAATACCCTCATTGTGTATGAATCTTTCTTTATTTGTGTCATTTCGTGTGCTTGCTACGGATATGAAAAACTATATACAGCGATTTATTTACAGGACAACCTATTTCTTTTCATGTTTACAGAGGGGTCATTTTTCTATGGGGGTCATTTTTCTTCATGTTGAACATGTAGAAAAATAACCCCTGGGTCTTTTTTCTTCAGAAAAATCCAATTATTCTTCAGCTAGGGGGGTCATTATTCTACGTTGAAAAATGACCCCCGGTCATTATTCTACGGGGGTCATTATTCTTCATTACACCGGCAATTACGACATGCCTTTTCTTGCAGCAAGGCAGTTGCCATATAAGGTCATGTCAAAATTCGACAAACTTGTAGACTTCACATTTGTCAATTTGTATCATGTCAGATGTGCTATTGCCGAGTCTGCAGATACAAATGCAGAAACTACGCATTGAAAGTGTGCAGAGTTGAAGGTTTAATTAACTAATGAAAACATAAAGCTGCAAAATATGCATCATGCGAAGGAACTGAGTCAAATCTTACATGTGTTTATGCCTGAGTTTTATACTGGGTACACGATCAGAATTACACATATTCATACTCAGGCTCACACACCAACACGATTGCATATTCGGATGTCTGGATTTTTTAACACGATTACCCTCCATATAACAGCACTATCAGTTGTGTCAAGATTTATTCACATGTCTTGAAAGGATTTACGTTTTAAAAATCCGGATGCACAATTAAATAGGTCACACACAAACATTTACAGGTAAGCGACGTTTTTTAAATAAAATATCTGGTTACCTTGAGCACATATGTACATGTCAAAATAACATGGCAGCAAATCATAATGACACTTTGACAAACCGATTTTCTACGCAGTTTACGTATCGAAAGATCTACACGAAAGGAATACGTTGCAAAAGTGATCAGAAAAGTTTATATTTTTTTCATTTTCATTAAAGCAGATGGACACCAACAAGTACAGTGTCCCCTCGGCAGAGACAGGGGTGACAACTCTGCTGGGAAAAGTTTTCAAAGATGGACTTAATCAGTCAGAACTTGCCGCCGCTTATGATGACGTCAGCAAGGATTACGATAAGGTGCTTTCTAGAGTTTACACTGTAGACGAGTTCTTCTGTTGCCCCCATATGTTTATTATCCTCATGCAATATTTACTAAGGAGACGCATTTTCGCCACAATGACACTTATTTTAATCATTTTATCACACGTAATCTAATCTTTAACTTTTACCCATTAATCTGTACATTTAAAACTGTCATTACTAGTAATCTGTAAAATTATTAACTTATAATATTTACACATTAGTCTGTAAATTTTTATTTTTATACATATCATTTTTGGGCGATTCCATCTTAATATTGCGATGGACCACTATCGTAGAGCAAACCGCCACCCCCGGAATGGTTACATCCTGCAAACAGCTACATATGTAATTCGTCTGTTAGGATCAGATTGCAAACAATAAGGGACTCTGGCTAATGGGAATTGGTCGTGCTTTCAACTTGTATCTATATCCCAATTGTCGATCGTAAAAAAAAATGATACCCTATTACTTTTTTTGATCTTAACCAATTTAAGGCATATGTTGAGATTAACATCAAAATTAATATAAAATAGTGTGGCTTTCATACTGAATGAAATTAATATGGGTACAACATATTTGAGCTTAAATATTCTTGTTACCAAGTCTACTGTATTTATATGATATGACTTAATATTTTTGAGCTCATACATAAATTGAGCGATAAAATCACTGATACACATAGAATACATTTCTGTGATTATGTATGGCCCTTGGGTGTCTTGCAGGTTTTAACTAAAAGTGAGTACGTTGCTCATAGAACAGCAGCAGAGTCCCTCGCAAAGTTAACCAAACCAGATGAACGACCCCAGAAAACAATCCTGGACATCGGCGCCGGAACGGGATTGGTTGCAGAAGAGGTATTCATTGTCTAATCATATGTTACAGATGTTACAATGTATAGTATTGTTTGCTGCAATAAAGATTTAGATTTAGAACGCAAACGATGCTTTTGCATCGACAAGTTTTAGAGTTCAAGTACTCTCCTGTTCATCATCATCACCATCTTCTTCTTCTTCTTAAAGCGAGCTACACTGTGGTTTTTTTCTCATTAAAATAATCACGTAAGATACTATGTAAGAAATCTTGCGCTCTTACAAAATTCTTACCTTAAGTTTAACACCGTGAATATGGAGTGTAAATTCCTATATCAATGACACTTTAAAAAAACCTTAAATGATGTTATATTTTGTCCCACAAGGAAATGAAAAATTATCTTTTTTCCCTTTGAAGGAGAGCACAAAACATAAGTGTCAATGTAATAGAATGTTAAAGTTTTTAAAGAAATGGTTATAAAATTTTTACTTTGCAAAAAAAGGCCCAAATTTAAGAGTTGGTTACAGATGCAAATTGATTTAAAGAGGACTTGAAAATTCTCGAATAAACATGTCAAATTAAAATGAGTTTTGTAAGAGTTGACCTAAATGTATTAGACATATTCCTATTACAGTTGACCAAGATTGGCTTTAAAATTATTGATGCCTTGGAGCCGTCGTCTGGTATGCTGGAGAAGGCACGAGAGAAAGGATTGTACCGGAAGTACATCTGTGAGGCTATTGGAACAGAACCTTTAAATATTCCATCAGGTAGCAAATAGGTCCTAATATATCAGTAATGATATTTGGTTTTTTTTTTATTAATTTCACCTTGAGAAAATTTATGTGACTATTTTCAAAAGCTATTAAAATGAGGTTTAGATGAATAACTATTAACTAAGGGACATAATAACTATTAACTAAGGGACATAATAACTATTAACTAAGGGACATAATTACTATTAACTAAGGGACATAATAACTATTAACTAAGGGACATAATAACTATTAACTAAGGGACATAATAACTATTAACTAAGGGACATAATTACTGTTAACTAAGGGACTATTAACTAAGGGACATAATAACTATTAACTAAGGGACATAATAACTATTAACTAAGGGACATTATAACTATTAACTAAGGGACATAATAACTATTAACTAAGGGTCATAATAACTATTAACTAAGGGACATAATAACTATTAACTAAGGGACATAAGAATTGAAATCAGGAGGCTGGATGATCAACAAATTAACCACCAGATCTACTAAAAAATTTTAGACATGATTTCTTTGCCTAAAACCATTGCATAGTAATTAAAGAAAAGAGTCCAATATTTTAGATTTAAAATTCAAACATTTTCTCTACAGGGGTGTTCTTGTAAAGAAGATTTA
This sequence comes from Magallana gigas, assembly GCF_902806645.1. Classification (NCBI taxonomy): domain Eukaryota; kingdom Metazoa; phylum Mollusca; class Bivalvia; order Ostreida; family Ostreidae; genus Magallana; species Magallana gigas. The sequence continues at coordinate 37,341,743 of NC_047563.1, read as the reverse complement.
CATAATCTTAATATGGCCATGCCCATCAAAAACCCTCTTCAGTAAATACTTGTATGTACAATACGTATCCTTGACCTCATAACGCACTCTTTTTTTCTAAATAGGATCTTATGATATTGTAACTGTTGTCGGAGGCCATACGAAAAATCACATTCAAAGTGAAGCTCTGGAGGAAATGATAAGACTGGTGAATGCGGGTAAGTGACAACTTCTGCGAAAACTACACCGCTAGAAAATAAAACTTTTGACCTTTAAAGATTTGACACTCATTGTGGAAAATGTATTTCCATCTTCCATCGATATATTGCTATTTCTAAGATTTTCCGATAAATCAAAGTACAGGAAGTATCGCTTTGAGAAAACATTCTGAAAAAACTGAAAGAATTCTTTTTCAGCATTGCTTATCTTTTCAGATGGAATCATCTGCATCGTATCCCGTATGGAAGGGTTTTACCAATTTGAGGAATATAAAGATTCATTCTTCCCGCTCTGTGATAAACTAGAAAAAGACGGAAAATGGCAGAAAATCGAGTGCTCCGAATGTCCATTCTGGAAAACTGTTCCAGGGTTGAAGTTTTTGTACAGGGTGTGCTAAAAATGAAGGAGCTTGATAAAAAAATATTAATATATAACTTCCTTAAGAAGCATAGGAATAAAGTTTACCTATTTTGACAATACACCTATCCTATAAGTGTTTTACTTTTTGATGCTTTTTATTGAAAATGTTGATATTAAATCTGAAAAATATTCTAAGCTTACGCATAGAACTCATTTAGATTGAATTTACCCTGCTATTGTATCTATGTAATTACATCATCTATTTGTCTAATATGATGAAGAGATAGATATCTGATGATTAATTGTTATTAATACATATCAAGATTTAAATGTGTAATGCAGCGGATAAAAGGGTAAATTTTGTAGCCGAGTAGTAAGCTAAAAATTAGTCGATTGAAATGTATTAAGATCTTTTGTATAATTAACAAGAATTCTGAGAGTATTGCATAAGCAATACACGTCCCCTACCGGTTTGTGGAAATTGTGAAAACAAATGCACTGTTATGCAGAATATCGAACCCAAACATTAAAAAATTGGAATATAAAAAATTAATTTTCTCGAAAATATGTCAACCAGACGCTACAAAAGTGTAAACTTGATCCGTAGTTTAACATTTTGAGGCTGTTCAGCAAATTCCATATTATTCCTCAAACGCATAAAAAAAAGTGTGGAAAACTGAAGTGGGACAGACAGACGGACGGACGGACTGACTGACGGACGCCGAGGAAAGCTATAGTCCCCTCCGGTGAAAACCGGTAGGGGACTAAAAAAAGAACACCCAGATCAATAGGAAACAGCGATGATAGTATTCTTTTTCGCATTCATTTTTAAAATCATCCAGACAAAACCAAAAATTAAAAACGAACAAATTTTTGATGACAAATTCTTCTATATTTTTATTTGTATAAATCAATTCTCATATAAATCAGGAACTTTTGTGATTAAAGTTTAAATTATATACATTGAAACTCAAAAAATATGAAACAATATTTTTAAAAAAAAAAAAACCCCAAAAAACATGTCTTTATCGCACTTTCCATCCTTTGAAACTGGACCACTGATTTCCTTGCAGTAAAATGGCGTCCACTTTTCGAATATTCACCAGATCTCCCTTTTTCAGAACCACGGGAACTGTATTAGAACAACTTTCATATCCTTGTCTATCAAGTTCAGTACTGCATTTTGCCAGATCTTTTCTCTCCCCATTCACAAGAATCTCCGAATCGAACATTGGCATTTCGGCTACGAGGTTCGTCCAGGAAAATACATAAAGTCCACTAGATGGCGCTGTGAAGAATCCCGTGATCGTGTTGTAAACTCCATCCGTGTTCAGCCATGTCTTATCGTACACAACGTTTTCGGTAGTGAGTTTGCTTAAATCATGCTTTTGACTCATATAGGCACTGAATGCAACAACTGACTCATTGTCTGTGGAAAAAAATGGTTTATCTAAAATTAGGATGATTTTGACATAAACAAAAATCATTGAACATAAGTTTTAGTTTCCTTAAATACCAATCATTAGAGTGACCAGTTACACATTAACACGCCCTATTAGTAATCATTTTAAAGTCATTAATATACGGGCCTAAAACGTCGTGTTTCGTAAAATTCAAAATTTGTATATCAAGATTGTTGAGTAATTGCATAAACATTGAATTTAACAAGTTCATTCAAAAATAAATAATCGAAACATTGTTTGTATATTTTTAATGGGTTTCGGCAATTTTCTGACCTGCACATCTATTATCGACTTTGCTGTCTTGTTTGAAAAAGTGTGACGAAATAGTTTCCTTGTAAAATTAGCGCTCTTTTTATCAGTTATAAATTTAAAAGTTCTTATTGCTCTTGTTCATAATTTAGATATTGTTACACGAAAGCTTTAATGTATAAAATATGTAATTTGAGCTTCAGAAAAAAATTGATAACTTACCTTGAGAACCTGGAGTAGCAACATTGAGCAAACGCATGCGCCGATTTTCGTTTTCAAGCGCAATTATTTTCTTCTCCATTGCTTCCAGTTTGTCTTCAAACTGTCGACCTTCCACTGCGATGGCCATCATTCGTTGTTTTACGGTAAGCATGTCGCTGCTTAACGTGTAAAGTTGGTTGACCAGAGACATCCTGATCAAGGATTCCTGATTCAGTTGTTGTTGAAAGGACCGAAGATCGACGGTATCACTCGATTGCTCGACGGTTCGACTACTCGAATCGAAATCTTGGTCAGAAGTAAGATTTGAGACAGCCGCGGCAGCATGGATCATTGTCCACAAGATTATGAGTTGATGTGAACTGGGATACATTTTGCAGAATACCGTACATTACAATGAACACTATGGTATCTTTCGAAAGAGAATACCTACCACGGAAGTTAGGGTTAATATAGGCTAAGTGGAGCACATCCGCTACTCTGAATATATACGCATTAACTTAAATTAAAGTTATTTAGTGTACACCAAGTGCACAATACTACTAGTGGAAACACAAATTGAAGAGTATTAGTGAAAATATTTGTTCATTACAGCGGAATACTTATTCATTCTCAATCATACCACACTTCAATTTTATTAAAGAGTTAATGGTTTATATGTGTCCAAAACTCGTCAATATGATGGTCCATACTTTAAATAAAGAAGTGATACAAAATATATAAAAAGCTATTTTGCCCAACATAGATAACGCATATATACGGGGTCGTGTTAATAACAATTTCATAGCATAGAATTTTTTTTCATAATAAATCTCATCCAAAAGTACACTTTAACTGCACAATATACATTGTAACGTTACACCAGTAACGGATATTGGAAGACCAAACTATAAAAAAAAACCTTCCTCTTCATCAACTAGTCCTGGCCCGACGCCAATGCCCACTATTATTTTCCACGGTCGTTCTTTCACGTTGTCCAGCTCTGACAGTGACGCTGCTGTTGTTGTGTTGTTGGTTTATGGGGGGGGGGGGCAAGGATCTATTGATTTATATCTAAGTTGCCCTCAAATAGCTACTAATGCTGAACAATTCAGGGAATGGGAAAATCCCCTAAATTTCACGCACAAATTAATGTAAAAAGTCTTTAGTTTATGAGCTCTTTTTTAATTGATAAAATTTCAAACAGGGCCTCTATTCTTTAATTAAAGAATCAAAATTCAAGTTTTAAAATCGTCTTCTGCGTGAAGAGGTAGAGTAGCTGTACCATTAAACTCTTTGATGCGACAACACTTTACAAACTGTTCATATAAAATGTTTTTTATTCATGACTGAATCGTAACTTCTTGCTCCTTTCTTGCAGGTTTCTTCTATCAGTATGTCGTATTCACCAATGCACTGATGAAATTTAATTCGTAAAGACATCTAACGTTAACGTGTATCTACTTTGAGTGTAATACAATGGAAATGCGGTGCAAAATCCTTTATATTGAGGATAATTTCAAATGACATAAAACAATATTATATTTTGTCACACCTCTTGATGTCAATATACACTTCTCCCTCTTATTTCAGAAGACAAGAAAGTATAATCTGATTCGTGTTCGAAGTTATTGTCTCAATGGCCTCAAACACAAATTATGTTCCAGCCATTTTGTCCCAAAAATATTTAAAAACAAATGCTCTGTTCTTCTGTTACAGTTGACAAAGATCGGGTTTTTTAAAATATTGATGCATTGGAGCCATCATCTGAAATGCTAGAGAAGGCAGGAGAGAAAAGATTGTAACGGAAATGCATATGTGATGCGATTTATACAGAACCTTTGAACGTATATGCAGGTGAAAAATAAACAGTACCCCTCTTAAACCATAATTAACTGAATAACCGAAAAAAAAATTATTGAACCGCTTCATGTGTATCTGAGTGCTTTTTGGGGAGCTTTTAGTGTATAAGGTTTTGACGATACAGATTTTGGAAAATGTGTGAAATACGTGTCGAAAACTCACATTAAAAGCGAAGCTCTGGAGGGAATGATAAGAGTGCTTAAGGCTGGTTAGTGATAGGCTCTTCTGAACAAATAAGGGCAAGAAATTAAATTTCAAGTATTCATTAATCTAATATTCATTGTAAAAAATACATAAAATGTAAATTTACAATTGTGCAATGCCATTTCAATTCCAAACATCCCCAAAACTCAAAGTACTTAATGTAATGTGAACGACAATATGATGCTTTATACACATGATTCACAATTTAAAGAATCGTATTGACAGATTGTTATATTTTTAGGTGAAATCATCTGCACAGTTGATCGTAATGAATGATTTTATCAAATCAAACAAATCTAAAGATTGTCACTCTGTGACAAACTAGAAAAAGACAGAAAAGGGCAGAAAATCGAGTGTTCCCGTTGCTCATTCTGGAATATCGTTGGACGATTGAAGATTTTGTACAGGGAGAGCAGAAAAATAAATGAAGGTGCTTGCTTTATACTTTTTAAGCTTCCTTATGAATTTTTTTTAAAATCTATACTTACAGCTCAGAATAAAAGATATCTTTTTAAGGAGAATGAGGGGTGATGTTGGGTAGAGAGGATTTATTTAGTTGTAATTATCTCTAAATTACATATCTTCCCCAATCCGAACCTTCATTTTTCTTAAATTTAAGATAGATGATTATGAGAAATTATACGTATACATTAATCTTTCAAAGATAGTGAAACAAAAAGTCTTTCCATTTTAATGCAAATTTAATAGCTCTCATACAATTTTAAATTCGAAATTCAAACATGCAAAATACAAAGAGTTTCTAAAAAACTCTAAAACAAGTGTTCTTATTGGACTTTCCATCCTTTGAAACTGGACCATTGAATTCCAAGAAGAGAAAGAGAATCCACAGTTCGGATATTCACCAGATCCCCTGTCTTCAGAATAACAGGTACTGTATTGGAACAACTTTCAAAACCTTGTTGACCCAGCTCATGATCACAATTTGCCCGTCCTTTTCTCTCCCCGTTCACAAGCAGCTCTGCATTAAACTTTGACATTTCTGCTACCAGACTCGTCCAGGAAAACACGTATAATCCACCAGATGGCGCTGTGAAGAAGCCATTTTTCGTATTGTACACGTCATGGGTGTTAAGAGAAGTCCTGTCGTAAACCACATTCACCGTAGTGTCCGTTTTGAAATTAAGCTTTTTGCTAGTAAAGGCGTGAAATGCGACCACCGAGTCTTCATCTGTGAAATCAAAATTGTCATGAAATTATTGTTTTTATCTTAATTTATTTAAATAAGAGATTTACGTTGACAAAATCAATAACTGTTATCTATGGCTTAGTTTAATCAAATATTTTGGAATTGCCACAGAGCAAGTTCTTTTATAAAGATCTTCAATTAAAAATATTCTCCTAAACATTGCTGATGTAAAGTGAATTGAAGTGAAAAGATTAAATTTAAAGAGTTTTCCAGAAGCTTCCAGTAAATAATCGTCGACTTTAACGAAATAAACACGATCATTGACCAAAATAAACAATTTCAATGACTTTAATGAAATAAAAAAATCGTTGACTTGAATGAAATATGCAATAATTTTTGTCAACTTAAATGAAATAAACACGATCATTGACTTCAAGTGGTTTGGGACATTTGTCGATATTAATGTGGATTAAAGTACGTTATAATTAAAATAATTTCACCGATTTAGAATTTTCAAATTTTTACAATATTTAACCAAAAATACGTTATATATTGGTTTTGAAATATTTCTCAGCGGAATTCGAACTCATGACTTACAGATTCGTACTAAACCCTCTAACCTACTAGTACTGCGCTCCGCTTTTAGGTGACACTTTTAGGAAAGGAAAAAATAATATTACACTTGATTTTCTTGTTTAGTTCGATAAATAATAAGTCACAACACGCGTACGGAGGTGTCCCTTAAATGAAATAAACACAAGCTAGGACTCTAAATGCATCCGGTTTCAAATGTATTTACGAACAGAAACATTCGTAACAACCATATTTGCACACTTTATGCTGGTATCTGCAAAATTAATATATTTCTGATAAGAACAGTGAGCACATATTATCGACTTTGTTGTCTGGTATAAGTTTACCAAAACAAGACACTTCTGAGGAGGTAAAAAGCGAAATGAAATATAATTAGTATCCACGTGGAATTTAAAACATGCCCTTTACGAGATGATTTCAACGTTTAATTGCTCTTTAAACAGATAATATACGATAACACGAAGGATCAATACATAAATCTTCCAAAATTAAATTGGTTAAAAATGTTATGATTTCAACTTTAGAAAAAATATTGATAACATACTCTGAGATCCTGAAGAAGCATGACTAGTTCCAGCATCAGTTGCATTGCTCACTTTGACCGAAATCTGCTCCTGGGTATCACGCATGCGCCGGTTTTCGTTTTTAAGCGCGATGATTTTCTTCTTCATCTCTTTCAGTTTGTTTTCAAACTGTCGACCTTCCACTGCAATAGCCATCATTCGTTGTTTTACGGTAAGCATGTCGCTACTCAGTGTGTACAGTTGGTTGACCAGAGACAGCCTGATCAAAGACTCCTGATTCAGTTGTTGTTGCAAGGATCGAAGGTCGACGGCACCACTCGATTGATTGATGACTCGACTACTCGAATCGACATCTAGGTGAGCAGTCAGATTTGAGTTTGACGAGACCGCATAGATCATCGTCCATAACATTATAAGCTGACGTGAATTGAGATACATAACGTAGTTTGCTCTAAATAAATTGAATGCTTGGTCTTCTTAAGGAAGATCGAGAAGATGTGTTACGGAAGTCAATGTTAATAAAGGCACAGTGGCGTATATCCGATACTTTACGATTTTCATCATGACCTCTATTGTAAACCTCGTGCAAAATATCGGTAATAAGATAAAACATAAAAACAATGCATTGTATTGAAATATCAAATCGTCCATTACATCCTAACGGAACAATGAGGCAAAGAAGCGAGATACATGAGAGACCAATAGCCCTAAGTTGTAAGCCTCTTTGTTTATTAAGGAAAGCTAAATCTGCATTTCATTTTATTTATTTGTCATTATGTTTTGAGTCTAAGTAATAAAAATCATAATTGTTTTTTCTTAAGAATTAATGTATTTTTGTTTACATTGTGGTTTCTTTTACGTTAGTTTCAATTAAATTCATACAGCGACGGCATAATATTTGATATCTAGGAAAGAAATGTTGATTGTCAAAAAAATGTTAAACTTATAAATATAATGTTCCTTTGTTCCGTATTTTTTACAATATGGCGAAGAAAAATTTAAAAAAAAAAAAAAAAATTGAAGATTGTTTTTCCTCATAAATCTTTTATATTGTATTAAAGGGCGAAAGAGATATTTGTTAAAAGAATGTGGGCGCTTAAGATGTAGATTCGGCAGGAATCTGGGCGCACAAGGAGAGTGAAAATTTCATCAATTAATTTTGAATATTTTTCGAATTGTAACCGTTATTTGGTTTCTGTTGGATGTGGAATGAGTGGAAAAATATTTGAAATGCAAAAGGTTTTATTATAATATGGGTCTAAATATAGCAACACAATGCAATTCATGCAAAATCCTACTTATTTACAACTGTTTTTAAATGATTTTGTTGTCGCTGGGTCTTCTCTCCACAAATTTGAAACGTGTAAAGGTAACATATTTCAACATTAAAAATGTTGCTTTTTAAAAAAAGATGGAGAGATGACCCAGAGATGACTAATTATGTACTTTTTCAAATTATTTTTTGAAGGATAAAAAACAAAGTCCATTGATATTACAGTGTTGTTTAAAACAGTACTTTATAGAGCATATATTAACAAGTCTCCGTGGCTCAGTGGTTTCGTCCTGGATTTAGTGAATACATACATTCAGTGTTTTGGGTTCAAATCCAACTGGTGGTCTTTTTAAAAAAAAAAAACTTTTTTTGTTTTAAATGTTTGTTATTATAGCATGATGTTGAATTATAATATACCGGTATATTTTAATTTGTTGTTTTTGATTTCTAGATCTGCTGTATGAACACTTTAAAAATTCTTTTCTTATTATTAGTTTTTTAGGATATGTATACACAATATAACTTCATTAAAATATGTTTTCATTAATATTTCCAACTAGTTATCGGTTTACCTCTCATTTCCATTTTCTGAAAGCTTTGTGAGTTTATTAATAACTGGAATAGCCATGTACTTCGACTCTCAACATAATATATGTTTGTTGAAACCTGTACATAGCCTTTCGAGGTTATAGACATTTAAATCCCAATTGATTCGTGTCGAGGATTCCTGCAAACTTACCATCTTGTGCGCTCACTTTCTTTAAATCGACGGAGGAGCTCTGTAAACGACATGATTAAAAAAAAAACCCTGACTTCAAAGATAGTGGTACTTAAATATTGATTCTCCCTACCATTGTTTTTCACGACTCTTTTTTATCAAAGGGGGGAAGGAATACTTGTAAAAAAAATTAAACCGAAGGATTAACTCTGAAAACGACTTGGATAGAAAGCTTTGCCTTTGAAGATAGTGGTAGCTTTTATATTGAACCTTCCTGCTATTGTTCTTCGCGACTCCGATCGCTAATAATCCACGATACAATTTAAAAAAAAAACAATCTTCATCATTTTGAGCACCGGGCTTTATCATGTATTTCAAAAGGACATATTGATATAACTGGTGTTAATCTCCGGCTAGAGAAGTTAATATATACAGCATAAAAGGATATCGATTGTGGGAAGTAACAAAGAAATTAAAGGGTACTTGAAAATTATCGGTCAATATTGCGAAAGATAAAACGAATTTTTTCGGAACACTTGGTTGTGAGTTCGTCCCTCTTGTATCAGCTTAAATCAATAGTCGCTTCTCTTTCTCGAAGCATGGTCTACAAATATATGTAATCACACAAGCTAGGGCCTAATGTTTAACTCTCCAATAATCGCAAACATATCCTCTACAAATATCCCAAGCACGTCACTTTTAAGGCCCACGTTGGGTAAAAAAAAAGTAAACTCTCGTTTTAAACTTCAAACTTTATCACCAGTTTGATGAAGGAATTTAAATATCTCTGTTGAAAGTTTAACAACTGTTTTTAAAAAAAATGCTATGTTTTGTCAATACGTTAATTAAAATTTAAGAAGCCAGGTATTTGCTGATACTTGAATAACCCCTTTCGGAGCCTCTACGTAGATATCGGGGACGTAATATTGATTTAAAGAACGTACAGTAGGTCCATTTTCAACATTTGCGATATTAGCTCTCTTATAATGACAAGTACACATAGAAGTGCGAGGTATTCCCTGTGTCTTTCCCCTCTCCTGCGAATTTCTCTGTCGTTACTGACAGTTCCGCCATGACCTCTGTATTACCGATGGAAAAACCAACCGCTGCCGCTGCAGCGCATAATCTTCAGGCTCCGACCCTTAAGGTACCTCATACAACTGCGAATACCAATGGAGCCGGGAAATTCAACTCCCAACAATCTCCGAGTGGTTCGCCTTCCGTGAGGAAAAAAGGAACGAATGTTTCTGGCGGGAACAATATGTCCGTCAAACCGATTCCGGTGTTATCAGTGTCCTCGTTTTATGAGCTGTCAGCGTACCTGCCCAGTGGGAAAATGGACCATTTTGAGAAATATCACGGGAAAGTGATTCTTGTGGTCAACATGGCTTCTTGTGATAAAAACACGAAGCAGGAACTTACTCAGGTACGCATATTTAATTATTTTTTTTTTAGTATACCTGATAAACTTATTAAAATAATTCTAAAATATACTCTATACCTACGGTATATCTATATTCACAGTAACGTCAACGCGGATTCCGTATTTTCCGCGCGTCCCCCGCGGTCCAAATTGCAACGCGGTTTAAAACAGGTGTCTCAGGTAAAACTGCGTACCCCTTGAATAATTCTAGAATATACTTTATATCTACATGTTTTCAATTTTCATGTGGGGCCATTGCCGGAGATTTTAACCAAAGAGTCAATTGGAATTGTAAATTAGACTGAATAGGTTACATCTAAAATTTGAAACCACAATCTACATAACATCATGATATAGAAAATATTATTTCGCATCCTTTGACTCAGAAATTATAATAACGGTGCTTTATTTCGACATTACAAACTTCAATTTGATAAGAGAGTTATTGATTTCAATGTGTAAAACAATTCCACTATTGTAAAATAAACTTACGATAAAGCGTCAATAGGGTTGAATGTCCGTTTAAGCTAAAATTCAATAATACATTTTTAAAAATATATAAAAATCTATTTTCCAAATTATAGATTCCCGATATACACACTAGCGTGTAAATATCAAATTCATTATCATTATGTATAGTAATGCAAAATAAAACTTTTTCAAGACTGGCAACTGGCAATTAAAGGATGGAAACAATGTATTGTAATACATTACTAAACACTAGAATATCAATTTCATAATAATAAAATCAAATACATGTACGACTAGCAATAAAAGGGAAATACATTGTAATCTCCTAATTTTCTATAAACGAATATTTGACATACCTCACTTTTACGGTTTCCCTATAATGTAGTTTTATCAATATCCGATTATTCTACAAACATTTAAAAAGATTTATCAAAACAAAGCATATTAGACTTTTCATAATTAAAGATAAAACTTATATCACATTTTCTCAATACTTAAGCAATATGACTGTTGTTTTCTTGTTATCGAGAAAAAATGTAATATTAATACTTCTTAAAATAAATGATAAAATATATTTTGTAGCTTATAAAGTAATGTCGGTAACATTTTGGGAAAAAAGCTACGAGGCTCTGTATCGAAGAAAGAAACACTTTTGCCATCATGTTAAATAATTACTTCGTACTATAGTTCATATTACAGATTCTGCGTGATAAACCTTTTTGATCTGTGTTAAAGTAATCAAGTAAATCATTATTGTGTAGAATTTTCACAAAAGAACATGTTTGCAGAAAAACCAATTTTAATTTTTTTTTAAAAATACAGCTCATCTTGCTTAAACGGTATTCAGGTTTTCACCTCAAAATATTGTCATCATCTATATATGTGTTAATTATAGTGTTATTTTAACATCAGCAGAAGTTTTACTACACTTTTTGACAAAGTTAAAGCTTTTCAGCAAGTTAAGATATCAACAAATAAAAAAATATACGAAGAGAGTACATTTATGTGAAATCTTTTTTATAGTTGAAGGGTCGAAAGCATCTCTTTCTCACATCTTACAAAATGCAATGTTGTTCTCTGTGATAACACGGATCAAAACTGATTGAAAATAAATTACCAGTGGTTATTTATAAGATGCACATTTTCTAATGTTAAATCAAATTTTTAATATTATACAAAATAAAGTTAGGATATCTAAGAGTTATCAAACCTTGCTGAGTTCCGCAATATAAATATAAAGCCATTGAAAAATTAAAATGAAAATGGCACATTTTTTTTATTATTTCGGAAGGATCTTTAAATTTTATATGTTTTAAGACTTTTTTGAATAAATTCAAAATTTATGATGCATATATAAATGTAACAGATATAAAGTTATATTCTTTTTTTTTCAAATAGTTGAACGAATTTGTGACGTCATATGGACACAAAGGACTCGTTGTTATGGCTTTTCCCTGCAACCAATTTGGCAAATTGGAACCCTTAAGTAACGCCGAAATTCCTCTGTTTTTACAAAACGTGAGACCAGGGATGAAATTTGAACCCAAATTCTCCATATATAACAAAATCGATATAAATGGCAGTCAAACCCACCCCGTGTATGAATACCTCAAAGTGAAACAACCAGTACCTCAAGACGACGATGGGCAAATCGTGCGAGACTTAGGCGAGATTGGCTGGCATCCGGTTTGTAGAAGCGACGTCAGCTGGAATTTTGAGAAATTTCTAGTGTCGCACGATGGACAACCTATCAAAAGATACAGCCACAGGACATTGGCGGAAACAATAAAAAAGGACATCGAATCGTCGTTAAGGAGAATTCCCAAAGCAACGAGAGAGGCTCATCAGTTGCACCATTGATTTTTTTAAAAAAATATTTGGTGTAACTTCTCTTCACTTTTTAACACTTAAATTATCAAAGAACGAAAGCACAAATTTTGACCATCCAGACCTTGTGTATTAATTTTAATAAATAAATAAAGTTAATGCGTGTGACAGTCTATCTGTCTGTAGACATGTGGTTTTCTATAGAGTTGTTGTTCGGAAAGAAACGAAACAAGAACATAGATTCATGCTCTCTTCATTGATGACAAAAAGATGAATCCTGTTATTTTCATGATGAATCGACAAAGAACTATGTTATGATATCGGTCATATTTGGCCCCCATAATTCGCCATTTTTTAAAGTGTTTCATGTTAATTAAATTGTTATGTAATATTTTAGAAGAGTTGATAGAAGATGTATTTTTTTTACCCATGTATTCAAATTGTTTGCACTCACTGGCACTTTATGACGTCAGAATTCGAAGTTACGCAATTTTATAATTTAATAAAAATTATTTAAAAAATTATATTTTTCCTATCTTTTTTTTCGAATGGGAAATATAAAGCGGCAATGTTTAAAAGACAAGGTAATCCCACAAAATCTAGCTTAGATTTAACGATATCCGATCCTCAGCAATGTTCGATTGCTCTGAATTATCCGGACCTTTTGGTTTGTACCATAATGCTGCCTTTTATATAGACAAATTTAATTAGTCATAGTAACTAATCGTTTAATAATAAGTGTTTTTAAAGGATAATACTACTTTTTTCATCTGATTCAAAACACTTATTCAATCTCACGATACAATTTGAAAATAATAATTATAGTGCAAAATTTATTCGAAGTGCGTTGCCAAAATACTATAGCGTCATAAAATGTGTCACCGGGTTAAATACATGTAAATATGAAAAATTTTTAATTTCACAATATAAAACAATTGGCTATTTTGTATTATGTAATATCTCAGTAAAGACTTAATTCAGAAATCTTACCCTGCAGTACGTTAGCAGGTAGAGTTAACGTCCTTTTGATGTAAATGAAATTTGATTAAAACTAGTTAAAAATAAACCGTTGTGTGAACAATCTAAGATCTGATTTATAGACCAAATTTAAATTATTTTAAATTTTGTCATCGTATAGCTGAAACCAAATAGATTAAGGTTCCATCCTAATCCTCATGCATTCCATTCAAGAAATATTCATTAAAGGGGCATGGTCACGATTTTGTTCAAAAATTATTTCTCCAATTTTAATGTTTACAATGCTTCAGTAAGGTATTTTTAATATGCAACCAAAATTTGAGTGTCATTTGTTGAGTTATAAGCGAGTTATAGAGCTTACAATTCCTTGCTATGTAAACAAAGCCTTTGTTTACATTTTGAATGTTGAAGTGAAAATTACAGATTTAGACAAAAAATAATTTGTTAAACGTTAGGAACTGTTTATTTATGCTTAAAATGAATAAGAAGACAGAAAAATAAATTTGAAAAAGATTTTTACTGGTATATTTAACATATGTAAACAAAAACAGGGCACGAGCCTTGTTTACATGACAAAGAGTTGTGAGCCCTGTATCTTGCTTATAACTCTACTGTTGACTCTCAAAAATCATTTGATCATTAGAAATGCATTCTTAAATCATTGTAAATAATAAAAACAGAAAAATAAAATTTGACTAAAATCGTGACCATGCCCCTTTAATGTCATGGTCTGGAAACTAAAATAGAATAAACATAAAGTGTTAAGAGAACTAATCTAATACTATAATATGTTCAATGCAGTTATTTCAAGAATGTGCTATAAAGTGATACTGACAATGTTATCTTTTCTGATATTGTACATACAGTACCGATCAGACCCAACCTAACACCAGAGTAAACCCCAACTAAACCCCGGGTTTACTTCTGGGGTTTACTTTGGGTTTACTTTTTGAAAATTTGGGTCCACTCGGGGTTTACTTTGGGTTTACTTGGGAATTGTATTTGAGGTTAACTGTACGCACTGAAGTGTGGAATAGACCCGTATTTTACATTGTATCTTACCATCCTACTGCCTGTAATTCCTGCCCCTTGTATATTCCGAATACACAGTTAGCGTCTGCTTTCAGGGGTATATTTCTGACAGGGTTTACTCTCTGTGTCCACTCTGGGTTTACTTTGGGTTTACTCTGGGTCCACTCTAGTAAACCCGGAGTAAACCCAGACTAAACCCAGGGTTTAGTTGGGGTTTACTTTCTGTTAGGTTGGGTCTGATCGGTATTGTACATGTATTACATCATTTTGTCACTAATTTTAAACCCAGCTGACTGTTTCTTTGTCTTTTTATTATTATACAATGTCAATGGATAGTTGCATCATGTGCACCTACTTTAAGTAATTTTAATGGCCATAAAACCATTTCAGTCATCAAATGTCGGCTTTTATTAAGTGCATGCTGATCATGAATTGTACAAATCAATAAAAAATGATTCATCTTTGTCTTTAAATTTTTTTTTACAATAATTATAATCTTTCGTCTTTTCCTTTTATGGAGGGTTACCTAAAAGGCCTAAAGATTGACAAGAGTTTTATCTACGAAAGAATGCAGATAGAAACGATTTAAAATTTCCATCTTTGTCATAGATGTCATTTTTCTTGCGATTAAAAGATTCTAGATCTTTTTAGTTGTATTATTTAATAATTAAAATGAATCATTTATTTACTGTACATGTATTTATCTTCAGAAGACGAAATCAAAATCGGGCTTATTTTAAGGCGGTCGATGTAAACGGGAAAACTGTTTTTACCTATAAATATTCTTTTTTGTGAAGAAGTGTTCGGCCGATGGTTTGTTGTATTTAGGCATCCTTAGAACATAATACTGTAGATTCCTAATTAAACGCGAGGAATTAATTTTCGCGTAATATCGCGAGAAGCAACCCTCGCGGAATTTTAAATCTCTATTTTAAATCTTTATTTTTTTTTTGACAGTTTTAAACTATAGTAAATGTTAACAAAAAATGGGTGATTACGATTCTATATTCTCGCGATTTGACACAAAACCGCGGAATCGCGAAATTAAGTATTCGCGTAAAATAAGGAATTTACAGTACTCTGTGTCTGGGTCGTAGTTGGTGTTTGGCTTTTTCATTGTTATTGTTAAAGTTTCATTTATATGATATTTGTTTGATATTTTCCAAACGCTCACTTGCATTCTGATTAACATGTACAATGTATAAATCTACACAATGCTAGATCACAATTTAAGCAGTTTTCAAAGGGTTGCACGAGATTTTTGGATTAAGTCTTTTTTGTGGCGAAATAGGTAGCAAACAAACTTTAGAAGTAAATTATCATGTAATGTTTTAAGATTTATCCAAAGTTTAATTTTATAACACCGATAGGAAATCATACGCGATTGGAGTACTGTATAAAATTAATGCCTAGAAAACTATGATAGCATTATCCAAAGACAACGGCGGGCAAACTGCAGGATAATAAGATGAGATTTGTAAGCAAATGGGAGACGAAAGTAACGTCTTTTGCAATTTTTAATAATTTCCCGTATCAAACGATGCATAACCCATCAAAACAGGTAAGACATTTTGCAGAAACGATAAAAAGTCATTAAAGCATTAGGTCGGCATTATATGAAACGTGAATATTGCAGAAAAAAAAATAATTAAAAAAAAGAAGTGTTTTGGGTTTTACAGTCAACAGCGTGAAATAATAGCGAGACTTTGCATGCCCTTGACCTTCACATATTGATGTGACAGAATGATTCTCCACGTGCGAATGACACACATTTATTCATTTTGCTTGACACGGAAACTCAAAGCTGCTTATAATCATTTACTCGTTCTTTGTTATAAACAAGGAACGTTTTGTTAATTTGTCACTGAAATGAATTATACCGGGAGTGCTGAATCACATGCAGAGAGAGAGAGAGAGAGAGAGAGAGAGAGAGAGAGAGAGAGAGAGAGAGAGAGAGAGAGAGAGAGAGAGAGAGAGAGAGGAGAGAGAGAGAGAGAGAGAATGGGAGGTTTAAAGTAACATATATATAAAATGTTTAGGGTTTTGTAACTAGTACTCAGTTCATTACATATTTAATGCTTGTCCGTTTCCAATTATTTAACTTTCTTTTAGTTTTCATCAAGATTAACATTTAAAAAGACATATGTAGCTACGCTTACTTACATCTAGAAAACACTTAATAAGGGCTTCATTTTCACAATGTCTGCACTTGTGTTATTTATCATAATCAAAGCATTTATTCAATATTATAGCAATTTTTTTTTATAAATTAAAGTTTAAAATTATTGATGAGTCTTTTATATAATTGTTATTCAATAAAATTCTCATATCGATTTTTTAAAACTTATTTCAAAGTGATCTATAACCATGCCGTTCCAATCAAATGTTGTTCATTAAAATTTTGAATTATAACAAAATACCATTTTATCACTTGTAACCATGAAAGATTAATCAAGACTTTTATAAGTTTCAACTGACATATCAAATCTTATTTAAAACGGAAAATGTATCAAACTATTATTGTGCGTGGTCAATTATTTTTGAACAAAGAAATTAAATACATTTATTCTGCATGACAATGTGACAAAAATGTAAGTTATTTAAAAAAAACAACTTATTCCCTGTGTTTTGCAACGTTTTGATAACTAATCAGTTTTGACTAGTAGTTTTTCTTCATGTAAAATGAGTATTTCTGATTTTTAGCAATAAGAGATTTAAACTCTAATTTAGATAATATCCATAAAACGACTTGATAAAAAAAAATTCTAAAAGAATATGCTTAAAATATTTTATTTTTTTACAGCTGAAATATTAATCATATTTAACCGTCTCCCTTATGAAATATTTTCATTTTCTTAAAGTTTATTTAATTTGTAAATGATTTGGTTTGTGTGTTGATATGAATAAACACTAGAAGTGGTTAAACTATTTCTGTTTTTTACTTGACGAGGTACACGGTTAATAAAGATTAACTTCCAAGACCAGGAGGAAGTGTTCCTAAGCCTATTGTTGCGCACATAAAGACGGTTGCCATATACTTTAACCATTGACAGTAAGGGTACACTCATGTAATTGTCAAGGAAAACTTTAATATCCCTTAACCATCTTTGAAATAACCATACATTGATTTTATACAATCATGTTATACAACAATATGAATGATATTATGATTCAAATTTAGCAAGAATTTTGACACAAGTTTAAGAAAGAAATGATCTTGACTACGTTGACGTCTATTTCTTTGTTACAGCAGTTCGGAAGCAAATCATCACAATACTAAAAGTTAAAACCTAATCGTTTCTGCTGTATCGTATTGAAGTCTCTAGACGTCTTATCTCATGCAAATAATAGTGCAAGAAACAAATATAATAACACATTAAATCATGAAATCTAGTGACAAGTCAACATCATGCATTAATGATATTTCTAGCATTTCCCCCAGAAAATAAATTACTTAAAACAATCAATAATTAACATCATGGAATGGATCCCATTTGAATTAGATTTTTTTATTTTTGCAGAATGCTCTGGTTGCATAAAGTGTTCTTAATTAGACTGATTGCTGAAAAGTATGAGAGATTGGTCAAGTAGATGTTTGTATAACGTCAGAGAATAACTCATAACGTTTAAAAAGGGTTTCGCTAATTACTTCTAGAACAATTAAAGGTATTCTCGTTAATAAATTAAAACATAAAACATCCAAATGTAAATATCCACAATGTGCTTATTTTATATGTTGGACTATCTAAATGTCCATATATGGGATAACTTCTTTATATCAGAACTTTATGATTTAAATTGATGAATTAGCAATGCCTCAAATAGCCTTCAAAAGATTAGAGTTATTGCATTTACATTACAACTTTTTAATATATCAACGTGTCTATGGTAAACTTGATTGTTTGCTATTTAAGGACATATTTGGTTAATTGTTATCTAAATACGGGTATTTTACAATGCTAATTTCATTTTTAAAAATGCAGCTTTATTTTGTAATGATAAGAAATTAGTCATTGTGTTACTAATAATACAAACACGCTCCCATTCAGTTGCTCAAAGCAATTTGTTTCAATAATTTGTTAGAAGGCTTACATTTCCGTGCGTTACAAATAAACTGGAATCGTGCCATATTTCTAAGTATAAATGAAAGTAATATATCCGGTAGAATTTGTTTACATTGATCGGGTTTCCTGTCATTGCATGCATATATTTTAATAAGAATTACCAAACAATTGATTCTGAACAAACTTTACTATGTATTCATTTGCCATGGTGATCATTTCAGTGTTAAACAACATAAGTTTCGTTAATCATTTCATAAAGAGTTTTATATTGGTGGTGGTAACCATTTTAGATAACAATAATTTGCTTAATGATTTTTAAAGCTAGCATATTTTGGATTCTTTTAATTAATTCATAGTTTAAGACCAAAAACTCATATCTGATATTTTCACGCAAATTTTTATTTTGTTGCCCTGAAAATACATAACTAATTCAATTTTTCATATGTATAACTTGTGTCCTCTACAGATCATTGGATATAGGTGAATAAAAATGTGCACAATAGTATGCATGTGAACTGTGTCGATTTAATAAGCTTCATTTCTCTTCACTTCGCTTGCATTACATAACACTAATATTATACTACACTTACATACATACACTAACATTACTCTACACTTATTTTACACTAAACTTACATTACACAATCGGGTAGGTTTCAATAACATTACTTTGCATATACTATACTACACGTATGCAAGTACATAAAACTTCATTGAACATTTACACTACTACACTATATCCCCAGTTTACTGCACTAAACTACACTAAACTATATACGCCTTTGTGATGTTACTTAAATGATTTTTTCGAGATAGTGCACCTAATGGATTGAGTTTGTAACTAAATTGTTAATTTTCTGTTACACAATTCTATAATAACAGAATTTTAAAATATATATTTTGTATGAAATTTATACATATACCTTTTTTTTTTACAGTTGCCTCTGAGAATTAAGGAGAAAATATTTCCTTTTGCGATGAAAACAACAATGCTAAAAACGAACATGAATTAAATTCGTATGGGAATGAAAAAATATTTTGTGAAAATTAAGGAGAAAAAAGAAAAAAAGCAATTATTTCTAAACAACCAGTGTCCAAAATAATGCCTTATTTAAATTAAAAAAAAAAAGCCTTACATTGAAAGTACAAATTTTGGATTAGTTTTACTTTCGTGTGCCTGAGACATAAAACATCTATTATTAGGTATATATAAAAAAAAAATTACAAATTTTGAACTGTTAATGTGTTTGAGGTTTGTTCATTAGAACGACAGATATTTTGTTGACAGTTTAGTTATTGTCTTTATCAAACCATAAAATTATATTGTCTGAATCATTTTTGCTAATCATGCGCATGTCAAAGGTCAAAACGAGAAAGAATTCAAGAGAAATTGAGTTCGTCATTGTCTGTATCATCTGCTTATACCATACATCACAATTATTAATAGCTCACCATATAAGATACGTGATGTTTAGAAAAGGAAATGTTTTGCTAAAAAATGTCTTGTCGGTTAAAAAATATTTCGTCAAGATACAAATTCACCTGGAAGAAGCCCATTACAGTTTAACAAGATATAATACATTCCTCAACATCAAAGTTATTTAAAAAGTTATGTTAGCAGCCGAATCCTGCGTAGTTAGTAATTATATTAATCATGAGGCAATTAGCCTTTAAACGGACCCCTCGCATGTTGTGGTCTCAGTCTGTTCCTGTGGCTCCACCATTAAGCATATGCTTATAGAGGTTAACGCTGTTATGTTAATTCAGAGTTTAATACACCATTGCAGTCTTAATATTTCATTGAACTGATTTGAAAATTATTCAGGTAAGTTATAAATCTCATGATAATTATAATTATTTGCGTAATTATGCTCAAATTTTTGGACGCATGTCAATGTGCTTTAAGTAGGCTAGATGCTCAACAAATTACCAAATGAATTATACATCCTTTAGTATATTTGGTTTTTAATTATTTGGTTGTAACTAAAACTCCGATTATTTAGATTAAAATGTTGTATTTTAGTTATATCTATATAAAGTGTATAAAAATTTCTTCATCAAAAATGATTCATAAAGTTCAAAAAATGGCAAAGACCATTCAAACCTCTATATACATAGTTTGTCTGCGCACTGCAATAAATCGTTTAATTTTAAAATTTAATAAAAGTGTTAGGAAAGGTAAGAGTGCACATTTTCATCACGTATTAAACCATGTCAGAAAGTCAATTTAAAAGTCATAGAAATAGAAATAATGATTGTTTAAAAAAAACACCACTAATTGCTTTTTACAAAAGTGCAAAACTATAAAAATTAAACGTTGAAAATAGAAATACATGTACTTTTTTGTAAAATAATGTTTTAGTACTTTTAAAATAGAAAGGTATTCATTAAATGGGTTTGGGTCATCTGGTCAAACTGTATCATGTCTCATTAGAGCCGTCTTCAAAAACGTTTTGGACTTCTTCAAAAGAGAAAAAATCTATTTCTAGAATGGTAATCAAGTACATTTTCATACATATTTTACAGTTGGTATTTCTAAATTGATAAGCTGTTAAATTTTATACAGCTACGAACGAAGACAGATCATGTCTCATCCTAAATCAATCTTTTTTTGTAGCATACACATGTATTTATGTTGTTATTATAAACTTTTAAACATAAAATTACGAAGAATTATAAATTGTTTTTAATAAATAATCCCATGTTAATGTCCTTATGTATTTTACATTTTACTTTATTATTACACCCATTAAGATCGTTATGTTTTGTACAGTTCTAATCATCAGAAGTATATTTTTTCCAACTTTAAAGAAATTAATGGTTACGATAGAAATGTGTTCCAAACTGAACAGAATTACAAACAAATTTTAGCTTTGGAATCAGAACATGTTAATTACTGCCACAAAATTAAGAGTCATGATTACACTTTCTGCCGTAAAGGACAGCAAAGAGATAATTAATGAGCGTTGGTTTGAACCTTAAAATTAACGTTGTTAGAAACAGCCAAAAGCATGTGATAACAGTGTAAATATAGCAGATAAATCAAACATAATTAGGCCCATAGTTTAAAAGTGGTATATTATGTCTCCATTTACAATTCAACATCAAATTATGCAAATGTTTCAGTAAGTATAAAAATCCAAGCAAATTAATGTTAAATCAGTATTGATTGCAGAAGGGAACGATTTTGGGAAAGAAGAATAAGTGTGGTAATTGAACAGTCTCTCTGTGTTGCAGGTGCTCTTTTAGATCACAATGCAGCTCATCTCGCCAACAAGCATCTTTGTAACCACCATTCTCTGTATAGTGTCGTCAGCGCCAAGCAAAAAACCTGCATCCAAGGGAGACATTTGTTTGAACAAGTGTGATTCTACGAACTTCCAGTGTTCAAAAGACTGCAAATTCCCTATATCCAAAAACAGAAAGCTGTTATTTGACTGTGTTCGCGACTGCAAGATGATCAAGCAAGCCTGTGTATTAGAATGTGCTGACGAAGGAGGTACGGAAGTAAAATCAACTAAACAAAATGGTGGCGGTGCTGGTAAAAAAGAGGCTAAGCGCCGAAACAAAACTAGACCTACTAAAAAGCAAAAGCTCTCACGCAAAAAGAAACCTAAGAAAGAAGAAAAAGAAGCAGGCGTAGAGGAGCCAGAATATAACATAGAGCTAAACCAGTCAGAACCTTGGTGGAAGGGAGAGCACGGCGGGTGGGGCTGGCTTCTAGAGCTGATGGAATTGTGATGCATGTGATGGGTACATGTCTTTGTCCTTTTATTAACATTTTTCTCTTACTTAACTGTAACGTTGCTGTTTTTCACTATTAGTATTTAGCATTTGCACAATGCACAGTATTATAACAAAATCAAAGGTAATATACGAAGTTTTAAATATGTCTGTCGTAAGAAGTGTTCACTTAGTACGCATCTAAATATAAATTGTTGATCATTGTTAATGGTACTAATATCAAAATAGTGCACTACGTATACTTATACAATGTATTTTGCACATATATATCCATTCACGTCTTTTAACAAGTACACATAGCCGTTTTTCTTAAGCAGCCATATTCAATTCACAACACTCTAATTTAAATCTTGATTTCTCATTTCTTTTTCCCAGTTCATCTTTTTCACATCTTTCTGTGTAATTTTTTTTTTCATTTAAAGAAATAAGTAATTTAGATAATACTAAAGAGAAAGCGTGGTGGGATTATATGCAACACACATATCGATAGAAAATTTTCTTTTTATGAATCACTAGAAATATATATAGCCACTTGAAGGCAAAAACTGGTCAAGCAGCAGAGGTTAATTTTATTAATGAGGCAATCTTTATTTCTGTCATGTCAATTACAAGCCCCATAACGTACAAACGATTCACGATGACACGGAAAACATTTGTTTTTGTTTAACAAACATTAAATGTCATCATAAAAAGCATAATACTTTTTCGAAAAAGCAACCTACGTTTGGTCTTTCAAAAAGTCTTAGAATCGAAAAAAAGTATATTATAGCATTGATAAAAGTTTAAGAATATGAAATATAAAAATAAAACATTGACATTTGTTTAAAACACAATTGCATAAGAAGAACAAAAATACATAATAAACGAGAAAATGAAATTAAAAGCAGCGACAATTTTCAAGAACCTTGTGAATTCATGAATAGCGCAGAATTATGTGAAGTAAAATTGATCCCGTTATTTACAGCTTTTGAAGAGCCTTTACTACAACAACACGATTTCCAATTCCCAATCCATTACCTCCAACTCGCGGGCGAGGTGGACCTAGAAGCCATGTTTCCTTTTCTTTGATGCTGTGTACATCGACGTTTCATTGTACCTGTTGTATAAATCCAAAATCCATTGACGATTGTGTACTTAATATTTCACTAAATTACAGAGATGAATGTTTTTTAGAAACACATTTTTCAGGGAATTATGTATTATGCATTTATCATATGGTTATATTATTTCTGATATTCAATTGGAACAATAAATTGGGAGAAAAAAAAATGAAAAAAAGGACTTTGTTTTTATTCAATTGATAGTATTTCCATAGAAAATATGCTTCCTCATCCTCATTTAAAGTTCTGGATACAGTCCAAACTCATCAAATTTTAACCTTTCAGTCTGAAGCAAGTTTGAAACTACCTATACAAGGTACATGTATTAATGGAAAATCATGCGACTGAGTTAATGTAAATTCAATACCATTACCTATGGAGTTTTTTCATACTTCCTTTGTTGTACTATTTTAAAGACCATTTGTAGAGTATAGTAATGTTGTCTTAGATGATTATACATATATAATGTATAAAGAAAGGAAAGCAACAAGGTTGTTCATATCAGTGAATGTCACAGCCTTAAACGGAAAAAATATACAAAACTAGTTGGTTTATCATTAAGTTAAAGAATACTTCATGAATAATCAAAGATCAATAAAATATTTTTAAAATTTTTACATCAAAAATATGTTTAAAAGCAAGTCTAAAACTGTGTTTATTATCATTTGTAGGTTCAGAATTACATGTATTTTCACTAGTACTGTGGAAAAAAAAATTAAAAATCCATATTTAGTGACACATCAAATTCAATTGGGAATTGAAAAATCGAGGAATAAAGAAGACATTATAAGGATGACCAACATTTTCACAGTCCCTAAGAATTTAGTGACATGTTCTCTTCTAGATTTGTCATTAAGTCAAATTTTCAGACGTAATCATTTCAAAATCAAATTTTTGTATTTTCTTTTAAATTCATAACAGTCATTCAAAGGAAAGAAGGACAACTTGTTTTTGTTTAAATCTTCCTTCTAATTGTTTAAACTAACACATGAAAGTATTTTTCCATCCAAACTTACTTCTAACAATGTATCCTTTTACCAGAACCGTCATCCTCATTGACCTCATTGACAGACATGCAATGTTTGATTGTTATCTTACACAACCGAAGTTGAATTGAGCATATTTTATTGATTAAATCAAATTGATAAAACACAAGTTCTAAATACAAGGTACTAAAGTAGTCTTCTTACAATAAAATTTATAAATATTGCCAATGATATATATAAATACATAGAAATATACATGAATAAACAGTATACTTCATATATGATATAATATTATGAAATTAAACGTTTTTTTATAGAAGCGACCACATTCACTACAGTCTTGAAAATATAAGTGATTTGTGTATTCGTCAAAGAATCATCCCCCATAACAGTAATTGTACATCTATCATGTGTATATAATGTAATGCTAATAGTTCATTTATTAAAGAAGTCCGTGCCTTTGCATACTTTTTTACAGACAAAGAATAAATGATATGCATCTTCTAGAAAGCCACATGAACAATTTGGACTCGATATTAAATTACATCAGAATGTCAGAATTAAAAATACAGTTGTGTCTCAATCCTGTGTGAGTTTTTTTTTTGAAAATCGTTTTCAGAATGAAAGATATTTCTGAAGTTTTACCATACCATTGTATAAACAGTTTTAAAAATGTTTTTATAGAGGTTACCTCTCTTCAGTTAAGACTAAGGGCATTTCATCTTCTGAGAGAATTAGGAATAAATGATTTATCAAATAGTTCTAATCTTAATGTTGGAACAGAATAATCAAGAGCATTTTTAAGTAACCCCAGTTTTGTAAGCTTTTTTAACAATGTTATCAATATGTTCTGACCAACTTAGAATTGAAGAAAACTGTATACCTTGTTGTTTGTGTTCAGTAACATATTCTATTTGGCGATTTAAAAAAAAAAAATTAGGAAAATGATATACATTTTTCAAATGAAAAAAAACAGCCTTGTATTTGTGGATTACATTTCAACAACCATATTTTGACTATTCATCTTATATTTTGAGGTCATGAATAAGATTTTGTTGAATAAGATTAATATTATCTGAACATTGTTGGAAAGAGTTGTCATTAGCATATAAACTTCATACAGATATCATATTTTCTGCCACATCATTTAGTCTCTTTATTGAGAGTTCTTTTTTCGTGATCTTTTATTCTGACCAATTAGAGAATGCGTTATAAACAGAAACACTATAGCAATATGGCTGCTCCCATGAACAAAATCAAATTTGTAAAAAAGATGGATTCACTTGTACTAAAAACAGATAGCAGTGAGTCAAATACTAGTCTTACTCGTCCATCTCAAATTTATTTGACAACGGTTAAACATTGATCAATGCACAATTAACATCATTATTGAAACAACGTTTTTCTTTCTGGATCATGCAAATGTGTATGACACCCACCAGCGTTCGAAGTTTCTAACCCTGTCAAACTCTGCCTATTCGGTCAAGGGTTTATGTAGAGCGGGGCGGATTAGAAACCCTTGACTAGGGAAGATGCAACAGCATATGCCTACAATGTATGAGCCAGCCGAAAGTGTGCACTGAACGCCGTACTATATTTATTGCATTTTACTTTCCAGACAATTTATGATAACTTTATATTTACATTTTCAACTGTCTTTGTCTGTGATAACATGACGAATTATTTTGTACAAATTGGAAATGATATCAATATAAGTAATAGGGAATCATTATTTGAATATTATGAAGTGATAATTTTGGAGCGTGTTGAAATCTATCATAAAGCCCTTCGGTTTATTATTTTTAAAAACTCTAGAAAACCTGTATTCGTAGTGAAGTGCCGCTGGATGATAAAATCGTATGACGGACCTCATAACTTACAAACAACCATAA
This sequence comes from Magallana gigas, assembly GCF_902806645.1. NCBI lineage: Eukaryota > Metazoa > Mollusca > Bivalvia > Ostreida > Ostreidae > Magallana > Magallana gigas. The sequence goes on along the minus strand of NC_047563.1, from coordinate 37,315,435 downwards.
TAAATGACACACATTTATAATGAGATTAATATATTTATATTTTGATATCTTCAATGAAAATTTGAATTTTAGTTTGAAAAAATCGTGCCTTGATCTGTGGCGCAAAGCGGTCAAAATAGAAGAAAGCATCCCATAAACGCATACAAAGCACTACATGTATATTATAAAGCATATAAAAAGAATATCCGGAGATTGGGTTGGGGTGTGAAGACAATCCACCCCAGGGGAGGGCGCTCTCTCCCATGTTCTTCGCCCATAAACCTTTCAAGGAAAAATCCTTCGGAGAGAAAGGGTGATAGAAAAGGCAAGGTTGTGCCGAAACTTTTTTCTATCTTCTTTGTCTGTTCATCTTACTTCATCGCAACCTATGCAGTATGAACCGGAAAAGTTATTAATCTTTTTCAAACATTAATGTTGTCTTTTTTTCTACATAATTTAGGAAGACATTCATGAACTCTATGCAAATGTATATCTACATTAATTTTAGCTGTTTAAACGTAGAAAAAAAACCCACTTACTTGACGTGTTCAGTGTAAGTGTCTTTGTTTTGCACTATCAATCGATTAAACTATTCTTTGTACGGAGATAGGAACATTATAAAATGGCTAATCGCGTATCCTCTCTTATTCAAAATGTCTATTATAAACGATTTTTCGTTTTTATAATTTTGATAATTTTTTCTAGAAACAAAAAAAAAATTGATGAATTTTGCGGTAACTGTTGTCGATTTTAATTACAAAAGCAAACTCATCAAGTTTTATTGTAATTATACATATATGCTTGCATATTGACCATTCCATAATTTTAATTTGAAAAGGCACTCTTTTAAGACAAAGCCACAATAATGGATAAAAAGAATTTTAAACTATCGAGACTGCGAAAACCCATCGAAAACATTGATAAATCATTTTGAATTTATTTCTGTTTTACTTAAACGAGCTTCTCTGATCTATTCTGCAAGCATTTCCATCCATCATACAAAAAATGCATTAGAGATCTTGACACCAATTGCACATTTCGTGCGTTTCGCTAATACTTCATATTTCATTTTTGAAAACCATATTAAGGTTACGAATTATTCATAGAGTATTTCAGACCTGTTCCTTTTAAAAACCAGGTGCTTTATGAGTAATCTGACCAAGCAAGAAGTAAACTCTTGTGCTGATGAATTTATTTTTTATATAATAAAGTCTACTTTGCTTAAAATATAATTTTAAACTGAAAACCCGAGAAGGCATGATTTTTTTTTTTAAACTGTTGACGTCGAGTTCTGTGAATTAACAGTCAACGACTGGAGTTTGCACTGTTTATTAATTAGCGTATAATTGTCATGGTTTTCTTTCTGCGGTTAACCATTAACAGTCGACAAAGTACACACCTTGTTTGTTAATTCGTTGTAATTTGTAACAAAAAACTGCAGGAAACTTGTCTCTACGTCTATCAACCCAAAAATAAGACACAAAAAAGATATAAAATTCAGTTTTCTAAAGTTTGTATTTCAAAAAAACAAAAAAACAAGTCCACATGACCAACACTACAAATATAACAGAATATTTGTCCGCAAGAACAAAAATTAAATACATTTTTGCCCTATGTTCCATCAGAGAGATCATATTCTACAAGGTCTTGAACTGCACGTGAAGCTGGTTGTTGGCTTTATTGGTGCTACACGCTGGATCGGAAGATCCGGTCATGCAAGACGCCCTCTCTTGTTCGCATTCTTTGGTACAGGTTCTGAGTTGACGGCGATTGCTGCCCCAGTCCACCCTGCATTCGTACTCACAAGGAAACCACTCGGCCAGACAGTCCATCACACACAAGGGCATGGGTTGTCGTTGTTGGCGCCCGCCCCGCGGCTGTTGTTGTTGTTTCTGTTGTTGGTATCCTCCTCGCGATTGTTGTTGTTGTTGTCGCCCCTGATATTGTAGTTGTTGTTGTTGGCGTCCCTGCTGTTGTTTTGGTCGCCCGGCGAAAATGTACCCTGATGTGTACACCAAACATAGACACATGGAGACAACGAAGATGGAAAATCGGACGCTCTTCCCCTGGAAAAAAAATATAATGCAAGATTTGGTTTATTTAAAGTCTACGTAAGAAATTATTCAGCTTCTATGAGCATCATTAGAAGCAAGGACGATAGAGGATAATCTTTCCATATTTAAAAAAAGAAACGTGCCGTTTTTACAACAACAATTAGAACAACATTACTCTTTAACCTCCTGAATACCATTGGTATTGTTAAATAAATTACTATTTTATTGAACGTTGTTGGCATAAGGTTTAAATAGTTGTTTTTTATTTCAGTTTCGTACAGTATAAGACTTAAAATATGTAAATCTTTCACTACATACACATGTAACTGATATCATTGAGTGAAGAGCTTGAATTTAAAAAAAAAACAATTTAAGGATTACAAACACTGTAAAATCTTGTCTGTTTATGAATTTTAGCCATATAATGTTTCTTTTTCTTCAACGGTTATAATTAGATTTTTTTCAAAGCAATCATGATGCTTACTTTTTGAAGAGTCAACTTTGGTCTTAGAAATATTTAAAGCATTGTGTTTATAGGAAAAAATAATTTAAGCTTTAGCTTATTCTGGTATAACTCCAACACAACGAAGATTAGGTAGAATAACGCTGGAGAAAAAATTCCAACACTTACCATTTTGTCTGATGTTCGCTTGTAAACTTACACAATTTTGCCGCAGTCTTTCCAGTTTTATACGAAAAATCTGAAATTTACATACGGGATGTACGAAGTTATTGTAATTAATTTTTTTAACATCAACTCGCAACCCACTTTTGACACACCTGTCAGGTAATACCAGGGAGCCATTACCAATGAAAACAATTAAGACAAGACTTTAATTCAATTAATGTACGGGCACCATCAGCCTCTTTGTATACAAATTGCATTAACTTATGTCTATTTTGCAGAATTAATCTTTCTAGGAACGAAAAAGATTTCATTGAAATTGAAATTCATTAGCCAATAGATAGCTTTCATTTTTTTCGAAAAGGAAACTGTCTTAGTATGGGTGAAAGTTTGATTGAATAGAAAGCTTTATCTGATGCCTTGTCTTATCTGAAAATGCACTTAAATGAAAAAGTTGCATATAAATATCAGAATACAAAAGATAAGTAATGAACTTTTTAATAAGATTACTTACTAAATTTAATGAAGGATTGTTGGCATTCATCTTAATAGAAATACATGTATATTAAAATTTTCTTTTGTCACATCTTCAGCAATCCTTTATCACAAAAACTAATGCTTCATTTCGAAGGATTCATTGAAGACACTATGAAATCACTGATTATTTATGCAGTTTTATTGATAAAAACAATAACTCATACAAAATAAATTTTAAAGATTTTTAAGTATATTTTAATCTAAACATTTTTTGGAAGTCGTAGTATGATGAAAAGAACTAACTTATTAGAAGGTCAATCTTAATTCAATATAAATTACTTGGTACTTTTATGCCGTCCATGATGGCAAATACATGTATGGACAGCCCTCCTCCCCCTCCCAAAGTGACCAATTTCTTAACTAATTTATTTATTTTTTATTTGTAGAAAATAATTTTTCACATATAGATTAACTTTTATGAGACGGGGCACATTTGTAACTGTGCAAAATAATATTTCTTCAAATAAAGCACATGTTGTATTTAAATTTAATGTTATAAATCATAAAACATTTTTAAATATTGTCATTTCATTTCATCTTTGAAAATAATTATACTAGTAACTTATAATTATTTTTAAAGAAGAAAAAAATGAAAAGACAATGTTTAAATTTCAAAAATTAGAATAAAAAATAAAAATGCATTCTTATTTGTTATTTATGGATGGTTATGTAATATTTTGCGGTTTATCCTGTTAACATTTATTTTCGTATTTAAAATATTTAAAACCACTCTCTGTGGTTTGTTAAACCACCTATTGAGGTGTCATTTTACAATGTAGATGAGTTAAGCAAGGTTAAAAATATTATTTTTCTTTTTAAAAATTGTTTGAGCATTTTTATAATATACTGTACCAACACTTTAGTAAATGAATATGAAAAATATGGTTGTAAAAATATCTAAGGAACATGAGTGGATACCTTATTTTATTTAACCAATTTTCTTTCAAATTTATTTAGGAAATTGTGGAGATGTGAGGAATGGAAAAATAGATATCCTATCTTTATTACCAAAATTATTAACCAGTCTCATTGTACTCTATAAAGTGAGGGGAACTGACATTTTCACGGTTGTAGATGAACGTTCATTCCAAAGATCGTAAAGGAGATGCATTTTTCAAACGAACTCATAACTTAGTGGAGAATATTTTCATCGAAACAATTTCAATGAACAAGATCAATTTATCCCTATCAATGAACTGAACTTTATTTATTTTTGCAACGATTGATGAATAAGTTCTACAACTTATATTAATATCTCTCGTTGGCACGGATGTTAGTGCGAGGAGGTCATTGATGTGGGAGGAGGCCGTAGTGTACCCGGAGAGAACCCACGTGTCCAAGCTGGCGACCACCAAACCCTATCACATACAATCACTGTACACGATAAATTAAAAGTTAAGCATTTATTTTGGCAGTAAGTCACAAATGTCAATCTTGTTAATCGAGTTGAATTTAGTATACCACTATACGTGGTCGTACACTTACATGTAATTTAACTTGATAAAATAAAATTCAGTAAACGACACACGTTTATTTGTAAATCGCATCTAAACTCACTTCAGGCCTCGGAAAAACAAAATTAAAAGCATGCATGCAATACCAGTCCCTGAAGAGTTATGTATTATACACTGAACAGTCACAGTACATGTGTGTACTATAATATTGGCGATATCGATTGAGATACATGTACATGTATTCCTATTCTGACTTTGAGCCGAAAAAAATATTTAATAAACGGAATTTCTATTTTCTGTTTGATGTAAAAGGTCTTGTTAATAATTAACTAAGGTTTGGTGGTGTGTTTTTTTTTTTACATTGAATTGCGTCGTTCAGAAAGTAAGGTCACAAGCGTCCTCATAGCAGACTGTATAACGACAGTGGTTGAATCGGTGGTGCTTGTGACAAAGATAAGTCTTGAAAGATTTTTCAGTGTGTTTTTTTTTTTAACTTCAATAAGCAAAACATGTATTTTTGTATCGTAATTCCTACATAATTTAGTGTAAGATGTGCATATCTAGCTGCAGGAAAAAAAGTCCATTCACAATTAAGGAAATAAATTTAATATAAATATTTTCTAATAGTGAAGTTGTACGTACTGATGACAAAATATAAATTTCTATACCATTTTTTAACTTGATACACATCAATGAATGTATTTTCAAAGATTATAAATTCATGTAACGTTATGGTTGTGAAAAACAGATGGAAACATCACTTACTAAATTTACAAAATTTAGATTTAATTCTGTAAGAAAAAATATGTTTGCAAAATACTTTTTTTTAAATTTTGGTATATAATTGTTTATGTAATATGTATGTAGAGATACATGGACGTCGATGCAAAATACTTTAAATATACTGACATTTTGTTTTAATTAAACTCTGCAACAAAACATTATAAGTAAATAAGTAAATAAGTAATTAATTTATTTATAGTGACATGTGTATACATTTCCAAGTGTAATATTAACAAAAGTCAGCATAGTTTAAACACCCGGCCCGTCGGGCCTATATGCTACTTTGAACACATATTACATGAAAAAAGAAAAGAAAATAACACAGCATACAAATTCGCTCTTCAACGGGTTCACCGTGATATCTTCCCGTCTCAATTCTCAATGGTAAAATCCCACATCTAAACTGAGCCAAAATTGATCGCAAATGATTAGGCATATCTAAAACTACATAATTTTCTCTACCAAAAACTGTTTTAAAAAGTGCGTAAGTATGTAGTTTTGGAATATTGCTAATCTAACAATGAGCAAAGACCCGAAAACGTAAGAAAAAAAAACCGAACCATGTCATAATTCATTGATGTAGCAATCACGAACTGGTAATAAGAACATGCCATTTAATGCACGCAAACTGATGGAATTACATCATAAAATATTGTACGCGTATTACTGCAAAACAGGTCTTAAAATGAAACGTCCTCGAATAATGCGATCTACACTTAACGGGTTAATGCACACTTGAGAAATACATAAATTAAATGGAAAATAAATTTTAAATTAAAATTCTACACAACGTCTTAAAAATGAAATCATTACAACAACTTCAGCGATGTAAGTGATCTTTCGTACATAAATTAATTAAAATAGCAAGTGTATTTTAATAAAATGCATGACGGATAAGTAAGTTGCATAATAACATGAAACGACCCCATCTGAAGTGTCATCATAAATATGTCGCTACCCTCACGGGGTTGGTTATGTACATGTGGGCGGTATCTGACATTTCTAAATCGACATAAAAGGTCCACTATACATGTATTTGTTATGAATCACATTGAGCAAATGAAGATTCATCAGTTTTAAAGAAGTGGGATTTTTTACGGTTCATTAGTATCTGGTAAAACCCAAATTACAAGACCAAAAACTATCAATGCCTTGCATGTTCAAAATATTCAAATCTTACAATTAGGGGAAAAAGTTATAATACAAATTATGAGAAGAAAAATTCCCATAAGGCAACACACGTTCAATATGATTTGGCTTTTAAACTGAACTTCGCGTGTTTTATAACGATTGAAAACATGTTCTGCATATCATATCTCTCGTTGGTACGAATATTAGTGCGAAGGGGTTTACTGATGTGGGAGGGAGCCGGAGTACCCGGAGAAAACCCGTACCCTTTCACAATCAAACACTATCGAACAGGGTGATCGAACTCGGCTCGCAGCTAGTAATGAGCGTCAAAAGTGTATTGTGTACAGATTTGCAAACTCCAATTTTTACTTACTCCCAAAAAAGTGGGGGGGGGGGGGGGGCAACCCCATGGTAGTTTAATTTGTAATTTGTTAATTTTAAAACATGGTAGTTTTAATTTGATTTGTAAATCTTAGAAAAATGTGTGTTGTGAGAGAAAAATGCCCCCCCCCACATCATGCTACGTGCCTGACAAAGCTTGCACAAGACTGATTCAAGATGTTCCTAAAAATAAAAGGAATCAATTTAGGTTCATTATAAACTTCAATTTCAGTGACAGCTCGTGTAACATAAAAGGCCTATTTTAGATTTAGAGAATTTTACTTTATCTTAAACTACAGGTTTAAAAAACAGCCGACTCTTAATTGCACTTCTTTTCTGTCATTTATATTAGAGCTGCAGCATACAATGAATTATTCCATGAACAATTATTATGGAAAAGACAGATCACGTCAAGTTAAAAATATTGTTTAACATAAGTTTTATGAAACTTGATATCTAAATTAAGAAAAGGCTAAATGTGTTGAATGTATACAATGCATATATTATTTCTCAAATTGTTTCAGACGTGTCTGCCAGTACTGTACGAACTCTTAATAAATTTTTTTTGGATACACGATAATATACCAGTTTTAATTATTTCTAAAATACTGTGGAATCATTAAAATTCGTGGGGGCCAATTTTCGTGGATTGCTGAAATTTTATAGGTTCATGGGGACTTATTTCGTGTATTTTCTAATACCTACGAAAGGAAATATGACTTTTAACTCTAATTCATTAATTTGTGGAGGATGTTAATTCGTGGTTGAGAGGTACCCACGAATTCCACGAAAATTGAAGCACCACGAAATCTAATGATTCTACAGTAAAAAATCGATTTATTAAAAATTTTAATAATTATCAAACCCAGACCCCCCCCCCCCCCCCCCACCACCTCCGGATATTGGTACACCTTTGTTAATGCATCTAATCCATAGTTTTAGGGTAATTACACGAGATTTATATTCTAAAAACCAAAATACTATATGTAGTCCGTTATTAAAACAATTATACATGTATACTGTATTAGGATTCAATTAGGATTGAATAATAGAATACTGACATATTTAATTTCGCAAAAGCTTCTTGTGATCATTAAAATTTATTTGACCATAAATACATTGTAAAAATCGATTTGTAGTGTTATCACAGACAAATACACGAAAAAATGTAAATATTATGTAATAAATTTGACCTTCCTGCTGCTGATTCTATGTTCATGTCATTACTAACATGAATATATTATGTACATATAATATTCATAATCCTTATAACGATCAGTGCAATTTGTCATGAATGGGATTCAAATCTATTAAATTCACAAAGTAATATTAATAAATACAATAACCCCCCCCCCCCCCCCTCGGAAAATATGATTTTCACTTAGAACCCCTCACTCCCTATCTATTAAAAAATTCTGGATTCGCGCATGCTATCAAATGAGAGATATATTTTTTAGAATAGGTCTTAATATTATTAACAGCAGCTATTGTTAATCATTTTCGCACCTATTTTAATATGAGGTTGTTGTTCTTACTCTGTTATGTAAAATATTAGATTGGTAAAAATATATATACTATAGTTGTGTTTAATATTTACATTTTACAGTAAGTAAAATTACGTTACATGTTCATTTTATTTTCAGGTGATTACTTATTTAGATATAAACAACGCCCACAACAGCTTGTGCTGCAATTATTACGATGTATGATACCAGAACAACCTAAAGTGCTACCACAGCAACTCATCAACAACTGGTGCTGTAACAACAACTCAACAAGAGCAAGTGCTGAAACAATATTGGATACCATAACAACTTGTAGTGCCACAACGACAGCAGGTCCAGAAACCAACAATATGTGCTACCACACAAAAACAACAGGTTCGGAAACCAACAATATGTGCTACCTTACAACAACAACAGGTTTGGAATCAAACAAAAAGGCTACCACGCAACAACAGCATATTCAGAAACCAACAATATGTGCTACCACACAACAGCAACAGGTTCAGAAACAAACAATATGTGCTACCTTACAAAAACAACAGGTTCGGAAACAAACAAAAAGGCTACCACGCAACAACAGTAGGTTCAGAAACCAACAATATGTGCTACAACGCAACAAAAACAGGTTCGGAAACCAACAATATGTGCTACAACGCAACAACAACAGGTTCGGAAACCAACAATATGTGCTACCACGCAACAACAACAGGTTCGGAAACCAACAATATGTGCTACCACACAACAACAACAGGTTAGGAAACCAACAATTGTGCTATCACGCAAACACAACAGGTTCGGGAACTAACAATTAATATGTGCTACCACACAACAACACCAGGCTCGGAAACCAAAGATATTTGCTACCACGCAACAACAACAACAGATTTTGAAACCAACTATGTGCTATCACGCAACAACAACAGGTTTGGAAACCAACAATATGTGCTACCACACAACAACAGGTTCGGAAACAAATGAGGCGTGCTATCACACAACAACAACAAGTTCGGAAATCAACAATATGTGCTACCATGTGTCAAGTCACGACATCAACAGTTACGATACTACAAGACGTGCCATATCCACATCACATTATTCCGAAAACGGCGAAAATCCAGCTCTAGTTGTTTGATATTCTATTATTGTTATACTTTCATGTTAAATACTGAAATCTGATTGGTTTAGACGCAGTTCATAATCCGTTCTATTACCCTCAGCGTTAGCAACGCACTTAGCAACGGGTAACATTAAAAATTGTTACATGCGCGAAAATTATGCGCGTACGGTTCGCCGTAGAATTCACGTTATTCCTATGTAAAAGCAGGTAAGTTTTCTTTAAAATTAAGACATTCAGTATAACAAAATAAATAGTGCCTGTTTGGGAGGATAATAGTTGAAATTGACACCCCTCGAAAACCATTGTCAACCTCCACTTTGCGTCGGTTGACAATGGTTTTCTCGGGGTGTCAATTTCAACTGTTACCCTCCCAAACAGGAACTATTTATATAATGGTAACCCATGTTTTGAGATTATTCAGCAGAAAGTTATTTATAAATCGTGTTCACTCGTGATAATTTTAGTTTACATGTTAGTTAATCAAATCACAATGCTTTATCATCATTATGCGTATTTTAGTATATCTAACCAATAAAAATACTTTGTTTGGTGTTTCTTGTATGTATGAAGGTAGAAATATTGCAAAAATATACATAATCAGTGTAAGGTTTTTTTGTTGTTGCAATTATTGCTACCTTCAAATTGTAAGTTTGTCATGAGTGACTGGAGAGTGGGTATAGTTAGTGAGAAAGGGAGGGATGTAAGTTTGTGAAGAGTTAGTGTGGAAGAGTGTGTGGGGAGAATGTGTGGAGAGAGAGAGAGAGAGAGAGAGAGAGAGAGAGAGAGAGAGAGAGAGAGAGAGAGAGAGAGAGAGAGAGAGAGAGAGAGAGAGAGAGAAATTAGTGAGAGAGAGAGAAATTAGTGAGAGAGAAGTGGAGTGTGGGGGGAAAAAGAGAGTGGGTGGTGAGTGTGGAGCGAGAGAGAGAGAGAGAGAGAGAGAGAGAGGAGGGGTGAGTGTGGGACGAGAGAGGGGGTGAGTGTGGGGCGGGAGAGAGGGTGAGTGTGGGGCGAGAGAGAGAGGGGGTGAGTGTGGGGCGAGAGAGAGGGTGAGTGTGGTGCGGGAGAGAGGGTGAGTGTGGGGCGGGAGAGAGAGAGGGTGAGTGTGGGGCGGGAGAAAGGGTGAGTGTGGGGCGAGAGAGGGGGTGAGTGTTGGGCGGGAGAGAGGGTGATTGTGGGGTGGGAGAGAGAGGGGGTGAGTGTGGGCGGGAGAGAGGGTGAGTGTGGGGCGGGAGAGAGAGGGGGTGAGTGTGGGGCGAGAGAGAGAGGGTGAGTGTGGGGCGGGATAGATGGTGCGTTTAAATATTTCGGCAATAAATTTTTGAAACTGTTGTGCTGGAGTTGCTTATCTTCGCAATTTGGTTTCCTCGTGTAAACAATTTGTCATAGCTGATATCATTTTCATGTAAAGAGTAATTAAGCGACCTTTTAATTGACCGCAGTGTAGACGGTATAATTAACATAACATGGCTTCATTAAGCTTTCTATTTCTATGTAAAAAAAAGAAGGAAGTAATGTACAATTCTCTTACGATTCACATTTTCATATTATAGTTTCTTCAATACTACTATTTGTAGCTGATACATTGACCGTTGACATTCACATGAAATTGGATGCATTTTCTATGAAAATTTTAAATTCTTTTGAGTTTTTTTTTTATAGCAACAACTCAGGAGGTGGGCCTCTTTTTAATGGCTGCATATATTACTGCATATATAGACCTCGAAATAATTTGCATGCCAGGGACGCAGAAATGTCAAAAAACTTTTATAGCATTTTTTCACGTGTTGGTTCCACACCCCGTCATAAGAGTGTCAATGCCGAAGCAAAAAAAGCCATTAATGCTTCTTTTTACATCTAAGCAAACAGTTATATATGTTCGTCCTTGGGGTAATTTTGAATACGAGAACAATTTGATAATTCCTTGTTTATGTTTTATCATGAATTGAAATGTAATAAAATGAAGATTAAAAATTTTAAAATAGCTGACTGTTAATTTTCTGCTGTGGTAAGAATGAACATTTAGGAAAAATCATTTTACCCTTCATCAATTTTTACATATCTGAATACATGTATCATGTGCTTGTTTCTAGCCGCAGTCTTGTAGTGCACGTGTGTACAGGCACGTAGCATCAGGGGGGGGGGGGGGGCAGGGGGGCCTGCCCCCCCCCCCCACTTTTTCTCGCAGCAACAATTTTTTTTAAAATTTACATATAAAAAATGAAATTATCAAGGAGTTGGCCCCCCCCCCCACTTTTTTGGGAGTATGTAACAAATTGATATGAAAATAAGGAAATGAGGAGTGAAATTGAAGTTATATAGTACGCCAGCCCCCTCCCCCCCCCCCCCCCACCCCACCCCACCGATTTGGAATTTGAAGATATTTGGAAACTTATAATTTCCCTTGTTTTTTTTTTTCTTTTTTTTTTTTTGCTTGTCAAGATTTTTTGGATAGGTCTAGCCCCCCACTTTCAAAAACGATGCTACGTGCCTGGTGTATAATGCGCCGTCAGAGCGGGGTGGGTCTTTTTTGCCATATCACACGTGTTACTCTTTAAAATATGTATGTATATAATTGATTATTAGGAATACAGCCCTACTTCAGTAACGCGTTTCTATGGTGTATATTGATTTTATTCATTAGAAGTAAACATCAAGATAGTAAGACCCATTTGGTCAGGGTATCATTATGTAGTTCTCGATCATAGGTGGCGCTTGACCGGAAATCTTTACAAGGATTTCGGCAAAGTTGTTTTTCTCGCTGTTGGAACGGCCCAAGAAGTTGCAATTTGATCTGAGAAAATCAATTAGAAATTATATTTAATTAGTATAATAGCGCTCACTGGCGTCGGAAGCAAATTGAAAGTGGGGGGGGGGGGGGGGGGGGCTAGACTAATCCTCAGAAATATTGAGGAAAAAACCTAATTCCCAAAATCATGAAAATCCTAATCCGGGGGTGGGGGGGGGGGGGGTATACCTATACTTCCGAGAATAAATCCCCCCTTGCCCCCCCCCCCTCCCCCCCCGGTTCCGACGCCTATAGCGCTACGCACTTGTAATGATTTACATTATTACCACCATGTAATAATTATTATTGTTATACTTTCATGTTAAATACTGAAATCTGATTGGTTAAGACGCAGTTAAAAATATTTACTATTACCCTCAGCGTTAGCAACGCACTTGGCAACGGGTAACATTATATAAATAGTGCCTGTTTGGGAGGGTAACAGTTGAAATTGACACCCCGAGAAAACCATTGTCAACCGACGCGAAGCGGAGGTTGACAATGGTTTTCGAGGGGTGTCAATTTCAACTGTTATCCTCCCAAACAGGCACTATTTATTTTGTTATACTGAATGTCTTTTTTAAAATTTTTAAGAAAATTTTACTGCTTTTATATAGGAATAGCGTGAATTCTACAGCGAACCGTACGCGCATAATTTTCGCGCATGTAACATTTTTTAATGTTACCCGTTGCCAAGTGCGTTGCTAACGCTGAGGGTAATAGTAAATATTATTAACTGCGTCTTAACCAATCAGATTTCAGTATTTAACATGAAAGTATAACAATAAAAAATGTTACATGCGCGAAAATTATGCGCGTACGGTTCGCTGTAGAATTCACGTTATTCCTATATAAAAGCAGTAAAATTTTCTTAAAAATTAAGACATTCAGTATAACAAAAGAAATAGTGCCTGTTTGGGAGGATAACAGTTGAAATTGACACCCCTCGAAAACCATTGTCAACCTCCGCTTCGCGTCGGTTGACAATGGTTTTCTCGGGGTGTCAATTTCAACTATTACCCTCCCAAACAGGCACTATTTATATACTGGTATACACTATTTTAGCAGTTACATGTAATTCCATGGTTTCCCATTCTTACCAAAAACATTTAACCCTTTAGGTTAAATGTTTCCCATTCTCACCAAAAACATTAAACCCTTTAGGTTAAATGTTTTGAGTGATGTGGCGGCAATTTTTGTTTAAAGGAAAATACTTTCTCATGTCGTTCTCAAACAGATACTGTGTGTCACTTTAAAAATCTACCGGTATTTATGTAATCGAGCGAGACTAGCCTGGAAATGGTAGAATTTAATTTATTGATTGAATTAGATTGGCTTGGTTGTTTAATTTAAAACAATATGAGCTGCAATTTTCATGCCGATTTTTTTTTCCGAAAATGTTATTTTCTACTAAAATGACAAAAATATCATGTTTTGTTAATCTCTGTTAGCCTTAGTCTTGTTGAAAAAGCCGTTAAGAAGCCTTAATTGAAGCAAAATTGAATTATTGTCGTCCTGTATAAAAACTAATTATATATTCCTTAGAAGAGAAATCTTTCTTCCGGCAAATATCAATGATTTTTATCAAATCTTATTTATCAAAAAAGTTAAATTACATGCAGACTTAGCATACTTGCAGGTTTTTCCAGCAGAATAAAATTCTAAAAAAATACAGCTCATATTGCTTCAACTAGTAATTGTTATAAGCTACATTTTTCATTTGACCGACTAGACCACGCCCCATCTGTGTGATATCATGGTGCAGGTGGCAGTGTCAATTATCAACAGGATATTATGTTAATTTCAGTGTCAAAAATGTCAGATTTACTGTAATTTTCCCGGTTTACCAACGTACATGCATGTAATTGTCAATACATTTACGATTATAAAGAAAACGTTACATATATTTAACTATAGCTTTTTATTTGTCAGACTTGATCAAAGAAAATAAAAAAATATATAAGCCAGGCTCCAACCTTAATTTCTCTTTGCGAAAATTTAATTTATTTACACCATTTGAAATGATAAATTTAAATAAAAAGAATACATACGTTTTCCTGGCCTTTTTAACAATTTTTGATATTGTACTTGCAAGGAAAATTGTGAAAATAATTGTGTTTTCTTGACAAGTAAATTATCAAAATCATTAAAAAAAGCCAGGAAAACGTCAGATATGTCGGACAATAACCCTTGCGTATGCAGATTCTAATCTACAAACCCATACAATTAATGGTGTCAGTAGAATTTGATAATTCAATCACTATTTAAACTCTTGCTAATGGTAAGATCGATTAGGCGAGGAAAAATCATCAATATTAAAACTGCTCTTTTTTTTTATCATTTTTACAAGTCAAGGGAAAAAACCCTCGCGAATATCAGTTAGTTGTCATTTGTGTTCAAACCCACTGTATATTATATTATACAATAAAATATGTTCATATCAAACCTGCCTTTCATTTTGATGTACATGTACATTACAATTGTAGTATGTTAGTCCTACATGTAAATTGGGTTTGCTTCCTATAATACATCGTTGATCGAAAACTGAATTTTTAAAAGAGCTTGATTAGAGAAAAAAAACCTAACCCAGAAACAAATGACCGACGATCAGGAAGAAAATGAGGCCACGGCACGTGTGAGTTGCACGGTTTGATCATGTGATATTTTAACATTCGACCACAGTCAACCCAGGTCATATCTGTACAGTGTGTATTGCCACAATGATAAGTAAAATCATGTTCCAAGAGAAACAACTCTAGTATTCTACGCGTGTGCGTGCGTCTGTGTGAGTGTGTATGGGGAGGGGGAGGGGGTGTAATTAAATTGCATTAAAGGAATTCCATTAAAGAAACTAGCATGATTTAATTTATATGGAAGGATGGACCACAAAAAAAAAAAACTTAATACGATTAAAACTGTTGTGTAATTTTTAAGTTAATATATATTTTTGCAAATAAAAAGAAAATGAAAAATAAATATATTTTTGTTTATTACAGAAAACCCCTATTTTGCCAATTCCAAGCTAAAGAAAATATTGTATGATACGAGATCTTTAATATAAATATATACTATATTTGTATAGAGCATTACATAAAATGAATGTACATGTACATACGATAGCAATACATGTATAAGGACAATTATGTAGTGTTTATTCAAATTTCCTATCAATAAGCATTACATAGTAAAAAAAATAATGCATGGAGCAGACAGATCATGGAGAAAGAACGAGAGCAGAGAAAGACGGTGAAGATACACAGAGAAAAATCAAAGTCATCTTACGTACACTAGAAATATTTGGCAATACATGAATATAGAAAATGATTCATTATCAAAAATTTAAAAGGTATCAAATTTTTTCTCTCCAATTAATGGATAACCATAAATGTTCACCCTCCGTCAATATAAACGGTTTGATAACCATAATCGGAATAGTGATAATGAATAGAAGAGGTTTGAGAAATGTAACTATCTGATGTCTTTTATTTGTCTCTTGAGTGTTGATCCATTTCACCAAAATTACAATTTAAACGGATTCCCAAGGAAAATTTAAGACGATATTTCAAATATAAGAATTCATCTTTTATTATTTTTGATTAACTGTACTTGGATTGCCAAGGTTCATTATGGTCAGTATGATGATACCCCCCCCCACCCCCCCTCCCGTTTAATGTTAATATCATTTAAGACTAAGAAATTAACAGATCACTGATTGATTAAACATGATATCATTTAATATAATATCTAATTTCACAAATTGCATTTAACAA
The DNA here is from genome assembly GCF_902806645.1 of Magallana gigas. NCBI lineage: Eukaryota > Metazoa > Mollusca > Bivalvia > Ostreida > Ostreidae > Magallana > Magallana gigas. Next base: position 37,299,314 of record NC_047563.1, on the reverse strand, counting down.
AGTCATTTCGTTTATCTTTACGTATCTGTTCGTGTAAACGTAGACATTTATGATCAACGGACCAAGAATCTATTGACAAATATAGGGAATTATTATCTCGATTTTGCGGCATTATTTTTGTTCATTAATTACTAGTATCACTTAATATTAATTAATATTATTGAGCGTAAAAACTAGTTTAAGATATGGATTATCAAAAGGCGCAAAAAGAACTTATAGAAAGGTCGAGGTCTATAGAATGATCAATCAATTGTTAACTTAAGCTTTGAATAAAAAATGAGAATGAAATATTAATGTGATATTTTTTTTTAATAAATGCAGGATATTAAACCTAAAATTGTCAATTATTGAATTTCATCAGAACAATTTACTAACTTATTGATTCTATTCGAGATTCGTATAATGTCATTCATTTGACCTGGTATACAAACATAAATTACATATCAATAATGAAAAAGACATGTCATTCGATCCTTACTGCGTGGTTGCACAGAAAATTCAAATGTTAAAATATGTATCTAAAAATGCTTATCATTATTTTTTTGTCTGTCCACATTATGATGCACAGAGGTACGAAAGCCGAGAAGGATCATTCGAGATTCGAGATTCGAAATACGAGATTCGAAATACGAGATTCGAGATTCGAAATTCGAGATTCGAAATTCGAGATTCAATATCTAAATTAACCAATCAAATCATGGATCTGAAACCTGTATCCTAGCAACATCAAACTGTTCTAAATAAAGATCATTCGTACATGCTCTTTCCTACAAATAAATGTCTTAATAGCTCTTACATGTATATAGTGGTTATAAAATGGTTAAATTAACATTGATGAATTAACCCCACACAGTATAAACAATTAAATTAGAAATAACACTGTTGGCTTTGCGAATCTAAGTGGTTTTGTTTGCCCTGTATGTATTTCCCCCCGAACAATTTTAACCCGAAGTGTATTCGCCCCAACTGTGTAAAAATCGGCTCGCGAAAAAAGATCTGTTTAATCTAAATGTTTTAGCTATGAAACGAAACTCAATGAAATAATCGACATGTCAAAATATAGGTTATGATAAAGTTTTAAACCATAGAAGATATAATGATTTACAACCTCAAAGAGAGAGAGAGAGAGACAGACAGACAGACAGACAGACAGACAGACACAGAGAGAGTTTTGTAGTGTCAAATTCAGTTTAATTTAGAATTTGAAATTGATTTGATTTGTTACAAGCATAAATAGACAATAATTAAGCCTCTAAAACGAGAAAAGAGAGGAGGTAGCTAGGGTAGGGCAGACCAACTAGCAAGCTTTAATTTTAACGGTGTTAGCGCACCTGTGATTTACATCGACTCTCTCTCTCTCTCTCTCTCTCTCTCTCTCTCTCTCTCTCTCTCTCTCTCTCTCTCTCTCTCTCTCTCTCTCTCTCTCTCTCATCACCTAGCATTTCCTTTTCCGTGAGGGGGTTTGGGGTATTTGTGATGTCTTACATTAGCTAGCGAAAATGATAAAAAAAAAACATGACATTTTCTTTAAATTGTGTGCGGATGTTAGAGATACGCCAATAATCTGTTTTCAGTATATACATTTCAAGGGGGGGGGGCTATATAGTCCTAATTAATTTGTCAGTTATTCTGTCCCCACTTTGTTTTCTCTTCGTTTTCCAGGGTTTTTTTTATTTGGCTCGGCAAATTAATATAAAACTTTCTGTGTAGCTCCATAACGATGCACTGTAGATAAATTATGAGTAGTTTTACTTTTGATAAACAGGTACATATCCGTACTTGAATTTTAATTTGACTCTTATAATCGGATTTAATATTCCAAAATTTATAGGGTAGGAAAGAGTAGACGGGACTTTTTTGCACATATCCTACTGTACCATTCATTCAACACAGGTATTAGCACTCATCGAGTTCGACTTGCTTTCCTTTTCTTTCATCCACTGGATTAAGAGCTATTAATTTTTGAAAATATTTTGAATTTATGGCCTGATTATATATAAACTAGAGCTGCGCTGGTGCATATATTTACCCAAATGGACCAAAATATAACCAAATCACTGGCGTCGGAAGCAAATTGAAAGTGGGGGGGCTAGACTAATCCTCAGAAATATTGAGAAAAAAGTAATTCCCCAAATCATGGAAATCCTAATCCGTGGGAGGGGGGGGGGGGGGGAAGTAAACCTATTCTTCCAAAAGAAAAAAAACTTACTTACCCAAATTTTTTCCCCCAAAATCATGAATTTCTTAATCCGTGGGGGGGGGGGGGGGGGGGGGGGGGGGGCTAGTATGCTTCTGAATCCAACTTCTCAATCTTTCTAGGTAAATTTAGGAACAATATTCTTTCCTGCGAGAAAAAGTGGGGGGGGGGGGGGGCTAAACCCTCTAACATGCTATGTTTCTAATGGTAAGGTATAACTTTGCAAAAAAAGTGGGGGGGGGGGGGGGGGGGGGCTAAGCCCCCCCTAGCTCCCCCGGTTCCGACGCCTATGCAGATGAATCTAAAAATTTTGACAAAATTAGTTTTAAACGTACGACTCTTTTTCAATTCTAATCGGGTATGTCCTTTAGAAAAATCTTGAACCACACACATTTTAGCAAATAAAACGGCAATTGTTTCATTTTTTTAAGGGGAGGGAGGTTGTGCCGGTAAAGGACATGTATTGCTTGTGGCAGTTGTGCTATACTCTCATTTGTTATAATAGGTAATACTACATATTGATATAAAATGAAAGTTTCCAATTACACTGTACATAGCTTCTATCACGCATTTTGACCCGTGCGTAGGTTTAAATAATTTTCAAAGCATTTAATGTAATTCAACCGATCATTTTTGAAATTTAATTTTCTGGATCCCCGCCTGATACGTCCGCCTTTTTGTATATTAGAATTACATGTACGTTGACCATATGTACACATTAAATTAATCGGCTATGTTATGGGACGATAACATTTTTTATCAATGTTTTTGCAGGATATGTAACAAATAACAGCCTATTTGTGGGTTTTTGCACTGATTATTTGAGATAATTTGCCGCCATCTTTTATGCATTCCACACACCACTCACAGTTTCTTTATTTGGTGTTCTGTGTGTATGGCGACAAATTGGTAAATTTGCACCACTCACCCCTTGTAGCTTCATCCTGATTACATTTTATCTGGCTAAGTGTAATGTAGTAGTATATTAAATACACACATCTTTGTTTGCAGTGCTTATTTACATCTTTAGAGATTTACTTACAAAAAAAGTAAACATTTGTATGACTTACATGTAATTATTGTCAATTTTGGTGCGGTGGGGGGTAGGGGGTAGGAAACTACAGAGAAACTTAACTTGGCTGTGAAACGTATGCTTTTATTCTTTCTTGTTGATATATCAATGAATGAATTATAACAAAATATATGTACAACAATTAATTTTGAAATATTCATGCACAATCAAATAAAAGGTTTTACTGTTCTCTGCACAAGAAATCGGCAATGTGAACAAATTGGCACCCTATCATCCCTACCTTTAATTGTAGAGAGTAAGGTATCCTTCTTTATTGAAAACAATTCCAAAAGTAAGACTCGTAATAAGTTGTTTACTGAGGAAAAAGAAAAAAAATTGTATTTATTAATAATTCCGTATGATGTGATAATATCGCAATGATTTGTTCATAATCATAGTACTAGTGTATCACTGTATGCATACATAAAAACGATAAGTATACTTATATTTATTAGTGAAACAGGACAGATTATTTATATTTAGATTATTTAGATACATGTACTAATCTTCATGCGGGGATCTAGAAAGGAGGGGGTCAGGGGATCTGGACCTCCTCCTCGGGAAAATTGGAGCTTATTAAATTTACATAGTAAAATTTTTTAAAATTGGCTTAGGACCCCCTACAGAAAAAATTAGCTACGCTTATGAAGTTCTCTACCATAACCGCATTTTTACACAAAAGAGGTGAATAAACCCGGGTTTTAAACTTTTACTGGTGGTGAAATACCTTAGGGTTCAAACGCATCAGGTGGAAATGCACCAGGGCAAACAAAATCACTTAGATCCGCGAAGCACACTGCATTATTACTAGTCTACTTAGATATTCTGTGTAAAAGTAAATACAAATAATTATTTAGTTAGGTAGGGAGAAGTGAACATAGCATTTATTTGTATATAAGAGCATGTACGTATGATTTTTATTTAGAACAGTTTGATGTCGCTAGGATACATATCTTCAGATCCTTGATTTGATTGGTTAATTTAGATATTGAATCTCGAATTTCGAATCTCGAATCTCGTATTTCGAATCTCGAATCTCGAATGATCCTTCTCGGCTTTCGTACAGAGGCAAGTTTTTATACAGTCAATAAGTAATTTACACTTAGATATCCCCATCTCTCTGGACTTATTGTTATATGGGGAAAGTAGTTTGCCTTATAACGAAAATGTTGCTATATTTAAGATTGTACATGATTATATATTAGCTACCAAAAGATTTAAGTTTTAATGCATTATTCACAGTGTCACTCAAACAGCTGAACTGCTAGCTTTCTACAACTATTTTTCATTTTGTACATCAATAATACCCGGTACCAAGCATTTTGATTCCACTTATTTTTTCCTTTATTTTTCTCTACTATATTCTATTGTCACATTGTACCATCAATGTTTGTCAAACTGACTGTTAAAGGAGAGGGCTCAAATAGGCAGATTGCCTGCTGCCCAATCCTATTATGTGATATTTTTTACATAATAAAATATTGTTTAAATAAATGTTAAAATATAGAGTTTTAACTGCTTATCTATTACAGTGTTTTCGCAGATTCTCGCAGATTCTTGCAGACGCAATAGAGTTGAGTGTTCCAGGCATCCTAACAAAACGTTTCATTGTCATTTTCTTGGGGCTCCTTTCTATTTAACTTGAACCTACATTGTGCCTACGGTACCCTCAACGCCGAGGAAGCAAGCGCTGTTGCATAGCGCTAAATATGAGAATGTGTATAAGGAATAAGGAATCATTCTCAGAGTATTATGAGGTGATGATTTCGGTCGGGGCGTGATCAAATCCAATAAAGCACTTTTTTAATGATAGATTTGATCACGCCCGACCGAAATTATCACCTCATAATATTCAAAGAATTATTCCTTATTACTTACATTTATATAAGTTTAAGTCATCATACGATTAAATATTTAAAAACAAATAAGCAAACCCCGCTGGCGCCTCAATTTGGCGTCTTTGAAGTTATGGGTTATATAGTACAAAATCGATACGTAGTGCTATCACAGGCAAAGACGCTGGAAAATGTAAATATATATAAATAATGAATATGAGCAAGTGCGAGGAAGCAAGCTCTGTTGCATAGCGCTAAATATGAGCATGTATATATAAATTGAGCGTGAATGTTGTTTTACCTCTTTATTGAAGAAAGGCGACCCGTTGTCATAAGTTGACGCGAGTAACTGTCATTGAGAAGATTCTACAACTTACAGTGTGTTGAATAAAGTTGAGTTACAAATTACAGTGTCCATCAATTTCGATTTTATAAACGGGATATAATTTGGCATTGAAACGAAATTCGGACGTCTTTTGGGTCATTTTCATCCAAATAATCGAAGATATATATCAGAATTTTAAAACTGAATCTATACAATAATATGTTACAATCACAAATTCAGGCAAGTAAAGACCCCATTATTATTTTTATAGACTTGTTTGGACTTTAATTTCCAATTTCCCACGTATCCGATATCATACATTAACACGTATTGTCTTTAAAATAGTTTTGTATTAATTTTTGTATTCATTAATGTATGTTTTGTCGTTTCTATCGTAACATGAGTTAATAATTGAAATGTAACACCATTCTTTAATTGTTCATTTCTAAAGGAAGGCAATGCACTTGTGTCATTTAAAAGAACGTTGTTTTTTTTTCTAAAGTAACGATTTATTATTGTTTTAATAAAATGTAGAAAACCATTACATATTAATCAATAATTTAAAACTATAATGAAAAAAGGGGGGTCAACATCACTGTGCCGTAAAAAGGTTCGATGAAGCTGAATTATTCATATAAAAACGAAGAAGACAATGTCCCTGAAATCGATGTTAATTCAATGATAATGACACTTGATGATGAGTAAATTGTATACATTAATAAATTCTGAAGTTTTGTTTGCTTTTATCTCTTATTATCGATAAATGTCCTTAACTTTTTTTTATAATCGGTTAAGCGTAATCTTCATGATGTCACGAGGGAAACGGAGGGGGGGGGAGGGCTTCCGCTCGTTTAGTTTTTAATTCTATACAGTGATGAAAATAAAAAATAAACTATGCTTATATAAATTCAAATTTGCAGCCAACTTTTTTATGTTGGACGACCAAAAAAGTTGTTTACAACAGAGCAATGGTGCAAGAATGTTGATGCTTAGTACAATCCAACAAATATTCAAGAACAAAAAAAAAAATGAAAACCTATAAATTTCAAACATTTTAAGTAATTTTAATATTAAGTGTCTATGTTTCTTTACTTGACTTGCTGAGTACTTATTAACTTAAAATTTAAATAGAATATAGCTGTCTCAAGTGTCTACATATATATATGCATCTGACCAATCTGTCAACCTTGACGCTTTAAAACAGACTTATGAATCGTATTTCTGGACGTCTTTGCAATAGATATCAATCTTTGTCACATTGCCCTCATGTTAAAAAAATGCTAAAAGGAGTTATTCAAAATATTATAAGCGAATTTGAAATATGACTGTCTGAAAAAAATGGCGTGTGTGCATATCATGAATCCAGTATGCTGGTCTGCCTTTTTTTTTCTTTTTTTTCTTTTTTTTTTTGCTTAATTATCCTCTAGCACAACTTATTGCTGAGGTGATGTAACATTGCTATGTGTTTGCTGGAATGTAAAAAAGCTTGTACGGAAGATTAAGAGAAAATATTTGATATTCTGAACAGCCAGACTTTTCATGTACATCTTTTAATAGCATTGCACGCAATATGACAAATCATATTCAGTACCAAAGTTTCAAGCACATGTATCTATGAATTATTTCTCCCGAAAATCCCATATCACTTAGAAGATATAACTCAAAGTTTGAGTGAGAGTTACCAATACAACAAAAGAAACAAGGAAATAAGTTAGCTTTAAATGAGTTATTGACTTGATAGCAAGTTACATTAAAATGAAAAATAAAAGAGCCAACATACAACTCTTGTTGCAATTTCAAGAACGCTCTGCTCAGCGTTGCTAGGTCAAACAAATGGCCGTAGTAACTTGGTTTTCTTTTTCAAACTCTGTGGAATACATTGTACATGTACATAAGTCTTTCATGAACTATTTGGGGGCAGTCTTTCCTCGCAGTTAATCTTAAACAATCACATAAATTAGAGAGATTTTTTTTTGTACACGTATACGTATATCTGTACATAACAATAAAATGCCTATAACATAATTCCAGCGTACACCATATTAATTTCATAATTAACGAGAGAATGATTATATTGTTTTATTGTTTATAAGCAATTGCTGTCATCCCATGAAGATTAATAAAGACATTCAACTCAGCGGAGTATTCGTGGTTAAGATAAAGGTATTAGGTCATGGTCAAATTGTTCAATTGGTTGTTTAAAAAACGAAGGTAGACGGGAAATTCTTTAAAATAGAACCTAAATAATTGCAGCAAAAATGGTTCATGGCATAAAAGACATAAACTCTTTTTGAATTTTAAACTAGAAGTAATTCTGCATCCTCAAAACTGCAAATCTCAATTGCTGAATTGCGAATGTAACTGGGATATTACATTAGTTTTTCCTTTCCCCGAAGTAACTATATTTTGAATCATGATAAAATGTTAATTAAAATTATTTTAAAAAATACAAGTATTTCAAACACCAAATGTGCAAAAATTAGTTTCAAACACTTCTGGTCTATTTTCAATACAAATTTACATAAAAGAAGAGGGGGCATACATCTACATGTATCACCGCATGCGCGGATCTAGAGGGGGTGGGGGGTCCGAACCACCCCCCCCCCCCCCCCCCCCCCCCCCCGGAAAAATTTTCTGAACCCAACCCGCGCATGACTTGCATAACATAACTAACTGTCGTGTTAAAAATGCAAATTTTAAAACACCAATCACAGTTTTATATTTTAAAGAACCGTTTTTCTTCTCCTTACATAAGTGTAGGCAAAGAACCAATGTCGGAGCTTGTTTATATACGACAATATAACTTATTCTAATGGCATAATAGATGTTAAAAGTTTATCATTACATTGTCACACAATAGCTTTTTTCAGACCTAATAAAAGATTTATGCCCCTCATTACAGCAAAAAAAAAGGTACTGTCTTCTTTAGCATTTCAAATGTTGCGGTTACAACTGAGGACACAGAGAGGAAATTAATTAGAAAGCCGCATCATTATAAACTTCAAACTTTTAAAATTAAATATTTTCGCTTCACTTCAGGTATATTCCAGAAAGCAAAGCATTCAACTGTTTACAAAGATCATAAGATATTTTATTTAATATGTGGCTTTGTAAACACGCTTTAATCTTAAGTTGGCAACATTTGTTGTAATAGCATATCGTTAATTTTGATTTTAGTGCAATGTAATTCATATTTCAATGAATGCACTCTTGCATGGCTTAACATAAATCGAGCAGGGTACATTTAATTAAGTGCACTTTCCCATGTGCGGTTTTTTTCCTCTAAAGGTACAAAATTGTCAAGGACATATTAACTGCTTATTAATCAGATTAACTGCTGAATATGTAGTTAATTTACGTTGAGGCGGTTATACATCAACCACAACAATCGTAAATTTACGATTAAACCTTCAAAACATAAACTTCTAGATGAAATTTGGATTTTTTTTTTTTTTTTAACTTTTTTTATAATTTTAAGCAGACTGTCGAGTTCTAATAACAAACACCAAATTTTTAATAAAGTTTCTGTTTATAGGAAATACTATGGCCTATAATCGCGCCTCAAGAAAAGCTAGCAATTTATTAATTTTACACATAACACCCAAACAACGTTTTTCTGTTGATTGATATACCTGCTAAGGCAGTTAAAATCAATGCAATATTGTTCATTTTGTACCGAGATTGTACTTTAATGCGAGATATGGTTTTCCTTTTAAATGTCAAAACTGATAGTCGAGGGCAGGTCATATTTTATCGTCAATGGATATAATTCGTGTCAACAAAAGACTACCGTATAAAATTGATATACCCTCCTCTCAAGTGCTTCCTAGCAGACAGACACCAAATCGATGTGTTTCGACACTCAGGAAAAATATTTTGTTGATTTATTTTTAAAAAACATTAATAATAAACACACATATCGTTACGAAACCGAGCACACAGTTGATTGAACTTTGTTTGCTTGAGAGTTGTTATCTGTCCGTAGTAGTTCTAGAATATCCTTATGTCCATACTTAAGGGCCGCGCCGTACAAAGATAGGGGGCTATAGGGCTCAAAATAGCTGTCCCTGTGTGAACAATCCGTTATGTCCATGTCGATTTTGTAATGATCCAGAAGGTATTTCATTCGGAACTTATCGCCTGCCATCGTAGCATGGGCGAATTCAATGGAAGCCTCGTTATTGGTCAGCTGTTTGACAATTTTATCACAGGCAAAAGATTTTTTGGCACACTCGATCAAAGTAATTCCGTTTTGGGAAACGTTTATTCGGCACCACGATTTGACCAGTACATTGACTCGGAACGCCTTGTCCTCTTTCACGGCGTTCCAATAACCGGGACTGAAGAATTTATACTTGTTGATTAATTCATAAACACACGGACCTCGTAACCCGGAAAAAAGCGTTTCCTCCGGATCAACAATATATTCGGTACCACATTTGATTAAAGCTTCCATGATCTCTAACAGATTATGTTTGATTGCTAGTTGGAGCGGACTCGTTCCTGAGTTGTCCGCCACGTTTAACTCAATATCCGCATTGGAAAACAAGTAAATAATTGGCACGTATTTTGTTTCGGAAATTGGGTTTGCACATTTTATCACAACGTGCAGATAAGTCATTCCTGACTTCTTGCACCTGTTGTTGACATTATCACCTTTCTTTATGTAGGCCAACACGTGCCGGTGGTTTTTCTCTTTGATTGCCACAAAAAGACGCGAGTTCACAAACTCTGCATCGAAATCTCGCACATCCAGCGACATTTCCCCCGTGCACCATGTCACAATCTCTTCTCTACTTCACAACTTTCTTGTTTCATATATCCTAATTTTCATTCATAATTAATGCCGAAACTGCCGTAATAAATATCAAATTCCTTGCTTTCCACGTGGAGCCCGATTCTTCTCTTCTTCTTCGAATCAATATTCAACTCAGTGTACAGTGTATGAACTTTTATCGTGTAAAGTTATTTAAACTCCCGAAAACTCCTTGATAAAGAAAATTTTTGTCACAAGTATCCATGTTGCGGGGCAGGTAAACATTTCAAACAATTCTCGGTCAAAATCGATGTTCCTATTACTTATGTATACCGTACGAAGCCCCAAAATGAACAGAAGCTGTAATATCTACCTGAAGATCATATTTTCCTTCATAACACGGGATCCGACGATCAACCAAAACAGCCCTGATAATCAATAGAACGCTACGCTGAGAGTCCCGAAATCATCGACTCTGTCGCGGTGCAAGTTTGCTTTCTCATACTGTCAAAATCTAATGCGAACGTAAACTTGGCAGGGTTCAATTCTTTTAAGGATAAACTTGTTCCATGGCCCAGTGAATGAAAATAACGTATTTAAATGACTTGTTTTGGACATACAAGGGATATTTAAATATTTACTGGTATTTAAATACATGCAGCTAGGCTAGAAAACATGCCCCCACATGCAATATATGGAGTAAAATCATATTAAAACCTTTTTGAATGGATTAGGTTTGATTTTTAAAGGGTAGCGTAAAAGTATCGGGTGATTACGAAACATTGTTACGGATCCTTCTGAAATTTTCAAGCTTAAGGTCTGACGCGACCTATCTTCCTTTTTTCTATTTTTTTCTATCTCCACAATGTGAAGATTTCCACTTCGTAATTTCATAATGATATCTATGTAATATGATTTATTTTTTATTTAGATATAAAGTGTTCAATTGAAAATGTATACTATGACTTTACTTATAAGCATTCAAATGCATTTTGCATGCTATTTTAAGGAAACGTCAAACTATTCTAGCTCCGAAACGAGCCTGGTAATGTACCCTGAATTTTTTGGGAATTAACAGGTTTAAATGTTAATAAATAACGAATAAAATATCAAGGAAAATTATACAAAATTGAGGAACGTCTCGTCTATCCTTAAGGTACAATGTCGTTTTAATAGGAAAGATAACTCTTTCAGCATAAAGATTTTTAATTGTCCGATCACAGCAGCGTCAGTACGTATGATCATCCTCTATCTGCAGAACTTACTTATCGTTTCATCTTAAGATATTTCTATCAACCGAATCGACCGACTGCGACAGAGGGTCTTCTGAAAACGTCTATTGTTGACTAAGCGTCTGAGTCCTGTGTACGCTTTAATACATTGTGTGCAAGTATGCTCGTACATTATCAAAACAATGACAAACACTGTCCTCTTCAATCTACAGCTCGCTATAAATGTGTACGCAGATCCTTCGACTCTGATTCCGGCACTGCACCAATATATATTATGCAAAAATAGGTTCTTTTTCCTTCCTTTAGAAAGGTTAGGAGATGTAATATTATATTCAAAATATTCTAAATATTATATAATTCAGCATTTTCCCTTTTTTTTTAGATATCTGTTGAGAGAGAGAGAGAGAGAGAGAGAGAGAGAGAGAGAGAGAGAGAGAGAGAGAGAGAGAGAGAGAGAGAGAGACTACTTGATTTTTTCCATATCAAAATACATGTACAGTAATTATAATATCAGATCTTTCAATGACCATTTCAGAATTTTAAATTCAAAAGTAATTTTTAGACTAAGTTCTCTTAGCTGGGAATGAAGTTTTATTATGCAATTGAATAAATATTTCTGTCTGTTGTCTACCATTTCGCAACACATCGTAATGAACACTTAAAGTGTATTCGTGACTAAATTGATAACATCATTTTTATGCTTATACAAGTCCTTAAACCATGCCGAATGACATTTCAAATTAAAGATATGTTCAAAAATAGTCTCACAAAAAAAAAACAGTCTAGAAGTTCTTGTCAACTGAGTAATGAAACGTCCATAATTCACTCCGAAGTTTTTTTTCTCCGGTACTGGCCGGTATTTTTTTTTTTATGTTAATTACTTTAAATTAATATGACCTGAATTATCGTGCACGTGATTGTTATTTTAAATAAAATAACGTGCTTATCCTCTATGAAAATAAAGAGTAGCAACAAAGCTAAACACTGTTTTTTTGTTGGGTTTTTTTTTGCAGAGAAAGATATCTGTTTTATGCAATTGGAGTATTATAATTTGTGTAAATATGTACGAAGTGAACAAATGCAGATCATATTTGTTTTAATTCTTTGTTTAACAACGAAGAAATCACTTCAAAGGAGTAATTAGTCTATGGGTTCATGATGTATGTACAGCTAGTATATACATAGGAAAATAACTAAATATACTAAGTAACATTATATGATCAAATACAGTGAGTTCAGTTACTGACTATGAATTTTTAAAGGCTACATACCGGTATTTCGTTCAAACATACAGTTGTACGTATCTTCAATCTGTACATTTTAAGACATCATTTTAAGGGGACAGGCGGTCAGGAATTATTTTATCCTTGAAACTTATTCACTTGAATATTTTCTATAATTTTACTTCATACAAAAAAAAAATTCGTCAATTTTTTTGTCATATTTAAAATTATTATATTGTAAATGTAGATCTAAACCAGTGAGATTAAAATTAACATTATGCTATTTCCAGTATAGGTTTAACTTGTTTAAAAGGAGCAACTAACTATTCATCCAACTTTTATGCTTATATCTGGTAGGTGGTCAACATATTTTTCCATAAGATCTGCCTCATTACTTTAAAAATGCTTTTTTAGCTACTAACTATTATTTAGTAAGAACAAATTTCATTTATTTTCACTTTAAACTTTGAATGTTTTTCTATACATGTATTTCAATATAGAACTCTTCTTTTTAAGAAGATTTATTGAGAATAACTAAGCCTTCTTAATTCCTTTTTGATTTTTTTTAACCATAATTAAAAACATGTCTCTTATATAACTCCAAATCATTAGTTTTAAATAAATATATGTCTTCATTATAATTAATTCTTACTCTTTGAAACTTAGTTAAAAGATAATTAAAAGATAAGTTTAATTGTTTTGAATAGTGCAAGTATGTGATGATTGATAAAACACACCGTTCTATAGTAATCTATTTCACAGAAATATAATTCATATAGAAGTTTGGTAATGAATGCTTGATCAGTTCAACCCATCAGTGGCATTTGTCAAACAAAAAGAGACACGAATTTAAAGTGTTTTACGTCCATATTATTAACATTTCATTAATAAATGACAGTAACAGAACAGAAGAAATAACATAAATCAAAGAAACATGAGTATATATTCAATTCAAAACGTGCAAGTAATAAATTAGTGACTTGATTGTTAAAGTCATGCTGCTCATGCGTGACAGCCATGGCATTATCTGCCCGACTACAACCTCAGAGTTAAAAAAAAGCAATATCTTCCAATACCTCAAACAAAAAGAATAAATGCACATTGATGATGCATTAAAGTTCAAATTGTGTTGTTTCTTTTCTATCACCAGCAAAAAAGCCACAGGTGATATAAAAGTAGTCCTTGATAGTCGCCATCAAAGCGACACAAGAGTTACTGTATCAGTACTGTATTATCACTGTTGTATATATATTTTTTTTTTGCTGTATCCTTTTTTATCTATTTTCCTTGGTTGTTTAAATTATAAGTAAGTTTATGGACTTTCAAAAATCTGTGTCCAAACCGTTGTTTTGGTGGTTCATTAGGTTTAGCCTGTTGCACCGTGGCTGGCATTGCAGCATTTCCACTTGAAGACGGCGCGCTGACAGCGGGCATTGGTGGTCCCTGCACACGGTTTTGATTTTTGTTACTTGACCGCCTTGGATAAGAAATCTGATTTGGAGATCCTGAAAAGATGTTCTGAACTCTCTTGTTCTGAACTTGTGGGCTGGGCCCTCTCTGACTGGGACCTTGAATGACAACTGGTTGTGGATTACTGGCCACTTTCTGGATTTGGGGGGACTTAATAACCTTTGGATACGGTCCAACTGCTGGACCAACAACTGGCGCCTTTGGCGCAGAAGCTGCTACAGCAGCAACTGGAGCATTTGGCACAGAAGCTGCCACAGCAGCAACTGGTGCCTTTGGCACAGAAGCTGCTACAGCAGCAACAGGCGCAGGAGTTGGCGCGGGTGTTGGTGCGGGCGTTGGCGCAGGTGTTGGGGCAGGTGTGGTAGTGGGAGCAGCAGTAGTCGTAGGGGTCAGGTCCACCTGGAAAGGCAGGTGGGCTACGTTGTTTAGAGTGTTGTTATTACAAGCAGGATCAGGTGATCCAATCATGCACATCATTCTCTCCTCCTCACATGGCATGGCACAACCTTGGAAGTCGATGGGATTTGTAGCCACGGGGAATTCTATTCTACATTCGTATTCACACGAAATCCATTCCGACATGCATTCCATCAGACACAGGGGTGGGTGTTGGGGGCCGGCTGCGGGGTTCTGGGACAAAACTATTCCCAAGCATGATACCAATACGGAGAAAAATGTTGTCGATTCCTACAAACAATGAAGTAAAATATGTAATTTTTATTCCGATGATAAAATCAATAATGAAAAAAATGAATTGTTGAAATCGTCTTTATAATTCTTCGTTGAAAAGTTTTTCAAATATTCGAATTTTTTTTTACATTTTTCATATATACAAAAGTAAATTTTAAAAGAAATCATAAATATATCAAAGTTTAAGTATATGAAAAGAAAATGTTATTTTTATGTCAAGACTTACCATGGTTCTTTCCTAATGAAGTGAGAAACAAATTCTGATCTGTTGAACAGTATGTACGATATTAATATAACACCTTTTCACGAACTGTCAAAAATATTCCTACGCCACACAATGTTACACCTTTGGACTTGCGTAAGAATTTTATAAAAAAAAAACCCTGTTCAGATTTAAATAAGGGTCTCTATTAACTATTTACAATTCATAGGGCCTCATTTCCGATCAGCATCGAGTCACGATTTCCATAATGACATGGTGAATAGGAGTCGCTATGAATGAATTATTACTTTTGGGGTTTTGATGAACATTGCATATGAACTTTTCCTCAAAGTGTTATATAACATTCCACAAATTGTGTTTGTTTTCTTCTGTCTAAATTGGTGCATTTGCGTAAACCACAATTATTCTTTGACATATTCCGCAGTAGAAGTAGCATGTGTTTTCTTGAAATCATGATTACGTAAATTGGAGTTTTGACGAAACCATTAACGCTTTGCTATAATTAAAGGAATTTTTATTAACAGAAATCGTGTGCATTATGCAGATGAAACAATGGTTGTATTGTAACCAAAAAGCTTTCTTCATTTTAAGCCCTTCTTTTTAAGCAAAATTTAATATGCTTCCAATATAGCAAAGAACCTAAGGCAACTTCGTTTTACTAGTATTCAATATTCTTGCAAATCAATTTTCAAAGACTTAGTATTGTTACTGCTTTAAAAATACGTTTATTTGTTGGCAATGCATCTAAAATTTAAAATGTGTTACTAGATATTGCCATTCAAGAAACATTTAATATCGTGGAACAAACCAACGACGAAATCCACAAAAACTTGGTAAAATCACAATGTGACGATAGTAAATTGCATTTGTTTTATGCGTGAATGAAACAGTCCCCCTCCCTTCCCAATTTTTTTGGGGTCCATTTTGTAGATGCTGTTTCATTTGACAGAATTTGTTTCATTTGTATTTAGAAAAAAACCTATAAACAAAACAGTGCTAATGACTTCAAAATCAGAAAACAATCTCATACCTCTTAAACAATTCACACTTTATACCATAATGCATGTGTTGAATTTTAAATCTTATATTCTTATAATTTCAGTTTTTGCTTTTTCTTTGATTTTTAATTATTTTTTTTTCTTTTACTGTATTTTTCATATGACTTTTTCTTTCATCTTTACTGCGAGGGATTAAGTGAAGACTTTGTTTTAAAAAATTGCCCGCTTTTGACTGATACTTTTCTAATTTGGGAACAGAACTGTCACGACCAGCAGTAAAACAGGTAATAATTGTCTTCGACAGAAATGCATGACGAGTTCTACTTTACTGATTACCTTTAAATAACTTTAACTAACCCCTTACCTCCTACAAGTGCTTAATCAACATTTTACAAAATCAAACATAATAATACAACCTCACGTAAGTTGAAAAAAGTAATTAATCTGATATTTATAATTGCTCAAATAAGACTTTTGGATAAAAACTGCATGATGAGTTCATCTGGTCTATCTCTTTTCGATATAAGTTATGGGTCGCTCGTCGTCAGTTAAAATAAAAATTTTGAACTTCTTCTATTAAACACCTGGTCAACAAACATTTGTTTTACCATTTGAAGAAAAAATGGAGCCGGTCTGGTAGATTGTGAAGGTTCAATTTAGAGTAAACTAAAATTCATGATGCCATTTTTGATTTGTATAAATGTAATTATTACTATTGAACATCTTGTAGGTGGACTACGTATATGGTTAGTTACCAGAATGGTAAACATGTTAGTTACACAGGTTAACATTCAATACATCTTGTAAAAGTTTCCTCTCGTTGTCGAAAACCGGGGTCATTCTCGGTTCTACTACTTCTTTACGAGAAGCGAGACCGACACTACGTTTCCGACAAAGATTTCTCCTCCTAAATAAGATACCTTGCCAATGGGGCAATCTGTGTACAACGTTGCTAATATGAGCAAACATGATACTTGGTACAAGGATTCTATTGCTATTATCATTTCTTCATTCGAATGCAATATTTTTTTCCGAAATCTTCTCTTATCCTTGATGTCTAGAAAAAATTGCATTGAAAGGAAACAATATAATTATATTCCTATCAACGGATCAACGATGTGTAATGATACATGTACTGTTGCAGAGGAGTGAGTACTTAAAATGCATTTTACTGTATCGTCAAAATAATTAGTATGTTTCCTTTCTATTTGATTCTGTTTGAGGTTAATTCGATCGAAGTAAGAACATTTATTTTTACAGATATGCGGTAAATTATCTACCACAGATTATTCCTGTTCCAATTACGTACCGTCTGTCCGTGTATATATTCGATTGTTCGAAAGCGTTTTGAATTTCTAAGATTTTCTTTCCATGCCTTATTTTAACAACATATCAAACTTATGGCACTTTGGCCACCAAAAAAAATTACCGGCCCATGTTTAACTCATATAAGTTAATTGACCCTTTAATCTGTTTCATTAGTAAAAGTGCTAAAATGCGTATGCCAAACATGTATTGAGTATTAAGATAGACTATAGACACACATTAAAAATTTGTATCATTGGTTGGTTTTTTTTTCTTTCTAAATATAGGATAATTTATTTTTATCAAAACGCTTTAGGTTACAAACGAGCTACGAAACATGCTCAAATTAGATCTTGATGTAAATTTAAGAAATGCACTCTGTTCTTTCTTTGTCATGATTACATTAATTTTATTTATCTATGTTTAAATAATAAACCCATCTGTGCCTTGATTAAATCTAAAGCATGTGTTACAGCAAGCTGTCACGACTGAATTATAAAATTCAAAGATAAAAAATATATTCTTTTTTTTTTAAACATTTTTTAATACAGGTATTAACACTGGTGTGTACTCTTTCAAGGTAAAGACGTTTTAAGAGAACAAATTTAAATGTATTTAACAAAGTAAGAGAAAACCCAGACATCAATGATAACTGAATCTTAAATTTTTACTGTTTATTTATATCACATTTCATATGAGATTTTGTTATAGTTACGCAGTGAAGATTTTTTATTACTTATGTTAAGAAAGAGTACACATTTTAGTTATTCTTGTAATTAAAGTTAAACCAGATAACTATCAATGCTTATTATTTATCTTACTGAATTTTTATCATATGTTGAATAATACATAATGACACGCCTTCAGTTGGATTGTGTAAAGATTTAGAAGACCTTCAGTAGTCACAATCTAAATTGGCCAAGATATTACTTAATAACCATATTTTTATTAATATGCTAATCGAACAAAAGAATATTTTGTGATGTATATGAAATTCAACAAATATTTGTCATTTAAAGCTAAACTTTTGAAAAATTACAATAAAAGGCATATTAATATGTAATAAAATTGAACAATCGTGTCAATTTGGTTCAGATTTATTCAATATCCGTGACACTAATCAAAAACTAAAATGTTTAAACGAGCAGACTGGTATCTATTTTTATTATCATAAAAAGTAAATGTTTTAAATTCTTTTTAATGTCAAATCACCTGTTTAAATGTAGAAATTCACCTCAAATATTTACACGTGAACATACGTATATCAATTATTGTGTAACGCTAGACGAAGAAACTGTGTCAATTTTTTTTCCCATAAATATGATCAGTGTAATGGGAAAATAATTGATAGATTTCAAAATAAAAACCAACTAAAAATCTCTGAAATGAAAAAAAATTAGATGTAGAAGAAGAAACACTGGTATATGTATATAAGTGTTTTGGTTTAATTTATCCTTCAAGTATAGAACAATAGATGGGTGGTGGTGTCTTCTTTAACTGAATTATCTTGCATGTTTGGCATGAAATCGTTCTTACTAAAATTCTGTGATGAGTTTCTACTCGACATTGATTCGTGTGTTATTTTCTGCATTATTTTAAATTAATATGTGTGCGTTTCATTCATAACCCATACCATTTTTGTTCAAGAAGTAATATAATTAATGCATGTATATGGGGATATAACGTTTTGGAGATTTATTACCTACTTAAATACATTTAAGATTTAATGAAAGCGCTAACGTTTTATTTTCTGTTGTCTTTCATTTTTTAAACTTTCTTTATATAAAACCGGACACGCTGATATTTTATATATATATATATATATATATATATATATATATATATATATTCAGAATGAAAAACGGAATCTTTTAAATGAATAATGACCACGAGTTTAATGAAATTCTCTATGGAAGTATAACGTTACATTCAGGATGTATAGAGAGCGCGGGTCAGTTGAAATATTGAGACACAGGTTCTTTCAACTCAAACCTGTGGTGCATATTTACAACATCCAAATAATATTTGTAAACATGGTATATCTTGTCAAGTTAAAATAACTTTCTGGCTTGTCGTCAAACACATGTACATACTCTTTATATTATCCAGTCAGGATAAGCTATCGTATCTTAGTATAATGTATTCTCTTTTAAAATGATGTTCCGTGAATTAAGTCTGCCACCTTTGGCCTGTTGTGATGTCTAGGGACCCACGTTGACTTAATTTAATGTTTATAATTACCAAAAGGTTATCATTATCAAAAGGTTAATTACCTTGATAATCATTGGTAACCACAAGACTACTAAAATCATATCTGCTGAAAAAGCAGCAAAAAGTAAACGGCCGGTAAAGTTCACTATTTCCATTTAAAATTCCATATTTTTGCTTATCAGTGGGAGAAAATCATTTCCTGTGACGTGAATGTATTTTAATATTATTGTGTGTTGGTCAAAGTGCTTCAAACTGAATTTGCGTCTCTACCACTGAACCCAATTTTGTTTCATTGTAGATATTCCATGAAGGAATAAACAACGTGCTAAAGCAAATCAGTTTAACATATAATTTCGTTAAAAAAAAATCTTATTCATATTTCTCCGAAAGCATCAACAATGTATTATAAATCATCGATGAAAATACCCCAGTCTATATTGTATCGGGATGTATTTAAGATATTATATTGTAAGATAATTGATCTTATATCTCGAACAATATTTTTTGGTTAAATACACAAGTACCGGTTTTGTCCAAAGTGGTCATGATAAAAAAGGACTATAACGTCGACATATTTCAATCAAAGAAAATTAGTCATTTCTTTACAGTGTTTGTTTAGATTTTAAGTCAAAATAAAACAACTAAAAGGTAAATATATAAACGCATTAGAATGTAAGGTTAAACTGTGAATATTAATGCCAGTATGTACATGTATCAATGTCTTATATATACCATTTTAATCTGGAACTTGCGTGTTCTAATACAACTCGGTCAAAAAAGTTGTTCTAATGCTTGTTTTGGTTTAAAGCATGTATCTGTAAGTTATATAATATAAAGCATTATTAGATATAAAATAAACAAGATTATTGAAATAATTGTCTTGAATACTAGTAGGGGTAGTTTAATTTTACTACATAACATTCCTCTCATCCGATTGCATTACTGTAACAATGTTTGCGAGTTCTTTCTTTTGTTATGAATTTCCGATTTGTTTTTTTTTTAGTGTAATTATTAGAATGTTATAATTATCAGTACAAATAATATATATTTGCTTTAGATCTACAAATGTACAATAGTTAAAGGGGCATGGTCACGATTTTTGTCAAATTTTATTTTTCTGTTTTTATTATTTACAGTGCTTTTGGAATGCATTTCTTAAGATGAAATGAAATTTGGGTGCCAGCTGATGAGTTTTAAGCAAGATACAGGGCTCACAATTCTTCGTCATATAAACAAGGCTTGTGCCTGGTTTTGTTTACATAGGAAAATATACCAGTAAAAATCTTTTTCAAGCTGATTTTTATATCTACTTATTAATTTTAAGCATAAATAAACAATTTCTAACGATTAACACATTTATTTGAGGCCTAAAACTGGAATTTTCACTTCAACATTCGAAATATAAACAAAAGCTTTGTTTACATAGCAAAGAACTGTAAGCTCTGTAACTCGCTTATAACTCAACAAATGACACTCAAATGTTGGTTGCTTATTTAAAATGCCTTAGTGGAGCATTGTAAACATTAAAATCGAAAAAATAATTTTTGGCCAAAATCGTGATCATGCCCCTTTAACTTTGTCTATATAAACGGCAGATTGGTGGTACGAATAAAAAATATCTGGATAATTTAGAGTTATCGATCATGGCTAGATTGGAGACAATCCTATTGATAAACTGTGTGTTCATATGATTATAATATGGCCTTTTTAATTTAGTAAATTAATCATTACATGTTCCTCTTCAATTGTCTTTATCTTATTTGTTTACTTATAACCCTACTCGATTACACAAGATTGAAAAATAACAAAAATTTAAAAAAAATTTAATAGATAACAAATGTTTTCTTTGATAGAATAAGTGAAATTCATATACAGTATTCAAAACAACAGCAATTAATATAACAAAGTCGTGCTTTGACTTAAAATCAAATAATAGATTCAGGATTCGTCTGAGAAGTGGTCATTAAATCATTCAAATTTGTTTTTTAAACAATCATATGAGAGGTTATCCTTAAGTGGAACTCTCGTTTCTATGATTAGAAAACGTATTGCGAACATGCGTGCATCATCAAGTTTTTGAATGTTGAATGCTAAACATTAATTGATACTGTATTTGTGAGTCTGAAATAAAACTTTTAAAATGAGAATAAATGGGATAAGATTTGGAAAAAATTCACATGAACCATCCCAACAAACCTTAACCTATATAGCCGCAGCAACAATATCTACAAAGGTTAGAATTACAAAATTAACGGACCTTACTTGCAAAGGGTTAAAAATTAAAAATAGGGAATCAGAGTTTAAGTTTGAGTGCTGGCATCTTTGGTTACCCGGCGCGGTGAAAATCGATGGCACTTACTCATCAATACGTGTTTTGCGATCCTGTATATGATCCATGAACTGAACAATTCATGCAGTAACTTTATCGTTGCTAACCTGAAAATCTAGATTTTAACACTGTGCCAGATAATTATACCAGTGCCAAGGTGCACCCGTCTAAGCTGCTTATTTCAAAAAATTCAAATACGCCATCTGATAGCCCATTGCTTATAGAGTTTATAACCATCTTTGTTATCATTGTATCCCACCTGTCAGGTAAAATATTTACCTTTCAAAATTAAATTCCAATGGGAAAATAGTTTTTTCCATAGGAAAAACAATATTCCTACAGGAAATTTGAAATTTTCTATCGGAATACAAGACCTTCCCATAGGAATTTCAATTCCGATAGGATTCGATAAAATTCGATAGGAAATTTCAATTTCCTATAATAAAACTACCTCAATAATTCCTATCAGAGTTTTAGAAAATCCGATGGGATTGTCAATATTTCTTGTGGGAGAATCATTTATCCTATAGGAATTATCATTTTCCTATGGAATATTAATTTTTAAAGGTAAATAATCTCAGCTGTCAGGTGAAACACACTAAAAACAAAAGTGGTTATATACTATCGAGACAATGTTGTATAATTTGGTATATATGGATTTTTCTGAAAGTGCATGTTAAGTGCAAAAATACCACCTTGGCACTGGAAAAATTATCCGACACAGTGGTTTTTTTAACATACATTGAAACAAAAATGATTTAACATATTGTAAAATTTTTAAAAGTGTAATGGTGAGGTTTTTTGGGGTTTTTTTTTGGGGGGGGGGGGGTGACTTTTGTTAATCTTGTATGTATAAAATCTATGAATAACATTGCAATTTTAAATGTCTTGTTCTATTTCTACAATGCTGGTGGTTTTTGTCTGAAAATTGACAGTCATCATAATGTCAAATTTCAAAAATTTTATCATATTGATGACTGAAAAAGGTAGACTATGGCATCCTTTCACAAGATTCAGTATGTCAGTACAATCATTCAGTTTCTTATAATTTTAAATGAATGATTAATATTATGAAATATTTTAATAATCCCTGTACATTGATACTTTTTAAAAAATAATATAGATATATACATACCATTGCCAAAATGGTATTTTTTCTACCAGTATTTCATCACAATTTAATTTAAATTCAATTCGAGGGGAGATCTAGATCAATTATGCATCATACAAGTGACAATGAAATCACAAAATTACAAAAACGGTATGTACATTTATAGGGGCGTGTCTTTGTTATTTAAATAATTTCTAAGTATGGTTGCCATAATCAAGATTTTGACATATTTCGAAGGTTATGTGTGATTTTAACTACAAAGGAAAAAGAAAATGAAACAAATACATTGCAGTATTTATAAAGACAGAAATAGAAGCATGTATTTCAAGCAAAAGAAAGTTTATGAAAAGATTTTTAATATAAACAAGTGTGTTAATCAAGACTTCACGTTATAACAGTTTTGTACTGTATGAATTAAAGTCAAAACAATCAATCTGCCCAGAGGAATATGGAACAGTTTCTATAATGAAACGTCTAGTATCGTTACTCTTATAAAGAGGATAAAATGAATTAAAAGTGAATGCATTTCCGCCTTCTTTTGGTCGCAGAATGCTGTAACTTATACAAGCATTGATAAATCAAACCGAGATCTTAATTGTAACAAATATTAATACTAGTCTTTATGTAAAACTTAATGCAATTCTTTAATGATTTCATTAATGTTAAAACCCTCTTTGTGCTATCGTTGTACAAATATACGTTTTGTTAAAAACTAAAGATACTGTTATGTTTTCATAAATTCATAAGACTCAATTCAAGCAATACTGTATAAATTTGATTAATTTAAATTTAAACATATTATAATGTACATTTCAAAAGTGCTAATTTTATATTCGATTGTTATAAGAAGCAAATATATGTGTATATAGTTAACTCATACATACATGTACATATAGAAACAAAAGAAAAACATGAAAAGTGGTTCATAATCATACGAAATTAAGTTCATCTCACTTGCGCTCCGTTTGGAGACGAAGATACAGTGGCGTTAACGTTTCCTGTTTTCTGCCTTCGGAACGCTGAATACAGTTTTGTATCCCTAGCAGTAGTTGTGCACACTGGATCCAGTGAGCTTTGCATACACATGATGCGTTGTTGCTCACAGTTGTTGCTGCAAGTGTCCATCACTTGAGGATGAGTGCGCGCGATGAATTGGTATTCCGAACGGCAGTCGTACTCGCAACCTATCCACATCGAGGCGCACTCAACGAGACAGAGGGGTGGGACCTTTGAACCGGATGTGACGTGGCAAAGGACATTCAGCAGAAGACACAGAAAGATGCGTCCCTTAAAAACCAATTTATTTGATTAAAATTGACATTCTATTTTGCAGTTGTTTAGATTTGTGTCTATGAGAATATACAACGTTTTATACATGTACATGTAGTTTTGAAAGTGAAATAATAATGATTTTATTTCCATGCATATATTTTCTCCTTTTAATCGACACTGAATCTTGCAGAAGTGGAATTTTTATCTCTCATTTGATCTTTGCATACAAATGCTTTTGGTTTTGAACAATCATTAGAGCGAATTGATTAAATTTCGATGCAATATAAAGGCACATTATTATACCCACATATTCAATGATTCATATTTCATCAAGCATTAACGAGTATTAAGTGTTAAATAATTATATATGTTATTCTGTAGTTAATTCATTTAACTTGAGAGTAATTTTTCAATAGAGCTAGATAAAGAGTAGTACTATTGTATATGCATCTAAACTATGCTAGAAACTAAGTAAGTATTTTTTGCCTACCTACCTTTTTTCCTACATTCAAGCTCATCTTGTTGTTTCTGTCGAAGTAAAGTCTCGCTGTTTCCGTCTAATTCAAGTGATTTTGTATAGTTGTTTTGGTCATTGTGTGTATATTTATACATGTATTATTGCCAATCACACGTTCTAATTTCATAATATTCTGCATAATGTACCAATTTGGGGATCAAATTTAGAAACAATACGATATTCTTTTCCTCTCTGATTAGTTAATTATAGAACATGCAGATTTTTAAGGTCTTCCGTTTCCAACGGAAGACCTTATTGTTATTGCTTTGTTTCTTTTTAGGGTCTTCCGTTTCCAACGGAAGACCCTCTTGTTATTCTTCGGTTTCTTTTTAGGGTTTTCCGTTTTTCAACGGAAAACCCTTCTGTTATTCTACTGTTTCTTATTATTATTTTTTTTTTTCCCGCAAATTTTGTGCACGAGATTTCTCGAACATTTTTTGTCTGATTGCTATGAAACTTTCAGGGTATGTAGATGATATTAATATCTCTAGACGTTTTTTTCAAATTTTTAAAATTTACTTCCGGTTATGAGTTATTGCCCTTTAATTGAAAATTGGGGGGTCTTTTGTCCAGAGTTGATCTCGGGAACTACAGATGATAGATGCATGAAATTTGGCGAAATTGTCGGTAACATTTTATAATTTTGCTGGCATGAAAATTTTGGTAATTTCTTTGTTAGTTTTTGAGCTATTTGTCGCCAAAGTTTAAGATTTTTTCGGGGCTGAAATTTTGTTGCTTTTTGTATTATAACCTTTAAACTAAAAATATTTTGTTAATACATATAGAACAAAAGTTGTTTAGAATAACGAGAGCTTTCATTTAAAATTAAGAAAAAAGGGCTGGCCCCTATAATTAGGGGTCAGCAGCTCATACACGTATTTTTCTGATAGCAAAAATCGTTATCATTTTATGAAAAAAAATTAATTTAGTTATTGTTAATATATTAAATAATGTCATTTGGTATCAAATTAAACAAGTTCTGTCCTATATTTTTTTTTCAAATTTCATAAAACAAATATGTGAGAATCGTACATGAACGAGTTAATATGTCTACATAGACACACAAGCGAACAAATGCCACATTAAGGCCCAGGCATTTACTGCATTACGTTGTGTTGCGTCTTAGATAAATTGTTGTGATTCGATTTAATTTTTTTTTCATCTATATCATTTATGAATTCAATGAACACACATTATTTAAACGTTCTATGTGCAACTATTTGTCGGGGCGCCCCTGTTTGTGACCCCCGCGCGCGCGCGCCGAATGTAAACAGTAACGAACGGCATTGTAGAAAAGAGAGAGCCGTAATGCAGAAGAGAAGTTGTGTATTCTTTCGGTGTACACATGCATTTTCAATTTGCTGTGAAACATATGAACATGCACAGGGAACAATACTACATATTTGTTTAAGGAGGATATTTTTCTCGTGTGAATCGTTTACGAGGAAATTCTGACAGCCACACTTCTGTCGACGATCAGCCGTTGATAAGCTACGAGTAATAAAGGAGAACAGATGGACATTAAAGTGTGTGATTTATGTGGATGTTACTGAAGAAGGTGAGGCTTTTACTCCTTTTAAAGTTTCTTGTTAACTGGTTAAAATTTAGTTTATAGTATAGATGTACATGCAAGTACGTGCACACTGTTAGATGTTTTTGTTATGGTGTGGGTGTTTGTTTACTAACGTGTAATTTTTACATGTTTCATGGGTGTTTAGACTCGCTCGAGGTTCATGGGGGACTGGAAAGGGTAACTGAATTTATCTATTTAAAAAAATAACAGATTGTGAATTTTCAACTCAAAATTCAAAGCAGGGTCTAATTAGAAACATATCATATATTCTTGTGCAGAGGACTCCAAATGTAGTCATGAATACCCTGTAGACATAACTTCAAGTAAATAAAATTGTATACTTCAGACTTCAGAGTTAAAACATGACTTTAATATCTTTATGATGCCGATCATTGTATCATTAAAGAGGTATAGCAGACCAACGGGTACCCGGTACATGTACTTGTACATGTAGGTTACAAGTTAGAACTATGCCTACCATTCTACCAGTTCACATAATTTTTCTTGTTTAGCAGTTATGATGTGTATACTTAAATTGTCCTTGTTAATGTTTTAAATGTAATTTTTTATTCTCTTTTTTTAATCTGACTACTGGCAGTACTGGCGTGCGAGCAGTTCTCTCCAAAGACCATTTCTCGCTGGTGCACTGTTACATCATATTTTCGTATATAATTTTATGTGTTGATAAAATGACGTAACAATGCACTGGTGAGAAATGGTACTCGGCGAGAACTGATCGCACGCCAATATTGATTAATTACAGACAAAAACTGAAGGTTGCGAGTGTTATTTTTGTTTAAAATAATTCTTTATATATGTGACGATCAGACCAGTTTGAATACCAGTGCCAGATAGCTCAGTTGGTAGAGCACCTGACTAGAGATTCAGGGGGCCCAGGTTCAAATCCCTTCATTATTTCTCCCATCCTGTTACAATATTGGTGTTGTGACCAACCGCTGGAACTAACAGGTTAACTCGATCCTGCCAGGGATGATCTTCGAGGGTGAAGATCATTTAAGGGGGAGGAATGTGACGGTCAGACTGGTTTGAATACCAGTGCCAGATACATGTAGCTCAGTTGGTAGAGCACTTGACTAGAGATTCAGAGGGCCTGGTTCGAATCCCACTTTGTTCCGTCGTTATTTCTCCCATCTTTTACATATACATGCATGTATATCAGATATATGACAGATGATTAAGGTCATCACATGTTTTGCAAGATGCAATAAGTGTTAAAAACCTTTACTTTACAACAGAATACATTTAAGTGAATATTTATGTTTCTTGTTATTATTTGGTGTGGTTTTCTTGACAGTGTCGCATAAACAATTTACTCGCTCCTAAAACACAAACTTCCCTTTTGTGGATTCAGCTTACAGCTGATTGGCTGCTGTTGCAGCAGACAAATAAGATATGCACGCACAAAACACAATGAACTTATCAGAGAATGAGTTGAGTTTATTTAAACTGTTGGAATTTGGGTATTTTTTTTAAAAATGTATACTTGTGACAAAACATATATGTGGTACATACAGCTGTAGCTTTATGAAGAAAATTTTGGTTAGACCATATATACCTATCATGCAAGTAAATGATATTTACAAAAAACTTGCAATTTATGGCGCACGAAATATACGCTAGTTTTATAAAGATTGACATACATGTAATGTACCACATCCTTTGAAAAATAATCTATTAAAAATTCTTCATTAAGTTTACTCATACATGTTTTATGCTTATTACACGTAGTATTGTTTTTAAAACATGTAATTTATAAGAAAATAAACAAAAACCCTCGCTAAATTTATTTGCAAACAAAAAATACACAGTAGAATTGATAAAAAATGGTATACCAGAAGCTAATACCAGTACATGTACTTTGACGCTGTTCGGTGGGTAATATTCGTTTGTAATTTACGAATTGAAATATTGACTGTTGCACTACAAGTATGGTAATAAACTCTCTCTCTCTCTCAAACTCTCTCTCTTTCTCAATTTGATAAGTGTTTATACCTATGAAAATTTTATAATATTATATTATGACTTGATATGCAAATTTTTGATCTTGTACTGCCTAAATGTTATGTCATGTATTGGGATATGTCATACTTATTACACTGCATGGTCAGTGTATTTTTTACAGAAATACTATGCATATGTTAATGTAAACACAGCTATTACTAGTACATGTATGTAAACACAGCTAATTATATTTTTATTTATTTCAGCTCAAAACAGACTCTTGTTACCACATGGCTTTTACCGGTACCTGTTGATTCTTGTGGGTCAGCTCCTGAGATTAACCTGTCACCTCTATCCACATGCATATTCCTTGTGTTCTACAGACTATTTACTGGTAATTCAAATTAAACCCGATAATGCATGAACAATAATGGAACTTGAAGAAAGCATCATGCCATGTTGTGGTTTGTGTTTGATAAGAAATTATGAAAACAAAATTAAGGCTGTTTAAAGAAATTCATAATTGCTGTGAAAATTTGTTTTTCAATAAAAGTATACAATTATGTTTCCTTTATTTTTTATTTCATAAAGATATTTAGATGTGTTTACATAATTGAAACCCCCCCCCCCCCATTCAATTGTCTGCATTAAGATTACATGTAGGATATGTAAATGTACATTTGACTTTGAAATAACATCTGCTATGATAATTACTTTTGAAATGAACAAGAAACAACCTATTTCTACCTTTCTAAGGTATATATGCATAAAAAAGTAGAAAAACATGTCAAATTTGAACATTTTTCATTGAAATCAACTCTGTCTCCGGCTACCTGGGTGTGTTTGAATTTAATTCTAATTTAAGGCAGATGTCTAACTTGTAGGTTGTAACTTACTGTTTTAGCATGGTTAGAAGAAGACTAGAAATCAGAATAGATTAGATATTCACTAAATATGATTGTTAGCTTACTTTTTTCATGAAAACAAGAAATCACAAGCAGGACAGCTGTCTATTTGTTAATTAAAATGGTACAAATCATACAATAAACAAATGAAGATCACATTTTAGAATCATTGATGATTGTTTTCAAATATGTGTGAGAAATGACTCAAGGAAATTGCCACATGTTTCATAAAATTAGGTAAAACATTTCAAACCATGACTTTTTATGAAAATCAAAAGATTGGGGGGTGGGGGGTATACATGTAAGGGTATTTCTAAGTGATGTGAAGCTTTTATCATGATTATATCATGTAGGCATATGTTGTATTGAATAAGGTTTCTTTTTAAAGGTGGTTGAACAAAAGTTGACCTCTAAAAGGTCAGATAAAGATGTTTTACTATGGAGAACCCTGTAAATCTGTGTTTACTAAAGGAAATTGGAAATGGTGGGTTCACTTAAATGGCCATATTTTTATTAAACCTCAATGGAATTGGCAATATGTGGTATTCTTTTTCTCAGAATTGCATTAGCTTTCTTATTCTAAGACAAACCGTCTTTTCATAAAAATGTTAGTGTACTAATATTAAGTTAAAGATACAAGGAACAGTTTCGGATAAAGTACCGTCAATATTTTTGTAAAATTGAGAGTGACTGTACTTGAAGGTTTATCATTGTTGCGTAGATTCATGAAATGAATTTTAATGATTACCAATAGTTAGAGGGATGTCTCTTGTTGGAATTGGTAAGCAATATTAAGGCCCCTAATTTTAAGTACATGAGAAGCAGAAATAAATTGTGAAACTTGCGGCTATGACAGATATGTTGACTTTACAGTGAAATTGAAGGTTACAAACGGGAGGTTATATAACATGAAATGTAGGTGGATGGGATATTATATGCCTATTTAGTATTTACTGGGTATGAGGACAATAGCAAGTTTATTGTCCCCCAAGACAGCAAATATTTAATGAGGCAAAGCCAAGGGAAATAGTAGCTGTTGAATGGGACAATAAACTTGCTATTGTCCGAATAGTCAGTTAATTGGTATTTCATTATACAGAAGAAAACTTTATTTGTCAACGATGCAGAATTTCTTGATGATAAACAAATTAGAGTTAAATCAAACTTTGTATTTAATGCGGCGATCTTATTAGGTCAGAGGTGTTCCGAGTTTAAGGTGATATGGGACACTTCCATGTTGTGACGTATTGTTTATCGAAATAAACAATAAAATAAAGTGTAATTATATAAGTACATGTAGTTTCTTCTCAAAAATGGTCACCTAACTCCTTAGCACAGTGGGTTAGAGGGTTTACTAGGAACCTGTAAGTCATGAGTTCGAATCCCGCTGGGGTTTTTACAATTTTTACCTTTTCAAATATTTTTAAAAGCTATTTTTTGGTTAAATATTGTAAAATTTGAAAATTCTAAACCGGTGAAAAGTTTTCAATTATATAGTACTTTAATCCACATTAATATCGACAGATGTCCCATACCACCTTAAAAAGGAGGGAAATCAAATTCTGCTAATGAATGGTTTTGATGACTATTCACCATGGGCAGATAGCATGGATACTATTTTAGATAAAAAGGCATGTTTATGCGGGCGCCTTCTAGTGATCAATTTGTCGGTCTGTCCATCCGAGATGGCTTGACAGGAGCATAGCGTCTCTCCCCTTGGCCCAATCTGGCTCATACCTCATCCACAGGGTTCCTTTGGTTGAAGGATGTGCAGTGACCTTGAACCATGTTTTTAGGTATAAGGTTAAGGTCATAGCAGAATTATATATATAAAATCCTTGTCTGGGGCATATCTTTTTTCCCTTTGGTCCAATCTGGCTAATACTCACAGAGTGTCTCTATGGTTAAACGATGTGCAGTGACCTTGCATGAAATTTCTAGGTAACGGGTGAAGATCATATCGGATCATGCAAAAATCCTTTTTTGAGAGCATATATAATTTCTACTAACCCCTATTTGGCTCAGACTTCACATAAGCAGAGCTTTTGAGTAAAGGGTGAAAGGGTGTGTAGTGACCTTGAACCTATTTTCAGTGAAAAGAAACTGTGAAGGTCATATCAGAATTATATTTTTAAAAATCCTTGTCCGCAGTATATCTTCTCTCCCTTTGCTCCATTCAGCCACATACTTTACCCACATGATGCCTTTGTTCAAAATATATGCAATGACCTCGAATGATATTTGTAGATGAAGAGTCAAGGTCATATCAGATCACACAAAAATCCATATTTTACGAGCATAGATATACTCTCCTTTTAGCCCCTATTTGGCTAATATTTTACCTTTACAGAGTTTATTGGTTAATGGCGTGCAGTGACCTTGAACCAAGTCTGTCAATGTGAAGGTCATAGCAGATCTTTTTAAAATTAGTTTTAAATAGTAGATTATTTTCCAAATATGCTTAATCTTGGTCAGATTGAACAAAAATGCATGTATGTTAGGGGAAATGAAATTGAATTAAAAGTTCTATGCCAGCTGGAAAAATTTCAAGTTATAGGTCAAGGTCAAAGCAGAATTCTCTGAAATAACATAAGCGGGGCCCTTTGAAATGTTCACCATTTCAATGTTGTCCGGTTCATAGTAATTTTACATAGAAAATATTCACAGAAGTACAGTAAAGTAAACTTAACATCGATAAGTTTCTGACAATTAATGACGCAACGAGCACTCAGTACGAAAGGTCAACCTTTTGAAAAGCAGTGAAGAGGAAAAGTTGCTCAGAATTATGTTTAAAACAAAATTGATTTTTTACATAAATTTTAATTTTGCATTCTGGGTTAAGAAAAAAGATGTTAGTTCAAGGTAAAGTAAACTTGTACCTAAAATGAAGTCAAATTTGTTAAGTCGTACTTAAACACATTGGTTTTTTTTTGTTAAGTCGTTCTTGAAATGGTTAAGGGTTTTTGGTTAAGTCGTACTTAAAAACATTCGGATCATGTTAAGTTGTACCAAGAATCATTCGATTTTTTTTTTTATCTTTTTGTACTTAGGTTTCTTTGTTACTAGATTAAGAACTCTGCTTCTTAGACGTACTTCTAGCGTTGCTTTCGACATTAGCGGAAAACCCACTCGTTGCTTTGCAACGAGCTTTGCTCTAGTTAGGGTCTTCCGTTTCCAACGGAAGACCCTCTTGTTATTCTTCGGTTTCTTTTTATTAGGGTCTTCCGTTTTCAACGGAAGACCCTCTTGTTATTCTTCGGTTTCTTTTTATTAAGGTCTTCCGTTTCCAACGGAAGACCTTATTGTTTTTCTTCGGTTTTTTTTTCTCATTCTTCTCCTTTTTTTTTCTTACCGATTTTGTGTCAGCGATTACTCGAAAACTGTTTGATCGATTTTAATAAAATTTGCAGATCTTATTGACATTAGTTTAAACTTGATCGGAAATTTTTTTGGTTGATGACGCCATTTCCGTTTTTGAAATATCGACGTTTTCTTGATTTTCAGAGTGTCGGCTTGTCCAAGAGAGTTATCAAAAACTATAAAAGATATTAAGTTCAAAATTTCAGGAATGATAGACAAAAGATTGTAGATATGTAATAAGGCATTAATAAATTTCAGGCACAAAAGGCGCTAAAGCTCGGTAGGGCTCGAAAAATGAGATGAAAAAAGCGTTGTGATTTTGCTTGGTTTTCTTAGATTATCTTTTTTCTCACAAATATTTTGTTAAGATATGTAGAAGAACAAAAATTTATATTTACAAGATCTTTTGTTTGACTCCTAGAAAAAGGGGCTGGCCCCTCAAATTAAGGACCTAGAACCCTTCAAAGTTTTCACTTTATAACTCAAAAGCGGTTAAGATTTCGATATGGCTGTCGCGGCAAAAGTTGTTCATTATGATCTTATTAATGTCGTTACAATAATATTTTGTTCGGGTATTGCGTAATATGAGTGTAAAAAGCCAGACTTGTTACCATGTATTTGTGTTTTATTTGGCAAATAAACGGGGTATTTGTGCGTATAACTGACATAAAGGGTACCGGTTTACACACGGAAAGTGTTTAAACATTTTAGTTATTTTCTAGTGAAACACATTATGGATAAAAGAACTGTTTCTATGCAATGCATTTGAGTCGCATTTAAAATCTAGCTGTATACCGAACTGTGTATGTTAACAATTACGTATCCGATCCCTTGCCGCAGCCGAGGAAATAGGTCACGAATGGACTAGCGAGCGGTCTGCCGTTATCTAATACACAAGATTTGCGTCTTGCTGTAATGCACACATGGGGTTTTTTTATGTAGCTGCAAACACAAAACTTCCGATTTTAATGATTTTAATAGTAAATAAAAAAGATTAATATACCTTTACCTAATACCATAGACAGTGTACTAGCTTGCATTCGGAAAGTGTTTAAACAGTTTAATTCTTTTCTAGGGAAAAATATTATGTGTATAAGAATTGTATCTATGCAATGTATTTGAGTCGCATTTAAAATCTTGCTAGCTGTATTCCGAGCTTCATGTATGTAAACAATTATACGTATCCGATCCCTGCCCGTGGCCGAGAAAATAGGTCGCGGCTGGACTAGCGAGCGGTCTGCCGTTATCCAATACACAAGATATACGCATTGTTGTAATGCACACACGGGTTTATTTATGTAGCTGCAAACACAATGAATTCAGATTTTAACGATATTAAAGAGTAAATAAAAAAAAGACTATATTATTACCTACGAAGTATTGCTGTTTTGCTCTCGTAATTAAAAAAAAAATAGATAGTATGGCTGTCATTGAAAAAAAGGCGTTCTTTGTGTTCTTGTCTATGTCATGAAACAGTTTTATTGTTGGAAAATAAAATTCAGTTATCAAACTGCAAACGTTAACAGTTCAAACCCACCACGTTGAGTGTACATTTTCATAACACGGGCCGAGGAGATGCCGCCCTAGTGGACAGCCGATTCACTGTAGGACACATGCTTCTCGTGTTTATACGTTATCACACATTCCAATGCCCATTGATTCGTTGTTATTTTCATTTCCAATTATATTGGTTAACGATGCATCAAACCATTGATTTAAATCATAGTTCGTATAATAAAGGGAAAAAAAAAGCTGCCATCAATGAATATAATACAATTGTACGTTTTACAGTCGTACGATTTGAAATGTAAATAAATTCACTTGTGTCCGTTTGTGACATTTTGCTACTGAGAATTAAATGCATTACACTACCAATTTCAACAAAATCTGGCGATATTCACATATCTATGATAATGTGATACTTCATTTGGCTAACAAAATATTAGAATTTTTATGAGTTATGAGAGAGAGAGAGAGAGAGAGAGAGAGAGAGAGAGAGAGAGAGAGAGAGAGAGAGAGAGTGTGTTAAGCAGGATGTAGTAAGTAAAAGTTGAAATATATTTAAAAAGCGTTCGAGAAAAGGCAGCTTAAGAAGTCCAATGTTACATGCTTGCGGTAGGTACGGGCACGATAATCAAACCATTTTTAAACAAGTTGAGGTTTTATTTACATTCAGGCCGTAAAATAATAAGGGTCCCAATATTGGTATAACCTCTTCTCAGTGGTAGTCAGTAACCTCTTCTCAGTTGTAGTCAGATTCATTAAAAAGCAAACTCATTGCTGATTTTATTCATTTATAAATTAATTTTTTTTGATTCTGAAAGAATATGTGAGTTTTAAAAATGTAATGTACATGTACATTCATTGTAAAAGTTTTGACTGTATTCGGACAGTTGCAGATCAAGTAGCGAACACTAGACTTAGTAGATTAATTGTCTAATACAAATCGAATTGGCTTTAAAATTTGCATATTCAAGCACACTTAAATAGTTTATTCATTAATTATATATAATTATATTACTAAAAACGTCTGTATGCTGTATTGTGTATTTGCTGTCTGATTAGGACTGTTCTTCCCCAAAAAGAAGCGCTCGGCGATCGCGTAAAAAACGTTCTGTAAAGTACAACACCTGATTGGAGTACATGCGTATATACAATTTTTTTAAAATGTGTACGTTTAACTAAGCGAAATTGTAGATGTCATGGAGTCAATAGGCAAATCAAATTCGCCAATCAGGCAATATCAGTTATCTAATGCCTATGACTGATAATTTTACAAGGTAAATTAATACATGTAAATATGAGTTTTAAAGCACTCCCTGCTCCCGTGTTAAAAGCTCCCGTTACCTGCATTCTTTTATTAACGATTTTGTGCACACATTTATTCGGAAATGGCTCAAATTTGTTACACGGGCCCGATAAGAAGATGAAAGGATGACCCCTAAACTTTCTTTCCCAAATATTTCAAGAACGGTCTCAAATTTCAAACACTGGTTGAATAACTTATAACTTAATTTGTACAAATTTTATGTGCATGAATGACAATGTTCCTGTAACTTAACAAAAAATGACACTTTTTGAAATGTAAAAGTTTCTGAATTCATCATTAAAATTAATAATGTTAGACGGCCCATGCAGCAAGTTTTTCTAGTCGAGTCTTTCGTTCATCAGCGCATCGATTGTGAACATTTCAGCGGGGTTTGGGGTTGCAACAAGAGGGTGAAACGACCACGAATTTTGACAGATTTGGCTACAAAGAGTTTAAAAGAGATGGATACAAAACACAGGTGCGATTATATCTTTAAGAGATAAAAATGATTAATCTGTTTGCCATAAATACCAATTTTTATCATAAGAATATTTTAACATTTGGATCCGCCGAATATTTCCATTTCCCTTCATTGTTTGGTGCCTGATTTGAAATAACGTTTCGAGGTATAATAAGTTGAGAAATTTCTTCAAGCTGCATGTTCCGATTTGTCGGCCATTACAGTATCAAATAATTTTCCTTGCAAACCTAATGAATAATCTTACAAATTTATAGACGTATTTAAACGGAAATGCTCTCCTTTCAACGTTAGAAATATTCAAAGTAAATAAAAATAAATTTGGGGCATACAAAAAACCCCCCAAAATACATCATTGGAATTTTTAAAAAAGGAAACCGTTGGGTTTCATCCTCCGAATGATTGAGTTTATTCATCCTGCATGTTTTGCAATGATTATAAACAACGTAAACATCAAAACTATTAATGAACAAATGTACACTGCTTTATTTTTGTTTAAATAGTCATGCTGTATATTTTATATGTTATAATAGATTATATAAAAAAACAGATGTCAAAGTCGTAATACAATCATACTAGCTTCGACGTAAGGGGCCAGTTTAAACACGCGGCGAAATAACGCAAAACCCTTTTATGTCGATTATTTTGCGAATACACAACAAAACTTGTCTAATCCGGCGGAGGGTGGTTCTGAAAAAAAAATGGCCGGATTAGGCAACATCCGGTTTAGAGGATATTGTTGCAAATTAACTTTAGTATTTAATGCAGTAGGTCCTGATCGTGTATTCTTGCAAAATGTTCAATTGTTCTGAATTATATTAGATTTCATCGATCTTATTTACGGTACAAATTTTCATTTTAAATATTTTTTCTCAAACAATAAATTCATAACGGAATACATACGATGGAAATCCTTGAATTAAATCGTCGTTATTGATAATCTTTCAAACATCCGATTTACCTGAAAAGTGCATGCTTAACCGTAAATTGTTAAACAAAACATTAACAAGTCAACAGGTGGCTGAAATACCTGATGGCGAGAACTGTTTTGATGCAGGGAAACAATAGATAAATATTAATATAAATGAGAATTTTATATAAAAAAAAAATTGAGCATTTTGACAGAATAATATGCATCTCTGTACGTGTAGCCATGCAACGGGGATAACAAACGAAATCGGCAGTCTTACTCCCGCAGTATCCTGAATCACGGCCTGAAAAAAATTGGGTGAACTATAATCTAATTATCCAATTGCAATTCATAACAAGACTTTACGGTATTAACTGAAAAAAGTTGCTTCTTTGGATCTATATGAACAGTTGTTTAAATCAATAGCAACGACAGAAAAATTGGTCAATAATTGAGCATTAATATCTCGCAGAAAGCCGATCGATCGATAAGTGGACGGACTACGGGAGATAACTCTCACTAATAATATGCAGTAGGCTTTTTCATTGCGCCGGTTAACAGAATAAATAGGATCCGGATTGCACAAATTTTTTTAAACAAAAATGATGGGAAAATGTCAAGGGGCTGAATAATGTCGCCGGATTGGGCAGCATGCTGTAATAAACAACATCCGGATTCAACGAGTTTCAACATGTACATAATTTTTTCATTGAAATATGGCTTAATTGACAGGGAAAACTACATGTACTGCAACGTATATTATTGCACACATACTTAGCATAACCATCGTTTAAAAGCGTACAATTATTTTATTGAAAATCGGACCAAGCAGCTTTAACATTAAGATTTACATGTGTAAGACACTTTATTTGTCATGTGCATGATCATGTGCATTAATTATTTTCAATACCTGCTTATTCTCCACAATGATCTCCAATTCCATTCACAACTGTTGTCATTCAAAATCACATGAATTAAACAAAATTTAAAATTTTGTGTCGATCTCAACTGTTATGTGTCCAAGAAATCTATTGATTTTAACATGTGTTACGTAATCAGGTAATAACGTTTTTAGGGGTCAAACTTCATTTACAAATTACCATTTTTCTTTCGTAAACATTTACAGGATCGTTTATAATGGGGAATGTTTACATCTTTCCTCAATTCGGAAGTCTTTCGGAAAATCTAGCACAATTTTTTAAAGTTATCATCCGGGCTTTATAATGGCTGATGCAATGCAAAATCCCCGTAGACGTTCTTTTTTTAGCCGTGTATTAAAACCTGACAAGCTAGAGGGGGCGTTTCAAAAGGGAAATCTTGGGATTTTTTCATACTATCGAATGAACATCGTCTGAATCAAGAGATATTTACAAATATCAAATAATTTAAGAGAATGTGTGGCAAAAATATCTTGGGACAGACTTTAGGTATAATACGTTTATATATCCTTACAATATAATGATTTTCTCATGCGTTACCTAACTAGGGATATTAGGGGCCAGAGGTAAAAAAGTTAAATCTTGTCTATTTCAATTGAAAGAAATGCAAGTATTTAAAAAAGCAACGTAAGAGAACTTATAAAAAGCATTAAAGGTAAGCATTTATTTAGTACTTCACTCCTATTTCCATATCATGTTTTGTTGTCGAAAATTAAAGTCGATGACGTGATTTACCTTTTAAAAATCGGACGGAAGACCTCCTCGTTGCTTGCAACGAGATCGTGTCTAGTTATTATTAAGGTCTTCCGTTTCCAACGGAAGACCTTATTGTTTTCGTTCGGTTTCTTTTTCCCTATTATTATTATTAGGGTCTTCCGTTTCCAACGGAAGACCCTCTTGTTATTCTACGGTTTCTTTTTCTTTATTATTCTTTTTTTTCTTTTTCTGACTTTTTTAGAGCGCTATTTCTCAAAAACTATTCAACCAAATTGCACAAAATTTTCAGGACTGATAAAGCATGATCGGTGCTACATATTATTAAATTTTCAAATGATGACGTCACTTCCGGTTTCAGATATTGACGATTTTGTAAATTTTTAAGGGTCATTTTGTCCACGCATATCCTCCAAAACTAATCAACATAGAAGCCTGAAATTTTCAGGGATTGTAGATGAATGCCTGTAGATGTACCCCCATGCTTCCAATTATGAAAATTGCTCAAGGCCTCGAAGCTCGCCTGAACCTGAAAATTAGCACCAAATTTTTTCACGAAATTTTCGCACATTTTCTGTAATATCTTTTGATGTATAAATATTTTGTTAAAACATGTAATGCAAAAATTGTTTAATTTTGCAAGACCTTTAATTTGATATCAAGAAAAAGGGGCTGGCCCCTCAAATTAGGGGCCAAGATGGCTCTAAAGTCTTCTTACAATAACTCTTTACTGAACAATATTTTGTCATTAATTATAGAAGCAAAAATGTTCAATGTACAGCTGTTTATCTATTCAGTACAATACCTTAGTCATATGTTACGTAATTAGGGGTTTCAAGGGGCCAGAAGTTGAAAAAATTGATCATTAATATCAGAAATAGGAGAAATATTTTGAATAGCACTGTAGAACAAAAGTTGTTTATAATAATGTTCTTAACAATACGAAAACTAAAATTTTGTTGTTGTTGGCCCCGGTAAGGAGTTTAAGGGTCGGCCCCTAAAACACATTTATACAGATATCTTGAGAAAGGTTAAAAATTCCTAAACACTTGTTGAACAAAATATGTTTATATTTGCAAGACCTTTAATTTGATATCGAGAAAAAGGGGCTGGCCCCTCATATCAGGGGCCAAGGGGGCTCTAAAAAAATTTTATAATAACACTTTACTGAAAAATATTTTGTTATTATTTATAGAAGCAAAAATGTTCATTGTAGAGCTGTTTATCTATACAGTACCATACCTAAGTCATATGTTACGTAATTAGGGGTTTCAAGGGGCCAGAAGTTGAAAAATTAGATCATTAATATCTGAAAAAGGAGAAATATTTTGAAAAGCAATGTAGAACAAAAGTTGTTCAAAATAATGTTCTTAACAAAATGATACCAAAAATGTTGTTGTTAGTGGCCCCGATAAGGGGTTAAAGGGTCGGCCCCTAAAACACAGTTGTTTAGATATCTCGATAACGTTTTACCGTTTGTGAACACTTGTAGAACAAAATATGTTTAAATTAGCGAGACCTTTTATTTGATATCAAGAAAAAGGGGCTGACCCCTCAATTTAGGGGCCAGAAGGGCTATTAAGTCTTTTTATAATAACTCTTTTCTCACCAATAATTTGATATTAATCATAAAGCAACAAAGAAGTTTTTTATGCTTAATTTTAAACTGAAATCCGTTTTACAATCGGACGATGCATTACAATAATATTGGGATTTAAAAATTTAGTTTTCCGGAATTTCTAATTCCACGTTTTTGGTTAAGAAAATAGCGTTATGTTCAAAGTAAAATTAACTCGTACCAAAAATAATTGTTAAGTCGTACTTGAACACATTCGGATTTTTTTGTTAAGTCGTTCTTGAAATCAGAAAGGATTTTGTTAATTCGTGCTTAAAATCTTTCGGATTTTGTTAAGTCGTACCAGGAATAATTCGATTTTTTCATTTTTTATTATCGTTATTCTTGTTATTGGTTTAAGAGCTCTGCTTCTTACAAGAACTTCCAGCTTTACTTCCTACATTAACGGAAGACCCACTCGTTGCTTTGCAACAAGCTTTGCTCTAGTTTTTTTTCTTTTTTTTTTCCAACCAATTTTGTGTACGCGATTTCTCTAAAACTACTCCACCGATTTACATGAAACTTTCAGGTCTGATGGATAATGATCTGAACCTTATTGGAATTTTTTTTTAATGATGACGTCACTTCCGGTTTTGAGTTATTAACAATTTAACGATTTTCAGAGGGTCGGCTTGTCCAGGGGTAAACTCAGAAACGATTTAAGATATTGAGTTCAAAATTTCAGGGATTATAGACAAAAGGTTGTAGATCTGACATGTGGTATATATATTTTCCTGTGACCAAAAGCACCGAAGCTCGCCCGAGCTCGAAAATTACAGTTAAAAAAGCGTCGTGATTTTTCGTGGTTTTCTTTTAATATCTCTTTTCTCGATTGTATTTTGTT
Source organism: Magallana gigas (assembly GCF_902806645.1). Lineage (NCBI taxonomy): Eukaryota > Metazoa > Mollusca > Bivalvia > Ostreida > Ostreidae > Magallana > Magallana gigas. The sequence goes on along the minus strand of NC_047563.1, from coordinate 37,258,440 downwards.
ATAATATGTAGAACAAAAAATCTTTATAGAGTCAAGAGCTTTCATATGACATCAAGAAAAAGGGGCTGACCCTTCAAATAAGGGGCTGATGGGGCTCTAAAGTCTTTTAATGATAACTTTTTACTGTGAAATATTTTGTGATACTTTAAAGAAGAAATTATGTTCATTCTAACGTTATCTACTTACACATGGCAATCATTTACTCATATGTTACGTAATGAGGGATTTTAAGGGGCCAAAAGTCCAAAACTTTGATGCTCAATATCTCAAAATGGAGGATAATGTTGATAAGCAATATTGAACAGAAAATGCAAAAAATATTGAGCTTAACAATCTGCAACCATAATTTCTTTGTTATGCGGCCCCTAAAAGGAGTTTAAGGGTTGGCCTCTAAAACGACCCTTTCAAGATATCTCGAAAACGGTACTAAATTTGTAATTACTTGTTGAACAAAATGTGTTTGAATTGATTAGAGCTTTCATTTGAAATCAAGATCTAGGGACTGGCCCTTCAAATAAGGGGCTGAGGGGGCTCTAAAGTCTTTAAATGATAACTTTTTACCGTGAAATATTTTGTGATACGTTATAGAAGCAATTATGTTCATTCTAACGTTATTTAACTATATATGGCAATCATTTACTCCTATGTTACGTAATTAGGGATTTTAAAGGGCCAGAAGTCCCAAACTTTGATGCTCAACATCTCAAAATGGAGGATAATTTTGATAAGCAATATTGAACAGAAAATGCAAAAAATATTGAGCTTAACAATCTGCAACCATAATTTCTTTGTTATGTGGCCCCTAAAGGGAGTTAAAGGGTCGGCCCCTAAAACGACCCTTTTAAGATATCTCGAGAACGGTACAAAATTTGTAAACACTTGTTGAACAAAATGTGTTTGAATTGATTAGAGCTTTCATTTGAAATCAAGAACTAGGGACTGGCCCTTCAAATAAGGGGCTGAGGGGGCTCTAAAGTCTTTTAATGATAACTTATTACCGTGAAATATTTTGTGATACGTTATAGAAGCAATTATGTTCATTCTAACGTTATTTACCTATACATGGCAATCATTTACTCCTATGTTACGTAATTAGGGGTTTTAAGGGGCCAAAAGTCCAAAACTTTGATGCTCAATATCTCAAAATGGAGGATAATGTTGAAAAGCAATATTGAACAAAAGATGCTCAAAATATTGAGCTTAACAATCTGCAACTATAATTTTTTTGTTATGCTGTCCCTAAAAGGAGTTACAGGATCGGCCCCTAAAACGACCCTCTTGAAAAATCTCGAAAACGGTACGGAATTTCTAAACACTTGTTGAACATAATGTGTTTGAATTGACAAGAACATTCTTATGGCATCAAGAAAAAGGGACTGGCCCTTCAAATAAGAGGCTGATGGGGGTTCTAAAGTCTTGTAATGATAACTTTTTACGGTCAAATATTTTGTGATACGTTATAGAAGCAATTAAGTTCATTCTAAGGTTATTTACCTATACATGGCAATCATTTACTTCTATATTATGTAATTAGGGTTTTAAGGGACCAGAAGTCCAAAATTTGATCCTCAATATCTCGAAATGATGAAAAATTCTGAAAAGCAATATTAAACAGAAGATGCTCAAATAATGTAGTTAACAATGTACAACCATATATTGTTTTTTATCAGGACTCTAAAATGAGTGGATATCAAAACGATATTCCCCAAATATCTCAAGAACGGTAACCAATTAAAAAAAACTTATTAGCGGTACACAAAAAAACCTTTTACCTAATATGAAGAAAAAGGAGCTTATCCCCCAAATAATGGACACCAAAGTGGTAGATAGTCTTTCACTCATTACTCTTAGATCCCATCTCCATTTCAAGATATGTCTCGTTGACGAAGATCAAGAGCAAGATCGTACCTTATTCTAAAAATCGGACGGAAGACCTCCTCGTTGCTCGCAACGAGATCATGTCTAGTTATTATTAGGGTCTTCCGTTTTCAACGGAAGACCCTCTTGTTATTCTTCGGTTTCTTTTTATTATTATTATACTTTTTCTTTTTTTTTCTGACTCCTTCTCGGCTTTATAATTCAAAAAGTTTCCAACCGATTTTGATGAAATTTTCAGAGATAATGTGAAACTATTATCCCTCAAAGATTTTAAAGTTTTCTTAACAACGTCACTTCCGTTCTTACGTTACGTCATTTTTAAAATTTTCAAAAAGTCATTTTGTCCGCGGCGTTTCTCAAAAACGCTTTAAGATAGAGGCTTGAAATTTTCAATGCTGATTATTTGGTCGATTTACCTCTGTAATAAGGCTCTAAATGAAAATCTGTCACTTCTGGTCGAAACCGGAAGTGAAACAAATTTTTCGAAAAAATGAATTTGCTGATCAAATCAAAAACGAATATGTGTTTTGTAGAGCTGATTAAGCTGAATCTAACACTGAAAGCCGTTTTAAAATCGGGCGATGCATAATAGAGATATCGGGGTTTTAAAATTGATTTTTCCGGAAATTTTGATTCCGCGTCTTGGTTTCAAAAATAGCGTAATGTTCAAAGTAAAATTAACTCGTACCAAAAATAATTGTTAAGTCGTACTTGAACACATTCGGATTTTTTTTAAATAAGTCGTTCTTGAAATCAGAAAGGTTTTTGTTAAGTCGTACTTAAAATCATTCGGATTTTGTTAAGTCGTACCAGGAATAATTCGATTTTTTCATCTTTTTTTTGTTACTCTTCTTATTGGTTTAAGAGCTCTGCTTTTTACAGGAACTTCAAGCTTTACTTCCGACATTAACGGAAGACCCACTCGTTGCTTTGCAACGAGCTTTGCTCTAGTTATTATTCTTTTTCTTTTCTTCTGACTCCTTTTTTGCTTCATAACTCAAAAGGTTTTCAACCGATTTTGATGAAATTTTCAGACATTTTTGCAAGTTGACGTCCCTCAAAAATGTTAAAGTTTTAAAGAGAACGTCATTTCCGTATTGACGTGACGTCATTTTTAAAAATTTTAAAAAGTCATTTTGTCCCGGACTTTTCTCAAAAACGCTTTAAGATAGGGACTTGAAATTTTCAATGGTTATGATTTGGTTGATTTACTTCTGTAATAAGGCTGGAAATGAAAATCTGTCACTTCCGGTCGAAACCGGAAGTGAAACAAATTTTTCGAAAAAATGAATTTTCAGATCAAATCAAAAATGAATATGTGTTTTATAGAGCTTATTAAGCTGAATCTAACACTGAAAGCCGTTTTAAAATCGGACGATGCATTACAGAGATATACGAGTTCAAAAAATGATTTTTTCGGAAATTTTGATTCCGCGTTTTTGGTTAAGAAATTAGTATCATGTTCTTGGTTAAATTAACTTGTACCTAAAAATTAATTGTTAAGTCGTACTGTAACACATTCGGATTTTTTTTGTTAAGTCGTACTTGAAATCGGAAAGGTTTTTGTTAAGTCGTACGTAAAATTATTCGGTTTTTGTTAAGTCGTACCAGGAATAATTCGATTTTTCATCTTTTTATTTAAGGTACTCTTGTTATTGGTTTAAGAGCTCTGCTTCTTACAGGAACTTCCAGCTTTACTTCCGACATTAACGGAAGACCCACTCGTTGCTTTGCAACGAGCTTTGCTCTAGTTATTATTATTATTCTTTTTCTTTTCTTCTGACTCCTTTTTTGCTTCATAACTCAAAAGGTTTTAAACCGATTTTGATGAAATTTTCAGAAATTTTTGCATGTTGGCGTCCCTCAAAAATGTTAAAGTTTTAAAGAGAACGTCACCTCCGTTTTGACGTGACGTCATTTTTAAAAATTTCAAAAAGTCATTTTGTCCCGGACTTTTCTCAAAAACGCTTTAAGATAGAGGCTTGAAATTTTCAATGGTTATGATTTGGTCGATTTACCTCTGTAATAAGGCCGGAAATGAAAATCTGTCACTTCCGGTCGAAACCGGAAATGAAACAAAATTTTCGAAAAAATGAATTTTCTGATCAAATCAAAAATGAATATGTGTTTTGTAGAGCATATTAAGCTGAATCTAACACTGAAAGCCGTATTAAAATCGGACGATGCATTACAGAGATATCGGGGTTTAAAAATTGATTTTTCCGGAAATTTTGATTCTGCGTCCTTGGTTTAAAAAATAGCGTAATGTTCAAAGTAAAATTAACTCGTACCAAAAATAATTGTTAAGTCGTACAGTAACACATTCGGATTTTTTTTGTTAAGTCGTTCTTGAAATCGGAAATGTTTTTGTTAAGTCGTACTTAAAATCATTCGTATTTTGTTAAGTCGTACCAGGAATAATTCAATTTTTTTAATCTTTTTATTTTAGTTACTCTTGTTATTGGTTTAAGAGCTCTGCTTCTTACAGGAACTTCCAGCTTTACTTCCGACATTAACGGAAGACCCACTCGTTGCTTTGCAACGAGCTTTGCTCTAGTTAGGGTCTTCCGTTTCCAACGGAAGACCCTCTTGTTATTCTACGGTTTCTTTTTCTTTATTAGGGTCTTCCGTTTCCAACGGAAGACCCTCTTGTTATTCTACGGTTTCTTTTTCTTTATTCTTATTATTCTTTTTTTTCTTTTTCTGACTTTTTTTGAGCGTTATTTCTCAAAAACTACCCAACCGATTTGCACGAAATTTTCAGGAGTGATAGAACATCATCGTCGCTACATATTATTAAATTTTTGCATGATGACGTCACTTCCGGTTTAAGATATAGACGATTTTGTAATTTTTAAGGGTCATTTTGTCCACGCATCTCCTCCGAAACTAATCAAGATAGAAGCTTAAAATTTTCAGGGGTTGTAGATGAATGTCTGTAGATGTACCCCCATGCTTCCAATTATGAAAATTGCTCAAGGCCTCGAAGCTCGCCTGAACCTGAAAATTAGCACCAAATTTTTCCAAAAAATTTTTGCACATTTTCTGTAATACCTTTCGATGTGCACATAATTTGTTTAAACATGTAATGCAAAAGTTGTTTCAATTTTCACGAGCTTTCCTTTGATATCAAGAAAAAGGGGCTGACCCCTCAAATAAGGGGCCAAGGGGGCTCTAAAGTCCTCTTACAATAACTCTTTACTGAACAATAATTTGTTATTAATTATATAAGCAAAAATGTTCATTGTACAGCTGTTTATCTATACAGTATCATACTTAAGTCATATGTTACGTAATTAGGGGTTTCAAGGGGCCAGAAGTTCAAAACTTTGATCATTAATTTCTGAAAAAGGAGAAATATTCTTAAAAGCAATGTAGAACAAAATTTGCTTAAAATGGTGTTCTTGTCAATATGATACCTTAAATGTTTTTGTTTATGACCCCATTTAGGAGTTAAAGGGTCGGCCCCTAAAACACATTCGTACAGATATCTCAAGAACGGTTAACATTTCATGAACACTTGTTGAACAAAATATGTTTAAATTTGCAAGACCTTAAATTTGATATCAAGAAAAAGGGGCTGGCCTCTCAAATTAGGGGCCAAAAGGGCTCTAATGTCTTTTTACAATAACTCTTTACTGAACAATATTTTGTTATTAATTATAGAAGCAAAAATGTTCATTGTACAGCTGTTCAACTATACAGTACCATACCTAAGTCATATATTACGCAATTAGGGGTTTCAAGGGGCCAGAACTCAAAACTATGATCATTAATATCTGAAAAAGGAGAAATATTTTAAAAAGCAGTGTAGAACAAAAGTTGTTCAAAATAATGTTCTGAACAATATTAAACCAAAAATTTTGTTGTTAGTGGCCCCGGTAAGGGGTTAAAGGGTCTGCCCCTAAAACACATTTGTACATATATCTCGAGAACGGTTTACAATTCATGAACACTTGTAGAACAAAATATGTTTATATTAGCGAGACCTTTTATTTGATATCAAGAAAAAGGGGCTGGCTCCACAAATTAGGGGGTAGAAGGGCTACTAAGTCTTTTTATGATAACTCTTTTCTGACCAAAATTTGATATTTATTATAAAGCAACAAAGCAGCTTTTATTAAGCTTAATTTAAAACTGAAATCTGTTTTAAAATCAGACGATGCATTACAGAGATATCGGGGTTTAAAAATTGATTTTTCCGGAAATTTTAATTCCGCGTCCTTGGTTTAAAATATAGCGTAATGTTTATAGAAAAATTAACTCGTACCAAAAATAATTGTTAAGTCGTACTCTAACACATTCGGATTTTTTTAAAGTCGTTCTTGAAATCAAAAAGGCTTTTGTTAAATCGTACTTAAAATCATTCGGGTTTTGTTAAGTCGTACCAGGAATAATTTGATCTTTTTATCTTAGTTACTCTTCTTATTGGTTTAAGAGCTCTGCTTCTTACAGGAAGTTCCAGCTTTACTTCCGACATTAACGGAAGACCCACTCGTTGCTTTGCAACGAGCTTTGCTCTAGTTATTCTTTTTTTTCTTTTTCTGACTTTTTTGGAGCGCTATATCTCAAAAACTATCCAACCGATTCGCACAAAATTTTCAGGACGGATAAAGCATGATCGGTGCTACTTATTATAAAATTTGTAAATGATGACGTCACTTCCGGTTTCAGATATTGACGATTTTGTAAATTTTTAAGGGTCATTTTGTCCACGCATCTCCTCCGAAACTAATCAAGATAGAAGCTTGAAATTTTCAGGGATTGTAGATGACTGTATGTTGATGTACCCCCATGCTTCCAATGATGAAAATTGCTAAAGGCCTCAAAGCTCGCCTGAACCTGAAAACGGCACCAAATTTTTTCACGAAATTTTTGCACATTTTCTGTGATATCTTTTGATGTATAAATATTTTGTTAAGACATATAATGCAAAAGTTGTTTCAAATTTCACGGGCTTTTGTTTAGTATCAAGAAATAGGGGCTGGCCCCTCAAATTAGGGGCCAAGAAGGCTGTAAAGTCTTCTTACATTAACTCTTTACTGAATAATAATTTGTTATTAATTATAGAAGCAAAAATGTTCATTGTTCGGCTGTTTATCTATACAATACCACACCTAAGTCATATGTTACGTAATAAGGGGTTTCAAGGGGCCAGATATTCAAAATTTCGATTATTAATATATGAAAAAGGAGAAATTTTTTGAAAAGCATTGTAGAACAAAAGTTGCTTAAAATAATGTTCTGTACAATATGCCACCTTAAATTTTTTTGTTCATGACCCCATTTAAGAGTTAAAGGGCCGGCCCCTAAAAAACATTTGTAAAGATATCCTAAGAATGGTTAACATTTCGTTAACACTTGTTGAACAAAATATGTTTATATTTGCGAGACCTTTAATTTGATATCAAGAAAAAAGGGCTGACCCCTCCAATTAGGGGTCAAGTGGGGTCTTAAATCTCCTTATAAGAACTTTTTACTGAACAATAATTTGCTATTAATTATAGAAGCAAAAATGTTCATTGTACAGCTGTTTATCTATACAGTATCATACCTTAGTCATATATTACGTAATTAGGGGTTTCAAGGGGCCAGAAATTCAAATTTTTGATCATTAATATCTGAAAAAGGCGAAATATTTTAAAAAGCAATGTAGAACAAAAGTTGTTCACAATAATGTTTTGAACAATATGATACCAAAAAGTTTGTTGTTAGTGGCCCCGGTAAAGAGTTAAAGGGTCGGCCCCTAAAATACAGTTGTTTAGATATCTCGATAACGGTTAACCATTCGTGAACATTTGTAGAACAAAATATGTTGATATTAGCGAGACCTTTTATTTGATATAAAAAAGGGGCTGACCCCTCAAATTAAGGGCCAGAAGGGCTATTAAGTCTTTTTATAAAAAATCTTTTCTGACCAACAATTTGATAAAAATCATAAAGCAACAAAGGAGCTTTTTTTAAGCTTAATTTAAAACTGAAATCCATTTTAAAATCGGACGATGCATTACAAAAATATTGGGATTTAAAAATTGAGTTGTCCGGAAATTATGATTCCACGTTCTTCGTTAAGAAAATAGTGTTATGTTATAAGTTAAATTAACTCGTACCTAAAATAATTCGGAAATTGTTAATTCGTACTTGAAGACATTCTGGACTTTTTTTATTAAGTCGTTCTAGAAATTGTAAGTAAAGGTTTTTGTTAATTCGCTCTTGAAATCATTCAGACATTGTTAAGTCGTACTAAGATTATTCGATTTTTAGAACTCTGCTTCTTACAGGAACTTCTATCTTTACTCTCAACACTACCGGAAGACCCACTCGTTGCTTTGCAACGAGCTTTGCTCTAGTTATTATTATTTTTTTTCTTTTTCTTTTTTTTCTGACTCCTTTTCGGCTTCATAACTCAAAAAGTTTTCAAATTATTTGAAGAAAACTTTCAGGGATTATGTGCAATTATGATGCCTCAAAGATGTTAAAGTTTCCATAACAACGTCAATTCCGTTTTGACGTTACGTCATTTTTAAACTTTAAAAAAAGTCATTTTGTCCGCGACATTTCTCAAAAACGCTTTAAGATAGAGTCTTGAAATTCTCTGTGGTTATGAATTTGGCAATTTACATGTGCAATAAGGCTGGAAATAAAAATCCGTCACTTCCGGTCGAAATCGGAAGTGAAACAAATTTTTCGAAAAAATGAATTTTTTGATCAAATCAAAAATGAATATGTGTTTAATAGAGCTTATCAAGCTGAATCTAACACTGAAATCCGTTTTAAAATCGGACAATGCATTACAGAGATATCGGGGTTTAAAAATTGATTTTTCCGGAAATTTTGTTTCCACGTCCTTGGTTTAAAAAATAGCGTAATGTTCGAATTAAAGTTAACTCGTACCAAAAAAATTGTTAAGTCGTACTTGAACACATTCGGATTTTTTTTGTTAAGTCGTTCTTGAAATCAGGAAGGGTTTTGTTAAGTCGTACTTAAAATCATTCGGATTTTGTTAAGTCGTACCAGGAATATTCGATTTTTTTCATCTTTTTATTTTAGTTACTCTTGTTATCGGTTTATGAGCTCTGCTTCTTACAGGAACTTCCAGCTTTACTTCCGACATTAACGGAAGACCCACTCGTTGCTTTGCAACGAGCTTTGCTCTAGTTCCCTTTTATTTTTATTTTTTTCTTACGCTTTTTTGTACAAGCGATTTTTTGAAAACGACTTGACCGATTTTCATGAAAATTTCAGATCTTGTAGATATTGATAAAAACCTTATATATAATTTTTTATTTTAATGACGTCATTTCCGTTCGGGAGATATTGACGTTTTAGTGATTTTTAGAGGGTCATTTTGTCCTGCTATCTCCTCCTAAACGAAAAAAGATATTGAATTTAAATTTTCAGGGATTGTAGACAAAAGATTGTAGATGTGTTTAAAGGCATTTGTGGTTGTCTGGCTTCAAAGGCGTCGAAGCTCGCCTGGACCCGAAAATCGAGTTTAAAAAAACGACGTAATTTTTAATGGTTTTCGTTCTTTATCTCCTTTCCTGAAAATATTTTACCATAACATATAGAGCAAATAAAATTTATATTTACATGATCTTCCGTTTGATAACAAGAAAAAGGGGCTGGTCCCTTAAATAAGGGGCCAAAAGGGCTCTAAAGTCTTTCTCCCATAGCACTTTACTGTCAGTGAGAAATATTTTGTAATATGTTTAAGAAGCAAAAATGTTCATCTTTTACTAATAAAACTATACATTATAAATTTTTTATTATGCGTTACGTAATTAGGGGTTTTAAGGGGCCAAAAATCCAAAACTTCGATCTAATATATCTCAAAAAGGACAAATATTTTGAAAAGCAATATAGAATAAAAGATGCTTAGAATGATGTTTTAAACAATATTCAATCATAAAATTTTCGTTATCTGGCCCCAAAAAGGAGATTAGGGGTTGGCCCCATAAATGTCCTTTCCCAGATAGCTCTTAAACGGCAAAGAATTTCTAAACACTTGTTGAACAAAATATGTTTAATATCAAAAGAACTTTCGTATGATGCCAAGAAAAAGGGGCTGGCCCTTCAATTTAGGGGCCAAAAGGGCTCTAAAGTCTGTCTTTCATAGCACTTTACTGAGAAATATTTTGTCATATGTTTCAGAAGCAAAAATGTTCATCTTTTACTAATTAAACTATACATTATAAATTTTTTATTATGCGTTACGTAATTAGGGGTTTTAAGGGGCCAAAAGTCCAAAACTTCGATCGAATATATCTCAAAAAGGACAAATATTTTGAAAAGCAATATAGAATAAAAGATGTTTAAAATGATGTTTTAAACAATATTCAATCATAAAATTTTCGTTATCTGGCCCCAATAAGGAGATTAGGGGTCGGCCCCTAAAACGTCATATCCCAGATAGCTCAAAACCGGCAAAGAATTTCTAAACACTTGTCGAACAAAATATGTTTAATATCAAAAGAACTTTCGTATGATGCCAAGAAAAAGGGGCTGGCCCTTCAATTTAGGGACCAAAAGGGCTCTAAAGTCTTTCTTCCGTAGCACTTTACTGAAAAATGTTTTGTTATATGTTTAGGAAGCAAAAATGTTCATCTCACATTTATTTAACAACATATTATAATTATTTTATTATGTGTTCCGTATTAAGGGGTTTTAATGGGTTTTAAGGGGCCAGAAGTACCAAACTTTGATAACATACCTCAAACAGAACAAATATTTTAAAAAACATTATTTTGAAAATCAATATAGAATAAAATGCTGAGAATGATGTTCCTAATAAAATTCAACCATCAATTTTTTTTTGTTGCCCCAATAAGGAGATAAAGGGTCAAATATCAAAGTCAAGGTCATATAACCTTCAAAAAATCGCACGGAAGACCTCCTCGTTGCTCGCAACGAGATCGTATCTAGTTTATGGTTATTTTTGGAAGTATTTAGGCGGTGCATTATCTGATCATCTTGTTTAAAACACCAAAATGGTTGGTTATTATTTGCCAGAACATGGTATTGTGAATGTGCATTTAAAACAAACGTTGAATGTAAATTTCCAAGTGCTATACATTTTTCCTGCAAATTACTTTTTAAAAATAAATTCTGAATATAGAACTTTAATTGCACTTATCCTTTGAGATCAAACATTTATTGCAGCAATTATCTGCATCAAAATGACAGTCAAATGTTTTAAATGGCCATTTATCATACTCATCCTTGTTTGTCTCAACTTAAAGTCTCATCAATGTCATTTTTGTAATCATACAATTATGTGTAATTTAAAATGCAAAGATTAAAAGGGCAGCAAATTTGCAATAAACAAGTTGTATAATGAGCTTAAAAATCACAATTCTAAGTATAATGCTCAATAAGTCATAATAATGCAATTATTGAGAATTATTATTATTGCAATTATGATTAATATGTGGGAACTTTTTCATCCTTCACTTCTTAGAACAATTTTCCCGATTCGCAAATAAAATTTAATATCCAGAAACAAAATTTTGTTGTTATGTATATTTGCAATAATCAATCTTGATACAAATATCGTTTAAATGAAAACATGCTGCTGTTTATAAAAGTCCCCCTCCCCCTTTCAAAAAGTGCCAAATTATTAAGCTTATGAATCCATACGTACGAGAACTTTATTATAACAGCTGTAATTGACCGAGTATTTTTTTAGATTTCCATTGGGTAGTATTATAACAGCTGTAATTGACCGAGTATTTTTTTAGATTTCCATTGGGTAGTAGACAGACAGACAGACAAGTATAGCCTACAATTGTATCCTTTCATGTGAGAATGTTAAAAATGAAAAGTACATCCAACATTTCAGTCATACTGGAGTTAGTAAAATATAAAATTCAAAATGTTGGATATGATTTTATTTATATAGGTTTGAAATGAACAAACAGCATATATAAAAGGAAGATATATTGGAAGCAACGCAAGGCTTATTCTTGATATTTTCGAATATTGTGAAAATAATAATCAAAACGGTATATTACTATTCCTAGACTTTGAAAAAGCTTTCGACTCAGTTGAATGGAATTTTCTTTTTAAAACTTTGAAAAAATTTAATTTTGGACCAGATTTTATAAAATGGATAAAAATCCTTTATAAAAACCCCGTTTTCCGTTTAAAAAATAATGGATGGATTTAAAAAACATGCGCAATGAATAGAGGTATAAGACAAGGGTGTCCGATTTCTGCTATATTATATTTATTTGTTGCGGAAATTTTATCAAGTAAAATTAAAGAAAATAATTTAATACATGGATTTACCTCGAAAAATTTACAAGATGAAATAAAAAATGTACAGCACGCGGACGATATGACGGTTACTTTAGGAGATATAGAATCCATGAAACATGCTATTGGCACCATAGATAAATTTTGCAAATTAGCTGGATCAAAGATAAACCTATCAAAAACTGAATGCATATTGTTAGGAAACTTAAAAGACCAGTTCGAAAATCTAGAAGGTATTAAAGTAGCAAAACAAGCTGTAAAATGCTTAGGTATTTTTGTAGGACACGACAAAATCGAGTGTTATAATAAAAACTGGATGAAGATTTACCACGATATTGAAATTTTGTTTGAATCATGGAAAAAGAGAAAATTAACATTATTCGGTAAAGTTACTGTAGTTAATTCTCTTGCCTTACCTAAACTTATATATGTTTCTAGTATTTTAGAACTTCCCGGAAGAAATTATGTGAATGATATAAATAGAGTAATATACAATTTCATATGGAATAAAACAGACAGAATCAAACGAAATACGATGATAGGTGATATTATGGATGGCGGTATAGGCATTACCGACATAGACTCTAAATTAAAGGCTATAAAGGCAACGTGGATTGCCCGCCTAATTACAACTAATCATGTTGTAAAAAAATATATAGATAGTCTCTGTAAAGCGCTGAATATCAATATAAACTATTTAATGAGCACAACAGAAATATCGACTGAAAATTATGGTATACTAAAAAACTTTCCAGAATTTTATAAGCAAGTTTTTACCTGTTTTAATCTATGTAAAGATTTTAAGCAAAATAATGACAGATCAATAAATACCGAATCGTTTTTATTACAACCAATTTGGTCGAATACTTCATTTACTTTTAAAGGTAAAACGATATGTTTTGATGAATGGATTAAAAGCGGAATACTGTATGTTAAAGATATCTTTGAAGAAAATGGTAAATTAAAAAGTACAAGAGATATATTTGATAGGTTAAACAAAAAAAGAAATTGGATCTGCGAGTATAAAATAATACAAAAAGTGTTTAAGAAATTTGAATTCATGTATGATTTTTCTAAAATCCCCTATATCAAAATGCAACAGAATGACGAAGAATACAAAACTAAATGTTTTTATTCGAAGCTTGTAAAGCTCAAATTTCAAAGTCCAATTTCACAAGGAAAGCTTGGTAGGGATTTCCAGATCCAAGATAAGGAAATTTGGAAATCAATATATTTCAACAAAATTAAAAATGTCAAAGATAAAAGTATTGCGGAATTTAATTATAAACTTCTAAACAATTTACTAAGTAATAATCTGTTAATCAGTAAGTGGAATAAAGGGGTAAATAACAAATGCAAAATATGTAGAACCGAGATAGAAAATGCACAGCATCTAATTTTTGATTGTGTAAATGTAAAACATGTTTGGCATATGGCAAGCCAATGCTTAAATTTTAATATTGTTTGGAAAAATGTCATTGTTGGCTTTTTTGTTGATGATAACGAAACAACAAAGCTTTATAATATCTTCCTCTCATTTATTGCATTCAGAATTTACAAATATAAAATGTTCTGTAGAGTCGAAAACTTAGAAGAAACAAGCCAATCGTTAAGAATGTATATTAAAGAGAATACTTTATCTTATTGTTCTGTTCTATCTTTTTTACATCAAATGAAAGAAAAGAAACTTTTTCAAAATTTTGCATTTTTACTATGAATATTCATTTATGCTATGAATATGTACTTATGCTTATATCTATTATGTATGTATATATATATTTATATACGCCCACCCTCCGAGGGAGACAGTCCCTCTGTTGTATACAAGGGTTTCTAACATGGACACAGACTTTGACTGATGGTAGGGAAACCCTTTGTTATGTGTGGGCCAAAATATAAAAAAAAAAAATCACATGTAAATTATCAATGCAATGATTTATTTTCTCTCACTTTTTTTTGATTAACACATACATGTTTAAATGTACGTACGGTGTACATGTAACATTTTTCCCCATAAAACTTTATATATATCGTATACGTTTTTTCAACATATATTGATTTTTTTTCCCTTTTTTTCTGATTATCTCATATACATATACAGTGTACATTTTTAGTTTATAAAAACCTGATATATATTGTAACTCTGTTTTCACCATATGCTATTTTCTGATATGTTATTATGTACTTGTTTATAAGGAATCAATAAATGGTATTTAAAAAAAAAAAAAAAAAAAAAATATATAGGTTTGACAAGGTGGTGTTACAAAGCAAGGGGATCTTTAAAAAATTGATTTAATGTTATAAGAAAAACATGGTGTGGTTATTGCATGTATATTGAAATATCCACAAAAACCAAAAACTTCCTAAAATGATTAAACTACTTCTCCATTAAATGACCATCGTGGTTACGATTTGAGCTTAGTTTTATTTTTTTCTTCTTTTATGATGTTAATAACTCTTCAATAAGGTATTCCTATGTATAACTAAGATGTGAATGTCGTCTGTCTAGTTGTAAGCAACATATATATAGGACTCGCAATTCTTTGTTTTGTAAACAAAGATCGCGTCATGTCTTTGTTTACATCAGTTGCATAGTGGTAAAAACTTCACTTAAATCAGATTTTTCTATTTGCTTGCTAACTGTGCACATAATTAAACAATCAGTCTAAATTGTTTGTCACATCTCATTTGTTTAAATGCGATATGTATATTTAGCAAACTAAGTGTAAATAAAAACATGACACGAGCCATGTTTCCTTAAAAAAGAATTGAAAGCTCTGTTTCTCGCTAAAAACTTGACAACTGGCATTCAAATTTTAGTCGGCCATTTAAAACAGGTTTTTAAAGCATATTCTACACTAGAAAAGACAAAATAAAATTTGGCTCAAATCGAACTCATGTCCCTTTAAGGTTTTAAGGGGACGTTAGATAAGGAATGCAAAAAAAAAAAAATAAAAAAAAAATAAATAAATAAATAAAATTCATAAATAAAAATTGTTTAGATGACAGTCTAAAGATTGGAAAACACTTTAAAAAAAAAAAGTTTTTCAATTATCACTGCATGTACATAAAATAAACGTACAGTGGTTTCATTCCATTTAATCAATTTGTGTTAATTAATTCTGTTCAATCTTTTGGGGTGGTTTCAGTGGTATCTTTGGACCGGGCTGTCCTCGGTCTCTGGGCTGACAGCTTCTTTTGCTGAATGATACGTTCTCTTCGAGTCTTTGCTTTCTCGTGCTTATCAACCAGAAGCTTTTCCCTTTCATCTAAAAAGTTAAATCATGGACATTATGAATCAATTCATCAGTTTCTCCATTTGATGGTTGAATGCATATATAAATTCGGCATACTCAAAAGAGAAAATATACTTAAGAAAATTAACATCACTAATTGATTTTTTAAAAATATATTGTTAGTCACTAAACACCTACTTTTCCATTTTTCATAATCCTCGCCCTCAGCTTTCACTCGAATTCTCTTAGCATTGATTGGAGGAAGCTTTGGTACAGTTGACTTGTACTCAACATTGAAGGCCACGCCTCCTTTCTTCTGCATGACCTCCGACAATGTACCACCAGGAACCTCATCAGCCTGAGGTTTGATAGTATTGGTCTCTGTACAAAACATCATCCAAGGCAATGGCTTGGTCTGGATGTCGTCTCCTTCCAACAGCTCCTTCTTTATCTCCTCCTCCATCTTACCGTAGGCTTCCTCCTCTTCTTTTGACATTACATCGACTTTGTTGTTTCTCTTGCCGATACAACTCTGGATAAGACCCATTTTGTTCTATCTTGCCTGACAACTAGCAACATATACAGTGACGTCATTTACTTGTGATGTTGATCATCACAAAGACATGACGTCACAATGCCATAGCATCATTGTTCCATCAGGCTTGCGTTCAACATCAAAATGAGTCTTATCCAGAGTTGTATTGGGTAGAAAAGCAACAAAGTTGATGTCATGTCAGAAGAGGAGGCGGAAGCATACAGTAAGATGGAAGAGGAAATTAAAAAGGAACTGGTGAAAGATTACATCCAAACCAAGTCCCTGTCATGGATGATATTTTCTACAGAGCCTATTGTTTAACAACATTACACCGATGAGGTCACCAATAGTCCGGTTTTAGGGGTGGTACAAAAGAAAGGCGGCGTGGCCTTCGATATCCATTACAAGTCAATTGTCCCAAAGCTTCCTCAAATAAAAATTAAGAGGATTCAGGTTCAATCAGAGGGAGAGGACTACGAGGGATGGAAAGGTGTGTGTCATAAAAAGGAGATACAATAATATTGGAGTTATTTCAATCTTTATAATGAGTTTCAATATCGAAGATACTAGTATCATCTTTCATTCAAACAAATTGTATGCCTCATGGTTGGCAGTTACAAGCTCTTGTTTGATAAGCACGAAAAAGCAACGATTCGAAGAGAACGTATCATCCAACAAAAGAAACTGTCTTCCCAGAGACCAAGGACAGTCCGGTCCAGAGATGTCATTGAAAGCACTCTTTCGAAGGATTGAACAGAAAAGGCCATTCTTTTTTAACAATCAATTATTTAACAATATTATATTTCTCATGCATATGAAAAGGATTAGAAAATATAAATGCAACGATCGAGGACATTTGTGTATGCATTAGAGAGTACTAACAATTTTGAAATATATATCTTATTAAAAATTCATTGTTGACACGTATGTCTTAAATGATACATGTATTTTGTGTCTCTAAGACTCTTTTGTAATGGGATATTTCTCTATTACAGAGATAATAACATGTTTTCTTTAGCATAGTGTATATACAGGCTATGGAATTAGCGATCATTGCAGGGAAAATTATATACATGTATACATGATTGTACATGTACATGTTCGTCACTGACATGGTTGATATACATGCAACCTATACAAATGAATCACCAAAGAAAATATTTTAATAGTTGCTTTTCCATAATATATATATACATCTTTCTGAATTTTTAGAATTATCAATATAAAGTGAGTAAAAGTATGCAAATCATCGTTATTTTTTTATGAATACGATAGCTACCTAGCTATATATATATAGTATTCCGTGCTGTCGGTGCTTTGGATGTAGCTGAATTAAGTTTAGAAAGAATGTACACGTACTTGCTATTTTTTTTTTGCATATGCTTTTTAGATAAATTAATCGACTCTCTTATAAATTGATTTACGATATTTTTTACGATAATTTTACGATACTTGATTTATAATTTAGAAAATAGTTTGTATGACATGATTAAGGATATCGTTTGTACGGTTTTTAAATCATTTACATGTATAATTTAGAATATCGTTTGCATGATTAATAAAGTCGTTTAAAAGGTTGTTTGTGTTTGTATGAGTTTCTTAAAATTGTTCTTAGATTTAGAATGTCTTCTTTTTTTATAAATTGAAGTGGCACATATAGGCCTTCATCTGAATAATTTTTTTTAAAATCAATTCTACTGAGTTGATTTATATAAACATGTAAAAGGCTACATACTTAAGATAAATCTGTTTGACCTAGAACGCTTTATTGCGAATTATACATGGAGTGTTTAATGAGATCATAAACGCGTCATGAAATATTACTGAAACAAGGGGTCTAGTGTAACTCAACATTTTTTATGGCTCGGGCTCGATATACCGTATCAAGGTTTAGACGTTTGCAAATTTTCTAACCTTCAAAAAATGTCTGTGGTTTATCGTGCCATCTGTAGAACCGGGGATAGACTTGTTCCTCAGAAATATCAAGCATTCTGGAACCACCCTACAGGTTACTTTTTCCAACCAATTTTTAAGCTGTTGTTGAAGACACTTTAAAAGTTCGAATTTCCTCACTAGACATGTTAAATGTTTACAAATGAAAGTCCCAATTTTCTTTAATGAAGAAAACATTTTTCGCACAATTTAAACAATCTATTTTATCATTGATCTGATAGAGAGTCTATCCAGATTTTCAGTTTAATCAAATTTTAGTTGGGTTAATTATTTTCTATTTTATTTGGCCATCGCCAGTGCTCGTGTCTGTTTTCCTATTTTCGGTTAGGACATTTCACATTAAATATTTCATATAAATAGAAGGGGGATATATGCATGAAAGGAAATAATATGTTTGGTACATTATTCTAAAAGAACTAGCGATATAATCAGTTCATCTCAGGTCAGATTGAGAAAGTTTGTCTACATTATGTACATGCATACATATACAGATCTGATAAAGCACATGACACAACACTTTCATTGCTTTCATCAAATAGTTGAAGATTTAAGTTATTTACAAGTAAATTACAAAGGATACTGATTAAAGAATGGTTGCAAATATATACAAATGTATGTGTTTGATACAGATTACCGTATGCAGGGAAATATTCGCCCCCGTTTTATTTTCGCCCTTGTTGTCGTCGGGTAAATTTAAAACTGGGTGAATTCTGATACCTTCAATTATTTTCTTTTAACACAACTGTGTCTGGGCCAATTCAATATGGGGCGAAACTGTTTGCAAGTGTAGAAGGGCGAAAAATTACAAGGGGCAAAATGCCGCGAAAATAGCCCTGTATACAGTACTTAAGTGTAATTTGCACAACGATTGTATTTTTAATTGGCAAATAAGAAGAGAGCAGCAAATGAATCCACAAGGATTTCTCTCTGATCCACTGTTTCTATGGGTTCTGATGATAGGAAATCTGTGCAAAGTAACACAGTGCTTCTGCCTTCAAAAATTACCTAATTATGATCTCAATTCTTGTATTTACAGGACCAAAGTACATTCATTTTTGGGCACCTACTGTAAAATGGGTAAGCTAATGAAAAGACACACCCTTATAATAGTTTAATAAAACAGATAATGAGATTCTGCATCTACACCCCCATCTCTTCAAAAAAAAAAAAAAAAAATGATGTTTTTTTTTTAGATATATGAAAAAAGACCTGAACATGTTCCATGGTGTAAATGACAGCTAAATTTTCCAGAATATCATTGAATTACAAAGCTTTGTCATTTGATGATTTTTTTTTATGGTTGACATTACCCGGTATTTGTTTTACAGTGCCTCTCACTTGCTGGTTTGGGTAACACCTTGCTTCCAGAGGAAAGACTGAGTGTGAATCAGAGTTTATCCCTTGTTGTTACAGGTACATTGTTCTTATAGATATACTGTAACAATAAAATTGCTCATCATATATCTGTTTCCTTGGGGGGGGGGGGACACAAAATTTGCAAAAATTTTTGTTTGGGTTTTTTTTTTTTTTTTTTTTTTTTGGCAATTTAAAATGTTTATAATGGCAATCAATACTGGATATAATATCTGCGTATTGTATTTTTTGCTATCTGAAAGTGATCGCAAAAGAAAGCCAAAATCAGATCTTTGCGAAAATAACTGGATTTAAGATATATCTTTAAAAAATGTAAGCTTTGAATGTGAGTTGTTAATTAAATTTAATGCTAGGAAGATCTTTATAGATAATTTATCTATTACAAGCAGCAGCCTTTTCCTATACCTGTAAGCACCAGTATTTTCCTCATAGTTACAATGAACTTATTTATCATTACAGGGTGTATATGGGCTAGGTACTCGTTGGTGATTATTCCGGTGAACTATAACCTGATGACGGTGAATCTCTTCATGGCCATGATAAACGGCATCAACCTCTTCCGGGCAGTCAGGTATTGCAGTGAACCTTTAGAGGGGCATGGTCATGATTTTGGTCAAAAATTATTTTTCCGATTTTAATATTTACAATGCTTCAGAAAGGCATTTTTGATAAGCAAGTGAAATTTGAGTGTCATTTGTTGAGTTATATGCGAGTTACAGAGCTTGAAATAATTCCCTATGTAAACAAGGCGTTTGTTTACATTTTGAATGTTGAAGTAAAAATTTCAGTTTTAAACTTAAAACGAATGTGAAAAACATTAGGAACTGTTTATCTATGCTTAAAATAAATAAAAAGATAGACAAGTAAGCTGGAAAAAGATTTTTTACTGGTATTTTGAACCTATGTAAACAAAAACAGGGCACGAGCCTTGTTTACATTAAAAAGAATTGTTAGCCCTGTATCTTGCTTATAACTCTACAAATGACTCTCAAATTTTATTTGATTATTAGAAATGCATTTCTAAAGTATTGTAAATGATAAAAACATGAAAAAAGAATTTGACCAAAATCGTGACCATGCCCCTTTAATACAGGCCCAAAATAATTAATGGATGTTGACCTATACAGTAGGAACAATTAAGTGCATTGTGAATAGCTCTTGTTTTGGGGGCTTTTTTTTTTCTCTTTTTGATAAATTAGACTTTTACTCATTGGAATGTAAAAATTTTCAATTGACCAGTGAAAATTATAATTGGAAACAAAAGTGATTGTAGTAAAGAAAAAAATTTATCTGTGTGCTATTTCCTTGGATATTGAGATAAAACATTAAGCTGTGAGTGTGATTTTGTCCATCAATTCTTTGATCCTATTTGATATACGGAATATGTTTTAAAAGTTTGGATTTTTTTGGTTTTTTTCAGATACCAATACAGAATCAAAGAGGCAGAGACAACTCCGCCAAAGAAAGAATAAAAACAATTAATAGTTTTACCAGTTGAAGATATATATATGTGTATGTGTGTGTCTCAGGAGGATATATAGACATTTACTCTGTATTTACTCTCAGACTGACATAAGTATTACCGGTAATGTGGAAAAGGAAGCAGAAATGGAAGGAGAACAGGAAAAACTACAAAGGGCATGAATATTGATAATACTCGTTTCAGGGAATTTTTATTAAATATTGAATTCTGCAAAGCTACAGTGATATACCGGACTTGCACAATGCAGACCATTTTAAAATTGCATTTTTACCAGTGCTTAAAGTCTATTGTATTAAGTACATGATTACTAATACATGTATAATTGCATAAATTCCACTTGTTATATCTTGTTAAAAATGGCAAATTGTATATGCATAAAAAAGTGCTCATTTAAATTTTGAACATGCAGCAATCTTATTATTTTTTTGCTCTATCTCGGTGTTTATTTTTCTGCATTTTCTAACTTTGTGCAAAAGACCCTGTACTTCTCATTCATGATTTCGGGTGATAGATTTAATTTGGTACCACCCCCTCCCCTCCATCTTTCCAAGAAAAAAAACCCATCAAAATGTGCTTCTACAGTACTTGTTTATCATGCTTTTGAAAGCAGATTTTAAGACCTTTGTTTCCTTGACTAATTTCTGTTGATGTACCCGGTAGATTAATTTTTTTTTTTTTTAATTGCATTTATCCATTCATCTCTCTTTTAGGAAATAAGTTGTTTGGGGCTTGGAAATTTATTTGTTGAAGACATAGTAAATCAATCATAAACAAACACACAAAAAATTAAATCTGAAGCACAGATGTTCACACATTCCATTTTTGGCTAATTTTCATTTAAAGAGATGTACATGTTTTTTCAGTATATATATACATGTTTGTTTCAAAGAAAATAAAATTGATTTTCCTTTCGATCAAGTAACATCAATGATAATATTGAGCCTAACCCAAGATTTATAGATATTTTTAAGTTGCTCACAATGTAACTCTTAAACTTGATATGACATATAATTTTTTATGTACAACTTGTTTTAGATTGACTACTGGAATAATGTCAAACATGTTACCAGTAAATCAGGTCTAGATTTAATAGTTTAAATGAATTGGTACACAATTTGAACATTACAAAATACGAATATGGCATTGCAATGTTTCTTTTACGCAATAACAAAAAATGCTGCATGATCTGTCAGAACCTGGAAATCTGTATGAAAACAAAGATTTTATGTTAGATGAAAATTGAATATTTGTAAGACAGATGCAATTTTATCATAAAGCAAAAAGCAAAGCCAAAATGTGTTTTTCAGTCTAATCTAATTTTTAGCTCACCTGAGCCAAAGGCTCAAGTGAGCTTTTCTGATCACAATTTGTCCGTTGTCTGTCGTCGTTGTCGTCGTCGTCGTTGTAAACTTTTCACATTTTCATCTTCTTCTCAAGAACCACTGGGCAGATTTCAACCAAATTTGGCACAAAGCACCACTAGGTGAAGGGGATTCAAGTTTGTTCAAATGAAGGGCCACGCCCTTTTTAAAGGGGAGATAATTGAGAATTATTGAAAATTTGTTGGTATTTTTCAAAAATCTTCTTCTCAAAAACTATTAGGCCAGAAAAGCTTAAACTTGTGTGGAGGCATCATCAGGTAATGTAGATTCAAGTTTGTTCAAATCATGGTCCCCGGGGGTAGGGTGGGGCCACAATTGGGGGATCAATTTTTACATAGGAATATTTTGAGAAAATCTTTATAAATCTTCTTCTCAAAAAGTATTAGGCCAGAAAAGCTCAAATTAAAATGGAAGCATCCTCAGGAAGTGTAGATTCAAGTTTGTTCGAATCATGGTCCCCGGGGGTAGGGTGGGGCCACAATTGGGGGATCAAGTTTTACATAGGAATATATAGAGAAAATCTTTAAAAATTTTCTTCTCAAAAACCATTAGGCCAGAAAAGCTCAAATTTGAGTGGAAGCATCCTCAGGAAGTGTAGATTCAAGTTTGTTCGAATCATGGTCCCCGGGGGTAGGGTGGGGCCACAATTGGGGGATCAAGTTTTACAATCTTTAAAAATATTCTGGGGAAGTTTTCGGTCCAAAACTCAGTACTTAGTGTGAAAGCACAGGTTATGAGATTAAAGGTAGATTTAAGTTTGATGAAACCATAATTCCCTAGAGAATGGTGGGGCCACGAAATGAGGAGGGGGGGGGGGGGGTTATAGGAATAGAGAAAAATCTTCTTACAGGTACAACAACAAAAGGGGCTTGGTATTTACCAAAAAATAAGAGGTGGATAAAAATGGCAGATTTTCAAATTTTTTTAGCAAGATCTACTGTACTCAGTTGTCAAGATATTTTGATACTGTAATGCTAATTTGATCAGAATTAAGGCAATTGTTGCTCAGGTGAGTGATGTGGCCCCTGGGCCTCTTGTTTTGGTACTTATTGTTTATATATAAAACTATGCCTGTGATAGTGTTGAAAGACTAAACTAGATATTCAACACCATTAAAAATTTGTCAACAATGATTTGAATTGAAATATGCATATAATTTAGTATAAGTATAAAAATTCAGCATATATGAGTTTGGTTGGATCAATTCTCTTTTGGATTGGTAAACGTACGGAAATTAATATCTGGATATTAAACTTCATTCCTTCCGTTAAATGTTGGTGCATTAAAGTATACCTGCGAGGTTACTTGCGATAGAAAATCAACTCCTATTGATTGTGAAGAATTGTTATTGTGTGAGTTTTTTTCAACAACAAAGTAATTTTTTAATGGAACATTATGCATATCTTGTTTATATATCCAGAACATGGTTTTTGGTAGGTTTTTATTATTTTTTTGTTGACAATTATCAGTTATTACTTATTAAAACAATTTTTCTCACATACCTGTTGTTGTGTTTTAGTTGAACCTTTATCCCATACAATTGTTCTAGTATACAAACATGCTATCAATTGACATTAATTTGTTAAACGAAAGATGTAAATATAAACAATGAAGTGCTTTCTTTGATGATTCATGCGGGTTAT
This sequence comes from Magallana gigas, assembly GCF_902806645.1. Classification (NCBI taxonomy): domain Eukaryota; kingdom Metazoa; phylum Mollusca; class Bivalvia; order Ostreida; family Ostreidae; genus Magallana; species Magallana gigas. Next base: position 37,234,699 of record NC_047563.1, on the reverse strand, counting down.
GAAGGTAGCGAGCAATGCAGAAAAAATAACGCGGGTTATGTATTTTTTCTGCAATGTTGCCACCTTTATATCCCTCATGAATCATCAAAGAAAGCACTTCCCATACCAAAAAAAAGCACTAAAAAGTTATACCTATAAAGCCTCAAAAAAGTTACAAAAAAGTTATAACTAAGTTAGCACAATTTGGAACCATCTCCCCAAGTATGGTTCCAAATTAGCATTAAAAAGTTATGACTATTTTGTAACTTTTTCCTTAAGTACAAAAAAGTCATAACTAGAGTGTAACTATGCACAATTTATTTTTTGCATAAAAATAAAACAAGTACAAAAAAGTTATCAAAAACTTACAGAAAAGTTATCATTTAGGTACAGAAAAGTTATACATATAGTTACAGAAAAGTTATAGATGTAGGTACAGAAAAGTTATACATATAGTTACAGAAAAATTATCATTTAGGTACAGAAAAGTTATAAATACATATAGTTACAGAAAAGTTATAGATATAGGTACAGAAAAGTTATAGGTACAGAAAAGTTATACATATAGTTACAGAAAAGTTATAGATGTAGGTACAGAAAAGTTATACATATAGTTACAGAAAAGTTATAGATGTAGGTACAGAAAAGTTATACATATAGTTACAGAAAAGTTATCTTTTAGGTACAGAAAAGCTATAGATGTAGGTACAGAAAAGTTATCTTTTAGGTACAGAAAAGTTATAGATGTAGGTACAGAAAAGTTACAAATGTAGGACAGGAAAGATTCAGATGTAGGTTTAGAAGGAACAGAAAAGTTACTGCAGCAAAGGCTAACAAATTCATATACATTTAAAAATATGTAACAGGTGTTGGCACAAAAAGATATGATGGAGGTAAATTAAAAACAGTTACAAATGTTGGCACAAATATTTTTAAAATGGTAAATATAGTTATATAGATAAAAAGTTATCTTTATAGGTATAAAAGCTGCAGTTATTGGCACCAAGAACTTTCTATAATTTGTTTACACTTGTGCATAAATGAACAAGCATACACTTTATAATCATAATTTATAACAAACGATATTAAAGAGTTACTACATATCAAGATTGATTTGCACCAATATCCTTCATTTGGATTTCATTAGCTACTATTAAATATACATATTTACACCTATTTATCACATTACATAATCAACATAATTACTGCATTATCTGCTTAGCAGATAATTTACATTTATCATAGACATATAACATATATTCGTTATATGTCTATGCATTTATTAATAACGATATAAAATAATTTTTTAACCAATCAGAAAGCGCGTTACAACCAGAATTTAAATTATTTAATTCTGGTTGTAACGCGCTTTCTGATTGGCTAAAAAAAATTGTTTTATATTGTATAAAGAATGTTGCCTACGTCATAGTAAGACTATAACGTCAAAAATGTATCAATACGCCTGACGTTACGTTTGAATTTTGTACAATTTTACGTCATTTAAAAGGTCAAATGACCGTTTTTATCTACAATCAAGAGTAGAAAATTAAATTATAAGCAATGAATTCAATATTTATTAGTTTTATACGATATAAAATGGTTTGAAACAGTTTACGCTTTTATATAAACCGCTTCGCGGTTTATAAAGCGTAAACTGCCCCAAACCATTTTATATCGTATAAAACAAATAAATATTGAATTCATTCCTTAAATAAATAAATGAAGTGTCAATAAATATACACCATTGCACTAATATCATTTCTTTCAACTTTTGTATTGTTGGTATTATCTGAAGTACATGTACATATTACTGATGTTCCTTTCTACTCCATATCCAATGCATTAACACATTAATAAATATATTGTTCATAATCAACAATAGTAGTAATACTTTTGAGAACTGCAGAAAAAAAGCAAACAAAAACAACATCAAATACACCAAATGTCCACTAGCTGACATTTTGTCCTTAGTAAGGACATGGAATACTGAGTAACTTGTCACGGAGTTTTGTTACACATGGCCTTTTTTTCGTGGGAGGTGTGGGCACGAACACGGAAAAAGTTCATGTGGAAGAATGTCTCATCTAATTGTCCACGTTGGTCTTCTTACGCTCATGGGAAATGAGGGCACTGATTTTCGTTCTCATGGAGTACTTTATTGCGCTTTCGGTGTCCTTTCCTTTGATGACAGCAAATGCTGTAAAAAAGATAGTATATTAAAATATTTTCATTTTAATACATGCATCTTAGTTGATGATTAGATACCTTTGTGCAAACATAATATTAATATTTTGTTCTAGATTTAATCTAGATATTTAAAATTGCACGTTAGCTCAACAATTTCATTATTATTTTATACATGTATGTATAGTTTTTATATAGTAGAATTTTGTTGTTTTATCTTCATTTAAGGTCTTATAGGACATCTGTCTATAAAAATGTGAATTAAAGTACATTATAATTAAAATACTTTAAATATTTTAGCATTTTCAAATTTTAATTTATTAAACCAAAAAATATGCTTTAAAATTGTTGAAAAGGTAAAAATTTTAAAGTCCCCAGCGGGATTTGAACTCATGACTTACAGGTCCATAGTGAACTCACCAACAAACTGCGCTATGCGATAACAATTTGTCGAAAGAAATTATTGATAAAATTATACTAGATTTTATTGTTTATTTCGATAAATAATATGTCCGGTGTCCCATACCACCTTAAAGACAAACTTTTCTCAGATTTAGCCAGATGTCATAAAGAGAGCAAACAGACATATTTCATGAATAAACTTACCAATGATGGTGTTCACAATCTGTCGATTCAGACCGTTCTTTCCATTTGTTCCCATAAGATTACCCCTCAAGACCAACTCTTCATTCGTGTAGAATACAGACATAAGGTAACGAGCCATTGCTGTTCCACTCTCCTTCTTTCCGGATAACCTGATGTCTTTTGGATACACAAAAACGCCACTGTTTGGCATAAGCTCCATCATCTGGTTACAGAAAAATATAGAGATTTATAATTTTAAACGGTTGTCTTGCAAAGAAAGCTACCTCTATAACTAATATGAACACTGAAAGAACGCATTTTACAGTAAATTCTTGAAACGATCAGTTTTTTAAAGAAATAAAGTGGAATAGAAGGCTCAGTCAGTGTAGTAATATAAATGAATATATTTAATTGTGGGTGTCATATGATAATAAATTTATCACTCTTTTTCAATTCAGCATTAAATTTATTTTTGAATTGAAGATGAGTAGAGCAAGAATGTGAAATTAGCCAACAAAACACTTACACCACTCTTTTCAGCCAAATCTTTTGGAATTACACCAGCTCGTGGAAGGCCATTCTTTTGCGTTTTCCATTCTCCTTAAAGAGACAAATGTACACTGTTATGGGTATTCAGAAATCTTAAGTGACATAATTTTTGTAACATATCAATGTCTTCTACTGGTGTTTTGAAATCAAGGATGTGAACCAAGTTTAAACACAAGCATAATTGATATTAAAAAAAATTTTAAATTGTTAATTCATAATTAAATGTAATGAAAATGAAAATTTCACAATATTTCAATATTTTGTATATTATAATTTGTCAAGATTCAGATTTGATTCCAAGATAAATAAAAAGTCAATGCTTTAGATAAGAATAACAATTTTAAACACTCCTTACCAGGTTGGCTTGTTGCACAGGTACATGAAGTTGACCTCAAAGTTTCTAACTCTTTCTCCATTTCTGCAAGTTTTTTCTGTACAGCATTAACCCCTTGCTCCTTTTCTTTGAGGGCAGATTTACATTTCTCAATTTCATCTTCCGTGGGTATAGTCTCCATCTGAAAAAGAAGGTTTAGATTTGAAAAAAAATTAAATATTTGTTACTATCGCATCAGTCTGAATGTAATTTTTTCAGGTATGAATATATTACCACCCAGTTTTGCAGTAAAGTAACTATTTATAGGATTAGCTTATCCCCAAAAGATAATCTCATTTACCCTGTAATATTTGGGAATATTCACTTATTTTTGGAAGCAAAATGAAGCGTTAGAAAATCATGCAAAACATATAAAAAAAAAAACATATTACATAGGTAAATAAATCAAGTTTATGTGCATCATATATATTTTGACCCAAATTACATTTTACTAATTATTAACTATTAAGTTTTGTTATACTTTCATGTTAAATACTGAAATCTGATTGGTTTCGACGCAGTTCATAATCCGTTCTATTACCCTCAGCGTTAGCAACGCACTTAGCAACGGGTAACATTAAAAAATTGTTACATGCCCGAAAATTATGCGCGTACGGTTCGCCGTAGAATTCACGTTATTCCTATGTAAAAGCAGTTAAGTTTTCTTTAAAATTAAGACATTCAGTATAACAAAATAAATAGTGCCTGTTTGGTAGGATAACAGTTGAAATTAACACCCCGAGAAAACCATTGTCAACCTCCGCTTCGCGTCGGTTGACAATGGTTTTCTCGGGGTGTCATTTTCAACTGTTACCCTCCCAAACAGGCATTATTTATATAATATGGAGGTGGAAATAGCTTACCAGTCAAATTTGACTAATACAAACGTAGAATGGTTTTAAATGAACTTGATATTATTATTAAATTTATGGAGAAAATATGGCAACATATAGTTTCTCTTTTTTGAAAGGTTGAATTAAAATCGAGGTAGAGCTAGTTTGATTTGAATTCATGTATAACCGGCCTTGGAGAACTACTTTCAAAATACATTTGCAAGCCCCTCCTCCATTACCTCATCTGCATGTGTCGTCAGATAGCTCCCGGACTTCTTTCCTTGCAAGGAAGCTGTCAAGAATTTCATCTCCTTTTTCAATTTCTTCTGCCATCACAGGGATCAAAATTGAATTAAAAAGCACCAGGTTTAAATACTGTATAAATTTAACAATGTGGTACCTGAGAAGACTCGAGCATGAACACATTCATATAATTTTTGAAAACATTGTATAACATCGTAACACTTTAATATACATGTAAATAATAAAAACTCATTCAATACAAAAGTTGCCACCATTCTCTTTTTTTAATTGCATTTTAACTACATTAATTACCTTGGAAAAGGAGGAAGCTGTGGAATTCTGCTTGTTTAAATGAATTTACTGTAAGTTTTCGTAAAAAATGGAGGGAATCATACTCGGTATATGTTAATATAAACAAATAAATAACATTATTATAGCGCCTTATCTGACATAAAAGACAAAAGCGTTTTACAAACATTTTAGAGAAGGGTTTATTTTTGTTTTAAATTTACATCGTAAAAGTATCCCAAAAAATGCCTCGGAACCCCACACCCCTGGCAAACTTAGATGATATCCCTTGAACCCTCCCACGCTCTTCTCCCCACAATCCCTAAAAAAATTCTGGATCCGCGCATACATGCATGTAGCAATCTACATGTACATAATAAAAGCAAACCTAAATTAATTTTATATAATTTGTAAACACCTTTTTTTAAAAAAAAGTCAGAAAAACACACTAAAAGACAAAACATATGTGTATACTTTCTTTAGAGATATACTTTTCTTTAAAAAATGAATCTTGAAATCCTTTTTAAGGCTTTAAAAACTGTTAATTAGTTTTTTTGAAAGACTGGAAGCTGGTTGCAATTCCGCTGCACACGTACGGAACTTCATATAACTTTGTTTGTATATTTAGCTGTGCATATATATATTTTACCAGGACATTCCAATTTCATTACATTTCCGAGAATTCCGGTCCTTTTGAATTTTAATTTATTTGTTGTCGAAGGATAGATGTGCATATCTGCAGGAAGTTTTGATCTGATGATTTATATATAATATTTGCGAGCAATGTCCTTTATCAAATCACCGATATTTTGTGTATATTTAACACATACTGGTTACATGTATGTATAGTTTTTGTGGGTTTTATTTATGCGGGGTTTTTTTTTTTGGGGGGGGGTGGACATTTTTTTTAAAGGTATAATGGGGAAGCATCGGGTATATGTGAGCTCGCTCGCTTTTCCTTTCATTGTAAAAAGAATAACAGGCATTGCATGGGGTGGGTGGTGGTAAAATACACAGTATATACCTAACGAATCTATTCTTATGTTTCTTTATATGCGCCCGGAAGGCAACTCCTTCAAAATTCAATCCTTATTATATAAATTTACAAGAATAATCGCTACTTGTTGCGAGAAAAGTGCCCCGCCCCCTTATGCTACATGTACTTGCCTGAGAGAGGGAAATGGCTAAAACAGGCTGTGAATATCGCCTAATCCCATTCGATATACTATATTGAATGAATTGTTTAAATATTACTGTCACCTCAAATGACATTTATGGGACAAGAGAGATAACTCGGGATATCTTAGACCATAATTATTTTACTGTATAATGAGTTTTTGTTAGTGTTTATTACATGTACGTATTTGTGTTATTATTTCGAGGAAAATATTGTAAATCTATAATTTCCTAACTTACATTTAAAATCCATATGCATATATTTATCACTGCATATTACTGTTTATAGTTTTGATATTTGAATAGTTTGATATGTCTTGACAGAGACATAAATTATGTCTCTGGTCTTGATTATCACAATAGAAATATATTTATTGAACAAAAAAAAATCAATTTACATGTATGTAAAATTCATGCCCCCCCCCCCCCCCCCAAAAAAAACCCACCAATATATATAAACACTTCTTTTTCCACTTCACATCAACTATCGGCCTAAGTTGTTTCAATGTCGATCAAGAATCGGAAACTCAATTCATTATAATCGTGTGGTGTACTTTATTAATTTTAATTTGATAAAATAAAATTCAGTAAACAACTGTGACGTAAAGAGAAACAATCAATGCAAATGAATTTGCAAGTGCATGATTAACCGCTTATTTACTAAATCAACCGATATTTCAAGGTACTCGATGCGGCATTATTTTTGGTCTCGCTGAATAACACGATCATTATTTGTGATCCTTTGACATCGTTTTATGAAATTGAAAGTTGACCGATTTAAAAAAAAAGTGTGTGTGTGGGGGGGGGGGGGGGGGGGGGGCAGGAAGCCAGTTTGAATTTGCATGGTAAAGTATACACAAAACACCAAAACAAGCTTTGGACACATCCCACTTCCACACACCTTTCTGACATGCTCCTTATGACGTACTTGATTTTGCGATCATTCCAAATTGTTTCCCGTTCAGTCACGATCGATGCTTTGATTTATTTTTTTGTTCTCGCCATCTTACACCAAAAAATTGTAATAAAAAATTGAAAATTAAAACCACACAGAAATGACAAGTAAATAAGAAAATTATCATAGCGATGTTGATTTTTATTATGGCCAAGATATAGATGAAAATAAAAATATTTCTTTCTGGAGTCTCTTTACGAGTTACTGGTCATATTTAAATAATTTCTCATGAATCAAGTTAACTCAGATGATTAAAAACTATTAGATTCAGAATATATACATTGCAGAAAATTAAATAATTGTGCTTCCTGATTGAATGAATGTTTATTTCTCTCAAACCATATCAATATAAGGTACCAAAAAATCTATACATATTTACAAATGTACAAATGCAGTGTCAAGTAAAGAAGAGTAGAGACTGAAATTTAAATAAATCAAGCTAATACTGTTTTATAACTAATATGGACAATATTTTATAATAAATTAATATCTATAGTACTCATAAGACTAACTTTTGAGGAGTGTTTTTCATCAATTAATTTGATGCGGACTAAAGAAAATGCCCGACATCCATAAGTTAACGTTATTCCATAATGAGCAAATTATAGGACATCTTTATATGTTACTCCATCTTTCAGTTTCAGTTGGTAGTTTATGATCACAGGTTCTATTTTTTTTTAAGTATGATTCTTTAATCGTTTGGAAGTTTCTTAAAATAAGTATCTGTCCAAAGCATTTTTCTTTAAAATTCTGTATAATTCAAATATTTAAGGGAATTTTCTACATTTCTGAACCAATCTTTAGAAACTGACATATATGAGAGTTTCTTTAGCAATGGATTTTAACCAGTTGATGCTAGAAAAAACTTTCATTAATCCAGACATAAGAAAGACCACATGAATTCAGTATATCTCTTACATATTTCAACCATGGGTGTATACATTCATGTATAAACGAACCCTCAATAAAGTATTTGTAAAAATAGCGATACATCACATGCTTAAATTTACAATCATGCGCTACGTACTTTGACTAAATTTCAATTTTCAATTCAATGGTTTATTGACATCACCATGTTGGCATTCAGTCAAAATGAAATCAAATAACAAACAAAAGAAAATTGTAACATAAAGGCTACAGCATGCAAGACAGTTTTATACAATACTCCATAGTCCCTGGAACTGTTTTCTCTGCATAAAACAGTTATCCAAGTAGATACATAGACGTTTTGTAGTATTATAATCACATGGATTAACGGTTTCTTTTATGGGATCAATACCACAGTACAATTCATCATTGAAAATATCACAATAATGAAATCGAACATTGTCATACACAGGATTCAAGAGGCAAACTTAAGCTTTCCATTTGATGTAAACACTAGTCCACAGTATTTATATTGATCTGTTATAGGTACAATGTTATTCGTATAATAAAAACCATACATATCTTTCACTGTTGTTTTTCTGGAAAAATCATTGCATTGTTTTTTCCATATCAACTTGTAACTGCCAATCAGAACTAAAAGTTTACCTTACCCCAATTAGTAATTATTCGAACCTTGATATATATTATCAGTGGATATCGCCCAGTTTTCCCTATACACTGCTATTAAATATATATCCTTCACTTTTCAATTAATATCTTATTAATATGATGATTATTATTTACTAATGATCAAATTATTTTTGATTAAACATAAAAGGCATTGCCTTAATTTGTATTTCCTATTCATATATTGGTTTTTTTTTTATTTTTCAATCATATGATAAACTATTTCAAATTTGTATGTGCATTTGTATCTCGACATATTTATGTATGGTGTTTAACATAAATATATAGAAGACACTATATTGAATGTATGGAAACATACATAATTATACATATATATATATATACATATATACTATTTAATTGTTCATGTCTGTCATAGTTCTTTAAATCATCCAGCTCTTTCCCTCTTGTATATGTTTATTGAATGTTTTATGTTCATTGGATGTTGTATGTCAACAGTCTTCATGTTGCCCCTTGAGGGCCCTTAATTGGTTAATAAAGAAATTGAAATTGAAATTGAAATATATCGATTTTCCAAATGTTTCTCACATTTAATTTTTCGGTGAATGTACATTAATCGCAAAATGTAATGATAAGAACGGTTGTTTTTGACACTATTTGAGGTCAATTAATTTTTACAATCTTATGAAAATTACATGTAGATGTTTTGCAGCGCGGATCTAGAGGGAGGGTGGGGGGGGGGGGGGGGGCGGGGGGTCCAGACCCCCCCCCCCCAGACGCAGACACACTCGTACCTCCCCTGGAAAAAAAATTCTGGATCCGCGTATGTTTCGAATCTATATTATGGCGGATTCGGGACATCTTATTTTAGAATAAGAATTGTAAATAAATTAGAATTAAGGTTACAAAATGCAATTAAAATCGTATAAATATATTATAAGCAAACTCTGTTAATTACATTTTATTTACAAACTAAAAAAAATAGATAAATAAAAATATAAACCGGCTGCTTTATGGTCAGTATGTTAATGATAAATTTATATGAAGTAGATACAAACTCCAATGAAATCAAACTTCATATTATTCTACGTTAAAAAAAAAAAAGACGTAAATTGGTTTTTTTTCACTTGGTTTCGTCCTTTCTTTTGATAAATTTTTCTACAGTGAAATATTTTCACCTATATTTTTTTTTTAAATCCAAATCGTTGTTTTAACGTTTGAATATTTTGTAAGAAAAGGATGGCTTTCCAAAAAGGATTGTTTAGGTAAATAGTTACAACCTAACCGGAAAACTCGATATTTCTTAAATGCGCATGCGCATTGTCCGCCATTAGAACGAATATTTCAGAATAGGAAGTTGGACGTAGCAAAAATACCCGATATTCTGTCATGTTTATGCTCTCCTCTTATGTTGTACGTTAGATCGGAAAGCAACATGTTTTCAATATTTCGGTAGGTAGAGATACTTTTCGATTTATGCATACTTAAAGTGGAAATTGCAATGCGAAGACCGTGGGTTTTTTTTCACTGTCTTAGCATAAAAAACAAAACCCGATGTTAGACAGCTGATGCTAGCATGAATATGATGACATATGTCTAGACACATATTGATATGCCTGATAAAGTTCCTGGCATCATGAACGGGGAGATTTTTCTTTCAATGGGTGACAAAACATTGTAATCTTGACCCCAATTTGTACACACGGTAAACACGGAACCTCGGTTTCCTTTTTTGGGAGTTGACATTTACACACCAAAAAAAAATATGTTCTATAACGTAACCGTTGATGACAGCGTAATTAGCCGGCTTGTTTGTATTTATTCTGTTAATTAAGGATCCGAGTATCCCTTCCTCGTGGTTTTCGTGTCTTGAAAGACACGATTATGCAAAAAGGTGTCTGAGTATACTCCTCTGTGTGCTAACACCCACGTATTTGTATATTCCTGGAGTGGTGTTATGCAGTATCATATCATAGGAGTCCTTCTTTCTTATTGTGTTCCCCTGTAACAGGTACTTGATGTTTGTTATCAATGGGCAGCAGTTAAACTGTTACAATTTCCCCTCCTGTAATGTTTATTATTGGGTCGGAGAAGATACCTTTATTATACACCTGAGTTTTACAGTTGTTGTCAAACATAGATATGACTCACTTCGTGTGTATAAGTCAACTTCATTCATAAGCACTGCTATTCAGGTCGCAGAGGAAGCTTTTATTGAATTAGAAAATATTTGTCATGGAAGTGAGTCACTTTGAAGACTAAACACACTTACAGGATTTGTATTATTATCAGGTAGGCTGATGAGTAACTCCAGTACATGTGTGCTTTAAAGAGCACTTACATGTAGTTCATTCAGTAGTATATTGGTCATCAATAATCATTTTAAATCATTTTTTAAAAATAGAATTGAAAAAGAGAAATTTTGATGTTTTTCGTGTTTTTTGAAATTTTTGAATTTTTGTTGTAGTTTCATTGTTTATAAAGCAAAAAAAAAATTATAAAATATTTGTTGAAATTAAGAAATAATTCTGAATTATGGGATATTATAAAAATAAATGCATATATGAACAATATTCAAGTATATGACAGGTTATGGAAAGTATTTTGGAATTTTTTTGAGGAGTAAAAGATATGTTATACTTAAAGTGTATTTTAATACTAGTTTAAAGCAGTCACAATAGGGTCTAATGGGAACAACAAGTGAAAATGATCATTTAAAAAGAGGTAACCTTTTAATAGAGTTTCTCTTTTTAAGGAAAACTCCATTCTGATTTTAGTACGTTGAATTGTTCACTACTTATATGGCGCTTGTTAAAATATTATGCTTGAAATTGAAAAGCGTCAACATTTTGGTGTATAGAATCACCTTTGTTTAATTCACATGTCTTTAGCCATTTTAAATATTTTTGTGTAAAAAAGGAATCAGATACTTTTATGATGGGAATTTCAGCTTTTTTTTAAAAAGAATCATCAAATCAAGGCCTTTGCAATATTCTCTTATTTCATCTTGTTTGTGTCTTTTCTGTAAATGTTTCTTCGATGCATCATGCAAGTCATTAAGAAATTGGCTTATATTTTTATATTGGCTAAGTGGTCCAGGTTGATTGAATACAGAACTTTGTATTTTGAAATCTCTATTGGTTTAACATGTTGAAGTGCAAATACTCTCAGTGATTTTTTAGGTCATCTGTTCTTGTATCGATTGTCAGTTAAGCCTTAATTACCACCATATCATAATCTAGTAAATATTACCTATTATGGAACTCTTTTCATTTCAATTCCTATTAATTTCCATCAGACTTATAAAAAATACAAAAAGTTGCAAGACACGGACGTGTTAATGAAATGTGAACACCTGCGTTATTCCCATTTGTTCTCTCAGTTCTTTGATTAAGTTTCTTCTCTTTCAGATGCGTGCAATAAAGAATGGCAACCATAGAGCCCAACATAAATGTCACGTTATTTCAAGAACTGAAAAAGAAGTACCCAGATATTCCCGATTATGTCGTCACTAGTAAGATGCAACAGGTAAGGTCTCCAATGAGTTCTTATAGAGTGTAAAGCTTTATAATTTTGGCATTATGGCCTTTTTATGACAATGTCTGCAAGGAATATTTCTTCTCTTTCAAGTTTTCAGTTGTTTTATTCTATAGATATGTATGCTGCAAGAAAAAATTGGAGTACTGTAGATTCCTAAAATTCTTAAGGTTAATTTCCGCGTAAAATCGCCAGTAGCAACTCTTGCGGATTTTAAAATCTCGCTTTTATTTTTCAGACAGTTTTGAACTATAGGAAATTTTAACAAAAAATTGCTGATCGGGATTTCATATTCTAGCGATTTGATACAAAACACCAGAATCGCGGAATTAAGTACTCGCGTAATATAAGGAATTTACTGTATTCGATTAGTTTGTTATATGTTTTAGAAATTACCGTATTTTCCCCAGCCTACACAGGGCAGCATTGTCGAACAGACTTTTTGATTCTGATATATATTGCTGTGAATTAAAATCACAATCTGTAATATTGTGTCATCCCCAACTTAGTTTGTAACATTTCAGTTAAATCTTCAACCTTTATTGTCTAAAAACATGTAGAACTTGTTCAAGAATAAGAAGAACTACCTGCTACAGAGATTTTTTGAGTAAAAAACTAGTATTGACATTTAAAAACCTTTACATGCGTCAAATATATTAATGCGTTACCTCCAATATTGATTTTTATGGCAAATGTACATTAATGTTCATTTAATGACATTCTTATATAATTGATGATTTCAGCATAAAAATGACAGAGCCAAATGCATAGCAGTCCTGGATGGTGAAAATGACAATTATTTATTTGGACCAGCTCCTCCGCTACACACTTCCTATCAAGAGATTCCCATAAATCCCGCTGAAGGTAGGAAGAGAAGCGACTCCGGATCTAGCGGGATCAGCAGCACCAGCACAAACAGCATGTCTAGCTCCTCGTCCGTGCCGTACACCAATCCCAATGGGGGCAAGAACAACTACCAGGGACATTCAAACGAGGCTCTAGGCCCGCCATCATCGTTGGGTGGTAATAACATAGATCAGTTTATTCCGTCTTCAAGGAATATTTCATACAGCCCGAGTGAGCAGTACATGTTTGGGGGACGCGTCCCCTCAGGACATAATTACCCCCACGTGCCATCCTCAAGTCCGTCTGTCCTGAGGCAGGCACATGGTGGCAGCCACTTCACACCCCCTGCCCAGATAAGCCGGCCCACTCCTCACTGCATTGAAATTCAAATTCAACAGCGTGTGCTTCCTCAAGATCAGTACCGCCAGAACATGTCTGGCTATAACCAAAAACAGCAACCTTTTCCGACCTGGTCCAGAACCAGCACAGGGAATGTGAGTAACTGTAATTCAGGGGGAGGGTATAATAGTCTGGATCGCCAAAGCCCCAGGCCTCGACGGCCGGTTCCCCCATTGCCAACTTCCCAAAATGACTCGAGAGTTGGTCCTCTCCAGTTTGGGCCTCCCCAAAAGCAGTTCATTAGCTCCCCTACAACTCCCCAGCAGGAGAAACACTCATCGCAAAAGACTATTTTCTTGCAGCCTGTGCCAGCTACGCCGGAGAGAATTCCCCATAATTCTGGGGAGTATGGTGTACATCCATCTACCAGTGACCCCAACTTGCCCCAAACGTATCCCCCCTTAACCCAGGGGTTACCGGGTAATCCCAATCAACCCAATGCAACTTTCACTCTTCGATCTCCTCTGTATATACATGCGAGCGACACAGAGCCAAATAACCCTGGCGCGCCTGGTTACAATCCCTATTTGCCAACAGATCATATGAATGGCCAATACCATAACTTAAAGTACGGAGAACCCGCGTGTATTCTTAATATAGGGGGTGCTACAAATCCCCCTTCATATCAAGTGTTTCCAGTGACAGGAGGTGCTAGTGATTCAGAGCAAATGTTCGGACACCAATTTCTCCCCAACCCGGGGAACCGGTGTGCGATTTCTGGGCATTCGCCTTATGTGAGGACTCCAAGTTCTGAAAGTGACCGTAGGTCGATTCCCACACCCCCAGGGGAGGACAGACACATGGTGAACCCCCAGGTCTTGTTCCCGCCTGTAAGTATAGGGGCGGTCACTGAACCCACCCCGGTAGACAGGCCGGTCTCATCCTCGGGGGGAGGACAGGAGGAGGCAGACTATACAAGAGGTAAGTCTATTTCATTTACTTGTTTTATAGCTTACTGTGGAAGCATCTTTTTTTATTTTGTGGGAGCATAACAATATACATTGATGTTCTTCAGTGTTGGAACAAAAATTACAAGTTTGTGGAGATGTAATATTGAGGCCTTGAGAAAGAAAAAGAAAAACCATATCCAACAGGTTAAATTGTAGAAAATGATCCCCCCCCCCAACTGTGTACAGAAATGCTAATACATTGTGCGAGCTTCCTATTGTTGTTTGTGAATAAATGGAAACAACTTTGTATCCACAAACATAAAACTTCCACAAATGAAGACAGTTGCACAGTTAACTGTTATGTTCTGTCCTTTTGATTGGCAGTAGTGTGACATGGGATTTTAATGTAAATGTTGATTTTCTTTGTTAAAATTCTTTGATTTCTTCATCTTTTGACATGTACCATGGTACAGATGTCTTCACAGAGACATTGATTAAAGCTTTTCATGGAATAGGACCAATTCTTCCATCTTTCAAAGTAAAATTAAATGGAGTGTAATTATTAATGTGTTTTTCACTATGAAGTGACTATATGTATATTTGTAATGTCTGACTGCTAACCCCCATTTTGATGAAAGATTTAATGGTTCGACCTCTTTGCAGCGCTCTTGAAATTTCAAAGAGAGAAAATGGAGAATCTGAAGCAGGACTTGGAGTCAGAGCTGAGGAAGCTGATCAAGACGAGGTCAGAGGTCAAACAGATGGAGAAGAACATGCTGGAGAGGAAGAAAAACAAGAGTTACAACCAGCAACCTGTACATACCCTCCTCTCTCTCTCTCTCTCTCTCTCTCTCTCTCTCTCTCTCTCTCTCTCTTCTCTCTCTCTCTGTAAATTTGAGAATTTTTGAGCAGATTTTGAATTACACAAATTGAACAATTTTTTGCTTGGAAATTATCAGTAAGGGCATTGAATAATATCTAACTATATTATTTCTCAAGGAAACATTATTTATATATCTCTAAGAAACACTGAAAGTTTTGTTTTACCAATAAAAAAAATCCATGTTTACTTTACAGCAACTGTTGTTTTAAAAAATAAGTTTATCCTTTTGTGGCTCTTTTATGACGTGACAATATGAAGATTTGTTAGTGTTATTTTGCCTCGAAAATCATTTCTGATACACATACTGGCATTTTCAAGCCTCCATTTCAGTTGGAGGATGTGACTCGACTGCGGGAGATAAATCGACGTCTTCAGGCAGACATACAGGTCATGACCAGGGAGATTGACATGTATAACAATGGGCAAAGTAGGTATCACTGTAACATTGTGCTGGGTACCAGAAAAAATGATCTATTATATGTGAAGGTGCTGTATACAGGGGTTATGTTTGTCAGACACTTTACACAGAGGTTATGTTTGTCAGACATTGTATACAGGGGTTATATTTGTCAGACACTGTATACAGGGGTTATGTTTGTCAGATACTTTACACAGGGGTTATGTTTGTCAGACACTGTATACAGGGGTTATATTTGTCAGACACTGTATACAGGGGTTATATTTGTCAGACACTGTATACAGGGGTTATATTTGTCAGACACTGTATACAGGGGTTATATTTGTCAGACACTGTATACAGGGGTTATGTTTGTCAGATACTTTACACAGGGGTTATGTTTGTCAGATACTTTACACAGGGGTTATGTTTGTCAGATACTTTACACAGGGGTTATGTTTGTCAGACACTGTATACAGGGGTTATGTTTGTCAGATACTTTACACAGGGGGGTTATGTTTGTCAGATACTTTACACAGGGGTTATGTTTGTCAGATACTTTACACAGGGGTTATATACAGGGGCTGCGTGTGTCGTATACTGTATACAGGAGTTGCGTGTGTCGTATACTGTATACAGGGGTTACGTGTGTCGTATACTGTATACAGGGGTTACGTGTGTCGTATACTCTATACAGGGGTTACGTGTGTCGTATACTCTATACAGGGGTTTTGTTTGTCAGATATATAGGGGTTATGTAACGTTGGTAAGGAAAAACAGAAAAGGACACTTAATCTTGAGGGAGTAATTGAATGTAGGAAACTTGTAGGGTAAAATGACTCAAAATTAAACAAAAAAAGAAAAATGGAAGATGTGCTAACCACAGGAAACCTATCTTGTTCCTGACTTTGAATGCACTAAATTTTCGACTTAGAAAAGTCGAATTTAATTGTATTCAGACTTTTGTATGATTCTTAGTTAAGTGTCACAGTATTTTATACAATCAATTGTCAGCACAGATAATGTAAAAGTTCTCATTTCCTTCCCCTGTCACAGGTATGATATCTTTGAAGAATGGGTCATTTTTCTATAAATAGAAATGAGTCATCTTCTGAGACATACTCTGTTTGTATAAACATGAGCTCATATTATATGGTCCCCTTTAATATGCCAATATGATTCAGCGGCAAGCAGAGAAATAGATATGTTGTCATTAGATAACAGTAGACAATCAAGTGTCATAAGTCACTGATGCAGTAATCAATAGCCGAGATGACTTCCTATACAAAAGAGAATTGATTTTTGTATCAATTACATAGAGTGTCAAATATAAAAAAGTAGCAGTACTGTACATACACATTATCATCATCAGTTAGGGAAATAATGAATTGCAATCAATCAGTGAATGTAAGAGGTCTTGTTCTAAATATAGAAATGATGTCAGGCCTATGACATATATTTGAATAAAATGAAACTCCTCACTTGATAGATATTCTGGTTTTTGTAATGAATGATAACTAGTTAGTGATATTAGAAGTCTCATTCTATATATAGAAATTATCTCAGGCTATGACGTATCTTGTAATGACATGAAACACATTGGATGAAGTGTGATTTTTATGTTTTGTGACTTTCAGCTCCACTTGGTGTGCTTGACCCCTTAGAACAGCAGAACTTTTACAAGAACATGAACACTGGCCCCCAGGGATCCATTTATTCCAGACCTCCCCCTCAGACCCCCTCACGAGAAAGTAAGTCAGTCAATCCAAATTTGGTCACTTTAATTGATTAATAATTACCATTTGTTGCCACTTCTCAAGTTGAGGATATGTAAATTGTGGGCAGCTGATGGATTTTTAATGTTCTATACTTGCAATTCTGATGTGCAATGTTTAAAAACATAACCTCAAATGTTTTGCTGTATTGATTTATTAAAAATGCCCTCGTTTAAAAATAAGTTAAGAGGTGATAATGTAATATATATGGTGATAAAGAATGCATTGAATGGTTTTAACTTTCGGATGTCATTTTCAGCACCGCCCCCAATTCCACCCCGAACGCCAATTACCGGACCGACGACGGCCCTGGTGCCCCCTGCCCCTCCTCCCCAGCCGCTGCAGGACTCGGACGGGGACGGGGAGCCCTGGAATTGCTCAGCCTGCACATTTCTGAACCATCCAGCCCTGAATAAATGCGAGTGTTGTGAAATGCCCAGAATGAACGCCTCTCCCCCCTCCACAGGTAGCGTGCGACACGTTTGTACATCCGAATCCTGCTACTGTCATAATAGATGATGGTGTCTACCTGCTCTATTAAACCCCCAAAATTGTTTTCTCTTTTTTTGGTCCAGTCATTTTGAAAATGAAAAAAGTTGAGATGGCGATAGTGTCGACCTTATTTTTATTATTCCATTTGACTTTGCTAGTGAAGATAATAAGGGTGAATTTTTGGACAGAATGCCAATACAGATATGCAAGTAGATTTCTTATCTTTTCCTCTGCTAGTTTATCAATATAATTTTCTTTTTATTTGGGAAATTTAATGTTTGGTATATTATATATCGAAGTTTAAGTTTAAATTCAATTTTTAATGTGAACATGATGAAGGAATTATAAATTCCCTGGAAACTCTTTTTCTGTGAGATATCATGACAAATATAATTGGTTGTATAGAAGTGCTAGGAACATTATGAATTATGTGTAAATTCAAGGGCCTTATAAAGGATAATGCTGTGATCAAACTTCAGTTACATGAAATTTAAGACTGCTGTGTTAGAATTGTAAACAATAGAAAGCACTTATTAAGGATTTTTATTTTTAAATTCTAATTTATCCCACAAATTTTTTGTTTACTATTGAAAGACTAGGAGAACATCGACTTTTTAACAGTGAAAGGAGATTCAGTTGTTTTTGGTTAATTATTGAAGATAAACTCCTGTGATTTTTTGCAGCAAGATTTCGTGAAAGAATTTGTCAAATTACGAAATATTTTTCTACTCATGTGATAGCTGACTGTCGATATTTTATAATGAAAAAGAAACTTTACAATTACCAATTTTGTGTACCTTGCCATCAGTGCAGAATTTCAATTTACATGATTGTACAGTTTTCTTTGTAATGTAAATACTATAATTACGTAGTCTGAATAAAAATCTCATCAAACTGAATACTGTTCTTGTTTACTGCCGAATGATGAACAGGAAATAACTATTTGTATACAGAGTAATACATGGACAGGGACAGCTTAAGAAATTTTGGACTTATATATAAGAGCTTAGCTTATCTCTTCACATGCTTAATTTTAACATTTATATTTATTTTCCTTTCTCTTCTCATTTTTATAGTTGCATGTTGACATAAAGATTGCTTTAGTAATTTATTTATTTTTTAGTACTCAAGTTTTAAGAATTTAAAACATTTTATGGAAGCTCATTAGAAATTTGCATGCATTTTTCCTATAATTTGTAAAATTCCAGGGAAAAAAATGGATTGAAATTCTTTTAAGAAAGTAAGAGCAGTCTTTTAGAATTAATGCACTGAAATAGAAATTTTTCTTTTAATTTTTGTTTGCATGTTTATCTCTGAATACCAGAAAATTATCGCTATTAAAATTTACATCTTTTTGGCCAATTTGTAAATGGAGATTTTTTTTGTGTTATCTTAACAAATTAACAATTAGAGAATAGTTTTCTGGTATGAAGTTCTTATTGATGTAGTACATGGTTCATTTAGTTTGCATGAATGTTCAATTTTTTTCCTTTGCTTGCTTTTTGCAGGAAGCCCTTCCTGAAAATGAGCATTGAGCATGCTCGACATCACCACCTTGACCTTTGACCTCTGCCCCCAAGATCCAATATTTCCTTAAAGCAGAGGACTTATCTTTGGAGAATGTTTTTTAATCTATATATCTTTTTAACTGTTGCACTGGTTTCCTGTTTTACCTTTCTTTTTAGTTTGATTTTTATTTTAAGGTTTCTTTCTGAGCTTGTGGATTCATCATGAATTTGAGTTTTGGGAAAAATCTTTTTTTTATTTTAAAATGGCTTTGAAATTGAGTTTCAAATTTTTAAAGAAACTTTTTAGATACAAAATATCAAGTTGCTTTACATACAATATAATATATAATGAAGATAAATATATCACAGCACCTCGTAACAGGGGGTCTGTTTCTGCTGTAAATAAATGGCTTTGTCCTCTCTTTTTTTATATCCCGCAAACAAAGTTTGTCAACAATTTCTTTTATTCTGATCTTTGCATTTGGCACTTTTTTTGTTTTTTTAAGTCAGCGATTTTTCAGTATATGCTATTTTACATGTCATTAGCTATGCAGAGTTTCTGAAATATACCATGTATGTTAATAAATATACAGCAAGTACAGTGTATGGAATGTGTATGGATTTTATCCTTTTTTGTTCAGAAATCACTTTCCTATTAATTTATTTTTTGTGACAATTGTTTAATTTTTTTTTCTATAACTTGGCTTTTACGCATGAGCCAAAAGTGCACATTTTTGCACAATCCAAAACAATTTACTATAACTACTAAGAGTCTGTAAAAATGGAAAACACTAATTCAAAGAAGTTTCGATAACATAAAAGGAATATTAAACCATTTCACCTACCGGTATATAATACTGGTATGGCAGATTGCATTACTAAAGTTTCCCTTCAGATTTTGATTCAAAAACATTAGAAGTAAGTTCTCTGTGAAAACTTGGGCCAGTTTTCTTACAAAGATTATGTACTGAATTAAATAGATTAAAAACACCATAGAAATGATTTTTGAATAATCTTTTCAATTGACAAGGACTAGCTTCTAAAGGTTAATATTTTCAGTAGTTGCACAAATAAGAGATCTGAATGTCAATAAAGTTCCAACAAAATGTAACTGCCGCTGAAGGCACATCATTCAACTAGAACTGTGCCCCCCCCCCCCCCCCATCTCGAACTCTGTTTAAGAAAGTCGGTACAAATGCATGCTGTCCCATTTTCGATTTCCTTTTCTTTCTTTTTTTTTTAGTTTTTTAGTTGGAATGACTTGCTGACTTGCTCAAGAGTCCTCTCATTTATTCAATACCTTCTTGGATCTTTAAATGGGCATTAGGTAAATTCGGTAGTTATCACTAAGATTACAGCTTTTCAAACTACTGCCATTGATATTTTGCAGGTGGTACATTTAATACGTAGTTTTTTCAAGACCCTGAAGAGCAATTGAGGGAGGGAGAGGGGTTGAGAGAATTATAAGTGAGAAATGGATTGATACAATAGGAAGTAAAAGATGTGTAAGAAGATTATTATAACCAGCCATGTGTTTCTTTTTTTGAGAAATAATGAGAAAATAAATGTATTCTCTCCATTGAATGAGATTTTGCTTTTTCGTTCATTCATTGGAAATGGATACATGTATATATGTAACTTTCAGTCCTTTGTCCATAAGATGGCCCTGTACAAAGTTTAGAGATTTGAAATGTTTTAAGTGATTATTTGAAATAATCTGATACAGACAGCTAAATGTCAAATTTCTTAAATTTGTTCTCTTTTTTTACCCTTCATTCCCCTCCACACCACCCTTTTTTGTTTCTACATGTGTATACTTTTAGGAATATTTTGGGTGCATGACCTTCAGTTTTTATTGTAATTTTTATTTCCCCATTATTTTGAATGGTTGTGCCTTAAGACAATTGACTGAAAGTAGAATCCGAATCAACTGAATTGTGTTGTATGTGGGTATACCATTGTTCAATAATAAGCATGTGATGATCATATGCTTGGTTACTATAGTAACTGATAAATGTTTAATATCCACTAAGCATGACTGTTTCTTTTCTGTGATAGAAAATCAAATGTCAGAATTGCTTTTTAGAAAACATCTCTTAAAATAGAAATTAATGAAATTTAATCTCAAGGAGCAAACATGTACATTTCATTTTTAGCCAAAGGATCTGAATGGTACATGCATGATTCATTTCTTTGTGTGAAATATTCAAAAGTTTGTCTAGTCAGAATTCTTGTTTTGATTTTTTTTTTTTTTAATTTCAATTGGTATTTTCTTTCTTTCTTTTTTTTTTTTTAGTTATTTTGATGTCATAACATTTCAACGTCCACAACAAAATTCGTATCATTTGTGCCCTAAACAGAAATATTCAATCTGCCTTCAAAACCAAACCAAAAAATATTGTAAAATTAAAGGAAAAAAACTATTCAGCTTCAGAGGTTGCATGAAGACAACAAAAATTTTTTTTTTTGTTGTTGTAAGTTGTTGCCCGATACAGTTGTAGAAAAAGTATCATAATACGTTTATGATATAATTAATATGTAATTTTGAAATTGATACATGATGTACATGAAAGTGCAGAAAAATAATTGAAGCTGCACGGCACAGTAATATATTGTTGTTCACCTTTCATATATATAATATATATGAAAAATTATGAATAAATGAAAATTGTTACTATTATAATATTTTTGTATTGATTTCCTTTTACTAGCATTTATAGCCAAACCCTAGTTTTGCAATCACAAAAGTAGCTATATCTTAAACATCTGAGACAATGAGTAAATCAAGTCAGGACTTTAAAAGTGTCATGTAAGTGAAAGAGGAGTTCTGAAAGAACAGTTTCAGAGTTCAAAAAATTTTTGGCTGTAAATAAATTTTGTGATTTTAGGAAGTCGAAATATAGGAATTCATGGACCAAGGGCCAGGGATTATGGTTATTAAACAGGAACCTATTCTTTACAAAATTAATATTCTCTACCGCTGGCTATTTGGTTCATGGTGATGATTAGCTTAGAGGGCTCTACCAAAATGAATTATGAAATTTGTAGCTCCAGGGGTTCCGTGGTGTTAGAGCAGGTCTTTCTTGGTCACATAGTGAATAAACAAATAATTCTGATTAGAGATCCTCTTCTCTACTTCTAAAAATTCAAGTTTCTCTACTATTTACAGGTATAAGGCATAATATACCATATTGCTTCACATCTGCAGCTCATCCCCTCCTTTCCTTTTTTTTCCTTGTCAAATTGAATATATTTCAGATCCAAATTTTTTTAATTATTCTATTATAAGTTATGACCACTTTGATAATGTACTGAACATTGCCAATACCAATGTTTTTTGAGTTGTACAGTATCCTGAATACAGTTCAAATTCCATGGTTTCTATATATAATAACACTGTAGTAGTGTGACCATTAAGGCCCATGGGCCTCTTGAAATTTCTTAGAACCTCATAGATATAAAAAGAATTGTGTACAGTTTGTTTAAACTTTATTTTTGCGTACATAATTCTTTCTCAAGACATGCTATAAAAAGTAAACACATAAGGAAAAAGAAAATCAAAAATTATAGCATAACATTTTTACTAAAAAAGGAAATTTAAAAAAAATTACTTAAATAAGGAAGAATATACATATACTTAAATATGTGACATATTTTTGGGTAATCTTCATCCTATGATATGTATTCACTATATGTCAGAGATAAATAGATAAAAAGAATTTTCTTAAAGATGTAAGGAAATGCATTTCTTAGGAGAGATAATGTTATATTAAGGAATTCAAATCAAAATTGATTCAATATATAAAGAAATTAGTTTGGAGTTGGGAATATTAAACTATATCTTAACAGCTTTAAAAATTGGAAATTTCTGTGAAAATTATTTTCTGAGATATTTAAAGCATTTATTTAATTTTTGGACAATTTTATATTGGCAAACAAAGCATCTTTCCAGCTTTTCAAAAAAACTCTACAATTATACAGCAAATGTTAGTATGACAAATATCAAGTCATTGACGAATCATAATTCATATAGTACTTAATATACATAATGTATTTCCTTCTATTAAGTACAGACATACACTGGACATGTTGCATGTACATGACTAAAATAAGTCACAACTGCAAACTTTGACTTGCAGTATTTATTATCACAATGACATTAACTAATACATTGAAGTAAAAAGAATTAAAAATACTCTTCAAAATGGTGGAAGGCAACTAAAAAAACATAGGTTACACATTGTGTAACCCAATTAATGGATTAAAAAAATTATGACTAGATTTTGTCCTCCATATTAAAACATATATAAGTTACAACCAATTCATATGTACAGCGACATTTATAACATACGTATAGTATATATACACGTCCCTGATATGTACCAACAAACAAAACATATCTGTAAACCAAACTAAAAACTAAAACGGGACCTTTTCTACTCTTATCACTTGATTTCCTAAAATTCAACCCAAAAAATCAAAACAGAAAATATACATCATAAACCAAATGCATATCCACTAGAAATCCTCTATATATCATGAGATTTGACAACAACTTACAGTATTAAAAAAACGTTAGATCTGAACACCCTTCCAAGTAAATTTCAAAACATGTAAAATAAACTAAATGGTATACATGTATATCTACATGCAATATGCATTTCACATATACATGTACCTGGTAGGTGTACTGGTACATACACATTTTAAAGCATTGGTTAGTATTATCGAATACACTATACAATATATATCACAGTTGGGAGTTTTATGGACGGTTGTTCGAATAGCCTTTTGCAAATAAAACTAGTCATCACTGAAAGTTTACTAGTCTGCACTGACAAATACATGTACACATGTTCAAGTAATAAAATAACATAGACAAGTATTAAATACCTAACGCTAAGAATACGTGTAGTTACTTAAATATTCTCAGATAATAACCTATCTAATACAATTAATAATCTAATATACTTGAAATTTTAAAAAAATAAGATAACTATGGGTTATGGTAATCAAATTTATAGCCCTGCATGTGCTGATTTTTTCTACTATTACTAAATATGTGATTCAAAGCTTGGCTCCAAATGCGCTTTATACCGGGCATGCATGCTCACAATTGGAAGAGGAATGTATTTACACTATGCTTCTAAAACGCACCTAAATTTATCATTCAAGAAACTGTAAAGAAAACATATTGCAGGTAAATGCAAAAAATAAAATAAAATGAGTAAACCAGATATGTTAACCCCTATCTACAATCTTCTTATCTTGATGAGTCTGGTGATTCAACATTACACATTTAAAAAAAAACACTTTGTTGTTTGGCACATCAATTCTGCATGTATTTGTCTATCAATATTAAAGGCAATGTTTCTCACACTACAAAACTGTGTTTCTAAGATAATTAAAGCTGATGGACCAAGTCTGGTCAACACTTGAACATTGTACATGTACAAACGGTGTCTATATGTATGTGGATGCACAATGTATTAAAGACTGAACAAAATGTTAGTAAGAGTCACTCGAGAAAAAAATTACACTGTGAAGTCTTCAACCAACGAAAATTGAGAAAAAGAAGAATACACTGAGAAATAGGGGTCAGGTAGATTACACAGTCATTGATACAGTGTATTGTATGGATGACTCCTTTTCACAAACTTTAAAAGTTTTCACCTTTAAATACAGTGTATTTACTGAGACGAAAATAAACCCTTGCTGGATGAAATGGATTTTTTGGGGAAAAAATTAAGATTCAGTGGAAATTTTGATGAATACGACAAAATCCTTGAGTACTGTCACTTTTCTTCAACAAAATATACACGTTCACTGTGAATTCCTAATAAATAACCTCATTGTCATCATCAACGTTGGATCGAAGTCTTCGAGAGGAAACGATGGAGTCGTCGATTTCAGGTAGATCTTCTGCCAGTCCCCAGTTGCGAGTGGAAGAAACTATAAAGAGAAAAATTAAAATTAGTGATTTAACAAGGTAATGACTATACATGTATATATCAAAGCTCTCTCTCTCTCTTTCTTGGTAATGTCAGAATGACATCTTTCTAATGCGATAAACATCATTTAAGAATTAAAATGCATTGCAGTAAAACACAAAGTTTATATCTATCATTCATATCTGCTGTTGGTTTTAGCACCTAAGGAATAAATAAATCTCTAATAAAAGTGGAAATACAAAGTGCATGCATGTATGTACGATATACATGTATTGAAAATTTAAAATCATTTATATAAAACTGCATTTTAAAAACCAATGAAAGGAAAATGAACAAGGGAGATAACTTAATAACAATGTACTTACTGGACAAGTCAATGTCGCGAGGAGTATTTTTATTTTTCCCCCAGTTGGTATGAGAAGTTTTGACGGGCCCCCCTCTTGGGGAGAAGGGTTTCCCCATTGGGTTCATGGTCCATGAGAAGTCTTTGTCCCGTGGGGTCTCCCCTGAGAGGGACTCATCGTCTGAGGGGTAGGTTTTGTTGCTCCTGATGTAGGTCTTCTTCTTGCGATTGGTTCGCAACTCTGTCCCCTCTTCTGTTGAAAATTTTTAAAGAGTTTTAAAAAATACAAACAAGTAATGCTAGAAAATTATTTTTATGTCACACAAAATGATTAATTTGTAAATATGGATGGTAATGATCATCAAAAAGAAAACTGGCCACGTGATGTACTGTCCTTATAAAAAACTCTAGGCAAATAAAAAAGAGCAATACATTATACATGAATTTGCATAGTCATATGAATACAAAACTTAAAATTCTCACAAGTGTATCTTGGAGAAAAATATTTGTACCATCAATCATTAGATATTCAAATCAATTTTTCTTGGATGTGAATCCTAATGATGAAAGACCATGATCATATAAATATGATTTTCACAGGAATTTCAGTTATACAAAGATGTGCACATGTAAGTTATAAGTTCCTCTGACCTTCCATTGCGTTTGCCCTCTTCAGTCTCTCTCTCCTGGGTGTGAGGTCATCATCTGTCCCTTCCTCGCCGGCCAGCGTCCGAGGGGTAGCCAAGTCATGTCCATACCCATTGACCGACTCCTCCTCTCTGAGCTTCTTTTTGCTCCCTTTCTTTTTCTTCTTTCGACTTTTCTTCCCCTCTTCCTCTTCTAAGGACTCCATGCTGTATCCCCCGTTTGTGTATTCGTTTTGTGCACGACGGAATGAGGATATTGCATTGACTTCGATATTCGATAGAGAATTCATTGACTCCTTATGAAATATGCTTAAATTCCCTTCCCTTTGATCATCCATCAATTCACCAGAGGTAGTTCTATAGTTCGACATTTCATTCTCCACAGCATCTGGGTTGTCTTCTTCCAAGTTTTCCTTCAAGGCTTTAAGTTTTGGTTTCTTTTTCTTCTTTTTCAGTTTTCTGACTGGAGACTCCTCATTGAATTTGGTTCCTATCGGTCTCTGTAAAGGAGGTAGTCGAGGCGTGTCCCTCTTTTGAACCAGAAATTCATCCTCATCCTCCACCTCGTTGGACCCGTTTTTGTGGTTGTTGTTATTGAGAGAATTTGCGTATAATGGAGAATCGCTGTAGAGGTTGAGGCGTTTTGAGGAGCGGTTTGATCGAGGAATCTCTGAATCGGACCCCTCCTCATGTTCATCATCCTCATTGCGATGTCTTTGTTTTTCTTTCTTCTTCTTTTTCTCTTCTTTCATTTTTCTTTCCTAGAATCCAGAGAAAATACACGTATTAAATTCAATGCTCAAAAATCTAACAGGAGGAAAAATTTGCCTCATTCAGTATTAATCCATAATACATGTACATTTGATTCAGACTGTCATGAATAGATTTCTTCTCTTACTTGTATATACTATAGTTTTTACAAGGTTCTGAATTAGAGATTTATCTAATTATCTAAATTGATTCGCCTAGCAAGAGTTGCTCCAGAAACCTTGAATTAATAAAATTTATTGGCTGATAATTAACAGAAGATGTGTGGAAAAGAGGAGTTCGAGAACACAAGTTCACATCAAATCCTATTAAAGAGCACAAACTGGAAATCCAAAGCAAACCCACATAGCTGGAAACAGTTGGGCAATTTAGCATGAATAATTACTAATAGTGGGCAAACTCATCATTAGCTTCTCAGATTAAGGTATGTGAATTAATTTTAAGCCACCAAAAACAACTAAAGTACCAAATAAAAGGAATTCCTAGCTCACATACAGTTATATAAGTTGGCCAGCTCATTCAAAATTTCTTTTCTTTAAGTTTAATAAAAATGAATTTCTTTGAAGCCTTGCTGTGCCAATTAGGTTTAACAATTCAATGCTTGTAACAGTGAAATTATAATAATATTTTGTAATCAAAATCATAATCAAAAATTATACATGTAGATCCAATTGATATAATACTTAAAGAATTCATAAACTAGAGTCTGCTACTTCCATAAGTTGGCCTATATGCCTATGGTAACTTTTGTTTTAAGTAATACAGGGTAAATGTGGGTTTCCGAGGATGCAAACCAACATCAAAAATAACTGAATACAACGTCAAAGAAAGAAAAGACATATCACAAGATTAAATGGTGTCCAAAAGGTAGGATTGTGCTGTTCATCCGAGTTTTAGATACCAATGTATATGTATGGATAGATACAATTAATTAGATTCCCTATGTACATTTGTCCAAATGTGAAATTTAATACAAAGCAAAACGAGAAAAAATTAGTTTAAAAAGATTATAAAATGTTGTCCATCCCTCAGAAATAAATCTGTTGATTTTTACTGAGAAAAATTAAAGGTACTATGTATGTATGTTCACCATAAATGCAGATTCAGTGAACTGTATCATCTGAGTTAAAATCTTATATGCCAAAAAAGAGTACAAATGGTGTAATGCTTTGTTTCTATGGCTTGGTTGCTTCCGTTTAAATGCCACCTTGTTAATTCATTTTAATGACATTATATTGGAAAACATGAATAAGTATGGTCAGAAAAGAGGAGTTATTCCCCTTTGCAAATCTTGCAATAATTTCTTTAATTTGTTCTCAGTTTTTTTACCTGAAAGACTCTATAAACAACTAATTTTTTTTGGGCCATATCCGTGATTTTTTACTGAGTATTACTGAGAAATGAACAACATTCGGTGAATTTCACACAACTCTCACTCGCAGTGGTCAATTTACCATGCCACCAATTTGCTATTTAGCTTTGACTGCAAAATACATGAAAATTATTTTTTTCTAGCTTTTAGTATAGCCTATTATTCTGTAGCACAAACATATACCTACATACTTGTATACTTATGTTTATATCAGTTTAATGAATTTCAAAGGGCATTATTTAAGCCATGCCCTTTGTGGACTTCTGGAAAGAGTATGAATTTTTAAATTTCTCATCAATATAAAACTAAGAACTAAATTACATTAACATAACCACTTGAAAGCTTTGCTTGCATCTTGCTCAATTTTTAAAAAAACGAAATTGAATATATATTCTCAAAGGAAATCAGAAAGTAGTTTGAATATAAGAGTAAAGTATATATATCTGAGCTAGAGTTGTGAGAAATTATCCACGAAATGACTTAAAATAAATTATGGTAAGACCACAGCACGTTTAGATTTTTGTGATTTCAAGGTAGATTTTTTTTCTTTCTTTTTTCCCAGTTGCTTTTTTTGATTGGTCGGTTGAGTTCCGTACCTTTTTCTCTAGTTCCCGTACATCTACTCGTCTGAATGGTCCGCCATCCATGACCTCTACATCATCCTCTTCATCTTCCTGAGTTACTATGCCGAGGCGTTCATTTTCTTCACGCTCTTTCCTTTCCCTGATTCAAAATCCAATAACAAATTGATGAATTATAGTAAAAAAAAAATTAGTCAATCTATACACATTGCAGTACACATTAGAGTAGATAAACAATATACAGGTACTGAGGACATTTGATTGAATCTGTTGATACATGTACACGTATATTGTTGCATTCAAACACTAGTCACCCAAATTGGCTGTGCTAGCATAGCCAAAAATCTATAATTCTTGTAAGTGCTTTCTTTTCAATATAAGGCCTGCCAACACATTTTTTTATGCTCTGGCTCTTACTTTTTTTTTCTCTCTCTAAAATTAAAGACAATTGGTCAACTAACAATCTGCATCTTTTTTTCTTAATTTTTTTCTCTCAAACTAAAACACCTTTTTTTATTCTGCTGATAACTTCCTGTAATGAAATGGTTCATTGATTTCATAACTCAAAATGGGGGGGGGGGGGGGGTGTTAGATACAGAGAAAATCTTTACATCAAAACAAAGCACCAAGTATCAACTAAGCTGATAGTTGTCTATTTTTTTTCCCATTATTTATATACAGTTGAACTTTGGTATCTCAAACACCGATATCTCGAATACAATGGATATATGTTAAAATGACTAATAGTAAGGCCCCTCCACTTATACTTTAAGTATTTTACTATTGATATATTGAATACTCAGATATCTCCAAGTTTTTAACCATTCCCATCTAGTTCAAGATAAGGAGGTTTGACTGTACCAGTATGTGTGTTGGCATCAGATAGATGTCAAACTACATGCAATTTCTCCTATTTCACCTTTCTTCTCTTAGTTTCTTGACCCTCTCCCTCCTGGCTTCTAGCTCCGCTTCTCGTTTCTTTTTTTGTTCCTCCATGTCACTTTCCACTCGCCCATGGAATTTCTCCCAGTTGTGGTCGATCATTCCACACAGCCACTTAATTCCGTTCTTGATGCTGGGGTCTATCTTTCTGCCTGTTCCCTTGATGGCCGAACATGTTTCCTGAAATAGGGTGCAGTTACTTGAGTTACTCAACTTTATCAGAATCTAAATGCATGACAAAACGCAAAAGATACTTTGATTATCAACCTAAACCCTGTTATTATTTTTTTTTCACAGGTGCACATTTTCGCAATTTATGTCCAAAAGAGGTATACCACAAAATTAGCAGAATAGGACATTTAGAAATTTTCAGCTACACAGTATTCAATTATTTTACAAGGGTTAATGCAGATATTAGGCAACATCATGTTTGAAGGTATCCTAATCTCAGCGAGATTTGTCGAGACTGAAAATTTTTGACGGACGTCTCTTCTGGAACAGACGTCCATCAAAAATTTTCAGTCTCAACAAATCTCGCTGAGATTAAAGGTACCCAACACATCTGATAACGAAATATCTATTAAAATGTGCATTCTTATAACTTGTTTGCACCAGACAATTAAGAAGCTAAATAATACAGGAGCCAAGGATAGGGACTCTTGGATGAATCAAATGCAAATCGGCTTAATTGATTCCATACCCTCTCGACCCCCCCCCCCCCCCAAAAAAAAAAAAAAAAGAAAGAAAGGGAAAAAAGAGGATTTTGCAGATGCATTATAAAATCATTTACAATCTGAAAGGAACCATGTACAGCAAAACATGGTTATAACGAAGCGCCAGGGACGGGCGATTTTGCTTCATTATAAGTGTAATTCGTTATATCTGTCAAGATTACAACATGTAATATAGTCACAGGGAATGAAAACCACTTCGCTGTAAGGGTCAATTCATTATAAGCGTGTTAGCTATAACTGTGTTTTACTGTATTATGTTCAAAATGTTTTATATACATTGATGACTTTCACAACAAAATCCTTACAATGCGACAGGGGCACCTGTTGATGTTGACTGTGTTCTCTAGATTTAACTGCTCCATGATGTCAACTTCATCAAGGGCCGTCTCCTGGTCTTGTTTGTTGGCTAAACTGAAAAAAAAAATCAATTTAAATTATTCATTTATGAGGGCTTGTTGTCAGAAATTAAATGTCTAAATATTTCAATCTTCATCTCGTCGAAGAAAAAGGTTTGCAGACTTTCCCAAAAAATATGACCATTATATAATCATGTCAAAAGCAATCCGGATTTTTCCCAATATTCCATGCCTGTAATCAATCAACGTTATTTACATAACCTATTAATAGGTACATTACACGTAACATATCTGTAATCAACTTCAGCTATATTACTACAAGTAAACAAATGTATTGAACTAACCATGAGAATTCTGAGTATGAGCTATTTGACAACAACATAATTTTCAAACATTACATCATTTGCTGTGTAATTATTTCAAAATTATGGTTTTTGAATACAGAGTTAATATGTTTATACACAACAACTCACTGGATAACCAATGCCTGTACTTCAAAAAATTTCAATAGGAACTTACAGTAAAATGGGCTTTCCGCTAACTTTCTCATCCTCCAATAACATCTGCAGATTTTCTTTGATTTCATCCATTCTGTCGGATGCAGTTGAATCGACTACATACACCACTCCGTAAATCTCCGGGAAGTACGTCTGCCAGATGTCCCGGATTTTTTTGCCGCCCCCCAAATCGTAAAATGTAATATCATATTGGTGTATTCCTATTACCTCCTGGTTAAAACCCACAGTAGGGGCAGTTTCTGTGTGGGGATCTGTTCATATAAACGTAATTTAAATATAAACATTAAAACAATATGTTTAAAATGACAGCTTCAAAACACAGTAACCCTCTGATACAACAGGTAGGTAACTTTCGATTGGATGAATCACAAAGTTTTGATTATTTTAATTAGTTCAAAAAATATAAAATTAGTCAAGTTAAAAAATATTGTTATGAAAAGTATATGGTATACAATTTAATTTCAAGTAATTTCGATCATATTTATATTCTATTTCAAGAAAATCCTTTTCAAAATCTTAAAATAATTGTACATATAGGAATTAAATGTATGAATATCATAGTTTAATTAGTATAGTGCATGTACAATCCATTACCTCCAGCTAAGACCTTTACGGTAGTTGTTTTGCCGGCATTGTCCAAACCAAATATTCCCAATGTTATCTTCCTGCGGAAATGAATATATAAAACAAATTACACACACAGATTACATGTAGTTAATTATCAAAGTAAGATAGAGTACATGTAACTGTTTTCAATTTGCATGTCGTTTATATCATAACCATTCTTTTCCCAATTAAACATGCTAAAAATGTAGTTTCAATTTTAATAAATAAATTAGATAAATTGAAGTTAAATAGTTTGAATGTTACCAGCATGTTTATTATAGTCAAACATTTATATTGTTATTTTTTTAACCAAGACAAAAATATACACTGTAAAAATTATCTTGCCCTAAAATTGGAA
Organism: Magallana gigas; assembly: GCF_902806645.1. Classification (NCBI taxonomy): domain Eukaryota; kingdom Metazoa; phylum Mollusca; class Bivalvia; order Ostreida; family Ostreidae; genus Magallana; species Magallana gigas. The sequence continues at coordinate 37,202,116 of NC_047563.1, read as the reverse complement.
TGGAGAACACACACAGTTGATGCTTGTATCAAAAATATAAACCTATACGTATAACCAAATATTCTCTTCCTTTTTGCTTATAAGTGTATTCAGACAAACGTGTACTGTAGCATTGCAACACACAACTGCACAGATAACCATTGTAAAAGAGCTGTAAAAAAAAAGTTGAAACGATTTCAAAGAAAAGTACCTTTTAGGTTCACGTTTCCGTTTACATAAACAATTCCCCATTTTGTATCACATTAAATAGCTGATTTAATAACTCGAATGTACTGGCCTCAGAGAGTATTGACCGAATCAACGTGTGCGCACTTGCTGATGACAGTAAAGATTGCTGAACTTGTTGTTGGAAACCAAAATAAATAACGCCTTTTATCTAGTAATTCAATACAACATATCACTACTCATCCATGTACAGTTTTCCAATATATAAATAAGAAATTTTTAAGAATTCCTCTCGTGTAAATAGAAATTGAGTTCACATTGAAGAAACACGAGATCGATCACAACATTTATGGCAGCCATGATGACAACAAGTTGGTCGTTATGACGTCACAGGATAATTCGAAACTAACGCTGTAGCGATTAGATATATGCAATATATAGGCCTAGTAGAGCTCCAATGTCGTGCAACGTGCACACGACAAAATACATACCATAGATTATATCTACGTGTTTTCATTTACGATGTATAAGAATCAATCAATAAAGAGGCACCTGTTCAATAATTCGTATAACCTATTTGCTTTTTGAGTTGGAATAGATATAAAGTACGGTGGCCGAGTGGTTAAGGCGTTGGACTTAAGTTCCAATGGACGAATGTCCGCGTGGGTTCGAACCCCACCCGTACTAGATTTTTTAAACTTTTAAAACTTTTGCGAATTGATGAAATAGATAGATACTGTATATATATATCAAGATTTGGCCCCTATTTTATTGCAACGTTCCTCAATTTACTATAGCATTGAATGATTTATTTTTGACGTCGTCGTGTCAATAACTGCCGTCAGGTGAACAGACAAATTGAATAACGCGCGTTAGCGCGTTATGATAATTTGTCTGCTCACCTGACGGCAGTTATTGACACGACGACGTCAAAAATAAATCATTTAATGCTTATATTTACATTCTCTTACTAAAGAAATCAATTATTTACTTAAATAAATCGATATAAAGTACAGATCACGGAGGGAGTGAATAAGTAACAGCAAGAACAGCTGTTTTGTAAAACCGGTTTAAACTGGTTTTCACAAAGACTGTTGAGATGAGATCGACGAGCATGAAAATATAATCCATGATAAATAACTCTTGAAATGTTGCTTTTAACAATAAAGTCAACTTTTTTGTTGAATAATTATAAAACATGGTGTTTTGACAATATTCATGAAATACTTTTTTTAACCGATAACATAGAAATCACTGTTTGAGAACTACTTATGTAAATTACTCGTAAATTCATACGCAGTGAATAGGTGTTGCATTTAGAGGCATTTAAACATCACGGAATTTAATGGAAAAACACAGTAGAATGTAAATATACCACTTTAATATGAATAGGCTACTGTCTCAGATAAGTAAACCGAATATGAATTAAAAAAAAAAATAATTAGGCATATACGTACAATCATGTATATCAAACCAAATGACATCAATTGCTGAATTAGTTTTATATTTATGCAGCTTTATATTCTTCGAACACATTATTTGTCTTTTTTTGTAAGACTTAAAGCTTCATACACAAGTATTATTAATTTAAGTCAACCATAACTTAATGATTCGTTTCCGCTTCTATGAAGGTGTATGGTATAATACGCTGAACTTGATTTTATTGATAAAGAATAGATTTAAAGCTATATGCATGTGAAGATCTGGAGTATAAAGAGAAGAAAAAAAACTATGCAAATATATTTATATCCACTATATATTTCCTTTCCATTTCTTATATACGTTTAAAAAATGTAATTTATACAGAATCTGGCATGACAAAACTCGCGATCCAGTGAAACGACTTAATTTACGATTAAGAATATAATTATGAGTGAAGTCCACCGCATATTGAGCGATCATATGATAAATACCCAATCTAAACTGCTTTTAGATGTTAAGCTTTATATATGAAAATTTCAATTCTATTTTTTATAGTACCTAAATGAAAGTTAACAAGTTTTGCATTCTTTATTGAAATCTTTGTAACTTTTCTCAATAATATTTTTTAACATCACACTTATGGAACATTCTAATCGATAATAACAATACAATACGCAATTTACGCCCCTTTAACGGATAATTGATAAAATAATTATAATATTAAAAAACACGTAATTATTTATGTATAAACATTTTTTGAAAATACTTTTTTATGCTTCATTTAGGCTATGAAGGTATAGCTAGCAGTGCAAAACGAATAAACATAACCCACTAGCGCGGGTTGTGTGTTTTTCTGCTCTTACCAACATGAAGCACCAAAGGAAGCATCTTATTATATATCAAAATAAGTGATTTCATATCGTACATTGATGACTTCCTTGTACTTTTGCTGTTGCAAGACGCGTTTGCGTGGATTATATCTTGATCGATCGAAACTAAAGCTACATAGACAGCAATGTTACACGCACTTTGAAAAATTACGCACTTTGAAATTTTTTTTCCAAGTGCATCGATTCGGTCCCAAAAACGCACTTAAAATTTTTTATCAAAGTGCGTTGCCAAGAACTTAATGGCCTTGTAAGGACTGACCTCCGAATCCCATGTAGCTGTATGTGTAGTTTCCATGGCAACTTTCACATATATTGGAAATTGGTTGTTCCTTCTGTGTCATACTCTAACCGACTTTTATCCACTTTTTTATGGAAATTTTTTTTCAAGTTTCATAGATAGATAAACGTGAATACAGTTAAATCAACTGTACAACAATTTTCCATTGCAGATTGATTTATCAAAGTACATGTAGGCCTACATGTTCCGTATATTAGGTAAATTTGCGCGGTAATCTAGTTTTCGCTTTTTCGTGGCAACTTAATTTACATTGCCAAATATCCAATACGCAGAAATAATATCCGGTACTGCTTGCAATAAGAAATTAAATTGCAAATAAAAAAAATACTGACGCAATATTAAAGATAGTTGTACATTTTCCCCATTTTTGCATGCGAAAAAAAAATCGGTAAAACATTCATCTTTTTAATAAATTTTGAAACAAATCATGCTTCCTTCCCTGCCCCGAAGTTTTGATATCTGGCTTTCTGTGTGTGAAGTTTGATGCATGTACATTTGTAGATAAGGGTAGAGAAAAATTATTTATGAAAAAAAGGAAGAGAATTTTTAGCTCCCCAGCAAGCAAGAAAACAAAAGGATTTGTATTTTTAAAGATTTATTCGGAAGCTCATTATTATGATAATATCATTATTATCATTATATACATGTTAACAATTTATGTTATCTTAAGGAATAAAAAAAAGGTATAATACTAGTGTACTGGTAGTGTAAAAGGATCTGCTTTTAAAATCATTTCACATCCTGTCCAGGCATCCATGTCAAAAAAAAAATTGCAATAAATGAATGCCAAATTAAAAGCGTATTGCATTCTACACATGTACACATTATAAAGCTTTTCGACAATTGTACAGTATGGTCGCGTGGAGACGATTGTATATATATCTAGACATATTACAACAAAAGCTGAATGATTACAAGTGCGTTTAATGCATGAGGTTCAAGAAATGCACCTCAATAAACAATCCAAATAATTAATTATTATAATTAATCATTCAAATTTATAACTAATTAAGATTTCACACATGGTTATATGACAAGCATTACATCGTCGGTATCACACGGTTCATTTCGCCTGGTTCCTACCCCCGAAGAGAGATTTCTGTCCTGACAATTCCAAGGTCGATATATTGTGCCCTAAACTTGAGGCTTGGTATGTCAAGTACAATTATACACTATTGTGTTTAAATACTATGTGAAATTGCCACTATGTAGATTTCCCTGTACCATATATAACAGGATTAAATTGTAATACTATTTTTGAAGATAGTTCTATAATACTGGATCCAGAAAAGTCGTCATCCTTATTACTCCCAAAATGAAATTGGCTTTCCAACTGACTTTTTGTATCTGAAATAGAAAGTGAATATATACATGTAGTTATATGAGAGAGAGAGAGAGAGAGAGAGAGAGAGAGAGAGAGAGAGAGAGAGAGAGAGAGAGAGAGAGAGAGAGAGAGAGAGAGAGAGAGAGAGAGAGAGAGAGGAGGGTGAGAGAGAGAGAAGGAGGAAGAGAGAAAGAAGGGGTTTATTTTCTATCCATGTGTAAACACGCCACATTATCGCACAAAAATCCATGGCCAGCACACTTTTTAAGTTTAAAGATTACGGATGGATATAATATATGTAAATGGGATACCGGTATCTATTTATAAGTAAACTTATTTTTAAAAAAAATTGTAATATGACTATTTACTTACCGGATAACACGTACACACTGAATAGTTCCATTGACAGCAACCAGAAAGTTGATGAGAGCGAGATTCAAGTTCTTAGGATGGATTAAAAAACACCACCTCGTCCAAATGTAACCTAAATAGAAAGAAGAAGCTTTAAAAATATTCTCTCTCTCTCTCTTTCTCTCTCTCTCTCCAGGATGATTTGGCATAACTGAAGCTCTGATAAAATATTGAAGAGGAGTGTCGCCGTCCATTCTCGACTCTTCCGGAGTCAAAGCACAAGGAGAAGCAGTATGTGTACGCTAGAAAACCAAATACATGTATGCCCCATTGTAATCCGGGTCTTCTGGCATGCGAAACCAACACTCTATTCATAGGACAAAGGTGCTAACTCCATAAACCGAGCTATCAGTAACGTCATACTTACTCTATTGAGTACCGAATTATATAAGAAAATATTTGAATACAGTTTGACACCCTTCAAAAACCATTGTCAGCCTCCGCTTCGCGTCGGTTGACAATGGTTTTTGTTTTGCCTCGGACTAGAATGTCGCGACGTCATTGGATGAAACGCGTCACGTGGCTGCCTTACAAATTTCTTTAAAAGGCAAGCGTCAAAATTTATAGCGCAACATGGCGGACGTAACGTTATTTGAACTGATTTTCGACACAAACGTTTGTTTACATATCAAACTTTAGGTCCTCGACAAAACAAAACACTTATTAGGTTTGTTACTGACTGTTTAAAGAAATTTGTGGGGTCGGTAAAGTCCATAGAAGGCTCGGCTCCGCCTCGCCTTCTATGGACTTTACCGACCCCACAAATTTCTTTAAACAGTCAGTAACAAACCTAATAAGTAATATTGAGGGGTGTCAAATTCAACTGTAACCCTTCCAATTTTTTCTATTAAAATGAATGTCTCAATTTGAGAGAAAAATTTATTGCTTTTACAAAAATAACAGCGAATTCTACGACGAATCGTACGCGCATAATTTTTGCGCATGTAACAATTCGTTGTGTTACCCGTTGTCAAGTGTGTTGCTAACGCTGAGGGTAATAGAACAAATTATCAACTGCGTCTAAACCAATCAGATGTCAGTTTCTAACATGAAAGTATAGTAAAGTTTATAAGAACATGTTTACGATTTTTGCAATTTTATCAATTTTGATAATGTGACTGAACACACACCTGACAACATGGATGTTGACTGGAATAGACTGACGTTTTCTGCAGGCCTGGTTAAATCTCCGATTCCAGCTCCCACTAAGACCTACAACACAAAACGATTAAATACATCTTCTTTAACCTATAATTTCTCTAGCTTTCACACCCCCAAAACAAAACAACTACAGAAAAACACGCTTAATAATAACGAAGTACCAGGGACGAGCGATTTGGCTTCGTTATAAACGTAATTCGTTTTGTCCGTGACCTTCGCAGTATGTTTAAGACCAACGGGGAATGAAAATCACTTCACTGTAAGCGTCAATATTATTCATTATAAGCGAGTTTGCTATAAGCGTATTTTACTGTATTATGTATATATTTAATATTTACAAGCGTTAAAAATATCTCTACCCATTTCTGGATTAAACATACAGGGGTACTTAATTAAAAGTATAGGGGTACGGGTTTTCAATTTTTTTTTTTTAAAATTCATTGCTACTTAATGTTATGTTGAAAAGTAATCGCTATATATTATCTTTAAAATTCACATGGGATACTAGTACTTCCAGGATATTAGATATTGTTCCCAACAAGCGCGTAATTAAGGTTTTTCATAGATCGATCGCCAAACGTTCATTTCATTTTGTAAACGTTGAACAATTCATACACGCTTGTTCTTATCTACATAAATTACGCAATATTACTGGTATTTATTTTTTATGCTGGAATAACAAAGACATGAATCATTTTTATTCCCGTAGAAATATTTTAAACTAGGCATACAAAGGGCAGGAATTGCATTTATTAGTTGAAAAAGCCAGTCGAATGCGTGATATTTGGATTTTTCAATGTCTTTGTCTGAGATAACACTGCGAATCAATTTTGTAATGTATAGTCCAATACATTTGATCAATTACTATCTTAATGTTTAATCCTACAATTGCCTGAAAATTATGTAAATATAAGAAGTAAGGGATGATTCTTTGAATATTATGAGGTGATCAAAAACAGTCGTGCGTGATCAAATACTGTAAACCAATTATTATTTGCGACAACTTTATTTCGCGATTTCCCTTAGATTAACTGGTTCGCAGCGACTAATTTTCGCGACCAAGCCTTTTTTTATTAGGATTATATGGTAAATACTGGTCCGCGGCGAGAAATTTTCGCAACAATGAGGCTCTCGCGAACCTCGCGAAAATTTCTCGCACGCGAATAAAAGTTGGTTTACAGTATATCATAAATCCCTACCTGCTTTATTTGATCACTCCTGACCGTATTTGATCACCTCATAATACTCACAGAATGATTCAATATTTTTTAAATATTTATGTCGCTGTTTTGTTTATGGACTGTTTGAATCGTTGCAATTGATAACAAAATCCATGGAACCAACTGAAGTAACCCAATTTGATGTATAGATACCGGTATTTAATTTTTGGCACGAAATAAAAATTTGTGATTTTTGCTGATGGCATTAATTACGTTGTCTAACTGTTAATTAATGCCTCTTCCAAATTAGTTGACTATGTGTAATATATACCAGCAATTCTAAAACTTCTAAGAGTGCATTTGTACTGAGATGAGCATTAGAGAACATATATTCTCGTGTACGGGGAATTGTGTTTACGTTTATTCAGACGGGTAGGATATTCCCTATCTCTTTATTTTTAGAACACACTGATAAAATTATTTACCCATTTCACGAGAGGGGCCCAAAAGAAGATGGTTTTGGGACCTGAAAAGAAACAAACATCTTAAATAAAATTCATTCACAAATAACAATGTCGTTTTGATTAAAATTGATACACATTTTAACCGATTTTTATTTTTCATTGCCTCAGTTAATCTAATTTTTCATAACCTATTTGACATGTGTTTGACAATTAATATCGTCTTAAAGATAAACAAGAATTTCAATTAGCTGGAAAATTAAATTTTAACATTGTTCTTTAACATAAGATGCATGTATCTTTTATCTCCAATCTTCAATGGGTGCAATTTACACGAATATTAAAGAAGAGTTGGTATACGTATGTACATATCAATATTTTTAATCATTCATCATCTCCCTCTTGGCGCCTCAGGAAGATCAGCTGATTTCGTAAAATTAAAATTTTGATAGCAGACATTCGTGCCGTTGCATAAGCAAACATCATGTCTTAGGTCTTTTATTTACCCCAAATCCATAGAATTTGAATAAAGCTGCCCTATGAAAACAGTAAATATATTCATGCATATCTTTTAAAAAAGATATGCTGTGCACTGCATAGTTTTATTTTGTTTGTCAAAAAACAGAACAGGTAAAAAAAAAATAATAAATAAGAAGTGGCAAAATGACATACCAGCTTCGTGGTTCCAGAAAGGTTGCATTCTGGGAGGAACATGCTTGTCCACTGTCCTTATGAGGAACTGATATAGTCGCGAGGACATCTTAATCTGGAATACGTTGAGTCGGGTCTACAGGCAAAAACAAAAAGATATCTCATATGGCCTTGACAGATGTCACAGTTTTTCACAACCCCTGTCCCCGTCCGGAATGCAATGGGTAGTTACGCGTAGGAGACATACATGTATGCAACTCATGCACACGTGCTCTGCGTGTGATCTTGGATTTTTTCTTTTTTATGTGTATTTCAATATGCATTGAAAACATATTTCATGACTAATAACGTTACAAACTTGCATTACATTATTAATACACGTATATATCACCGACATTCATGTTTGTATAACGTAAAATTCGGTTTTTAATTGATGCATAATCCATTCAGGGCATGTCTACTTTTTATATAATAATGTGAACTATAGTTGGGAATTTTTCTATTTATTTTCATATGGAATTATTTATTATTCATTATTGTTCCTAGAAAACACATTTAAGATACTTCTCTTACAACTAAGATCTTACTGATACAAAAAAAGTACTGCTGACATAATTAAATTGTTCACATTTTCCATTGATTATGTCAATTAAAAAGGGAGTACACATATCGCAAAGTTTTAAAATAATTGCAAAATGCATAAAAAATTAAAAAATAGAAATCGACTCTTTCATTTTCTCCCCATATAATGGGACAAACCTAACGCAGATGGAACTTATCGATTAAGAATAAATACCTAGGGAAAATTCACCTAACATTAGAAGAATAAGTCAGCAAATAATGGGGGGGGGTGGGGGGGGGTGGTAATCTCACGTTTATGTGACGCATTTAAGACCAACGAGTTCACGCCAGGTAAGCAGGAAAGCCAGGGACAGAACTGAAGCTCTACGAAAAAGTTCGGATTATACTTATATACCGGATATATCAGGCACGTAGCATCGTTTTTGAAAGTGGGGGGGGGGGGGGGCAGACTCATCAAAAAAAAAAACTTGACAAGCAAAAAAAAAAAAAAAGGTACTTTCCAAAATATCCTCCTAATCCGTGGGGGGGGGGGGGGGGGTATAGAGAAGTATACCTTTCGCTTCAATCTTCAATTTCGCTGTTTATTTCCTTATTTTTAAATCATTTTTTACAGGGTAACAGAAAAGTGGAGGGGGGGGGGGGGGGGCACTCCATGTTAATTCAATTTTTTGTATGTAAATTTAAGAAAAAATCTTTGCTGCTCGAAAAACCTGATGCTACGTGCCTGATATATGCTGTACAATAAACGCGAATTCCCTCCCCCCCCCGCCCCCGCGACGGTCTACACACAACGGCTGCTGCAGTTCTTGTACAGACAAACACTTCTATTTTGACTTGGTTCATTTTTTTTCACGTTTTCTAAAATTTCCATACACAAACCGTGCAAGTGAAACCAAAAATATTCTTAAAATATAAATACCTCTGTTGTCATTTTACCCTCCCCGTTTTTTTAAAACACCCTTATTTAAGATGTGAAGAGAAATTAGTGGTTTTGTTTCAAAGGGGGGGGGGGGTTAAAAAATCTTGAAAGGAAAAAGACTCAATGTATGTATGCACTGAATAGTTTGACACTCAGATACTAATTATTTGGTATCAATCTACTTATGGTTATTTTGCATACCATCTTCTATTGACATCATAACTTTTTACATAACAATTAATGTGTATTTTTTTTTTGGAGTAAGAGTTTAGTTTGATAAATAAACAAAAAAGGTTCCTCTCAATTTTTTTTTCTTCATTTATTTGTTTAATTGATACAATACATAAATTTTGAGTAAGGAATTTATTTTCAACTTTGATAAATAGATAAGGACTTTAAGTAAAAAAAAGAAAAGAAAGGGGAGTCGAAACTAAGGACGATGGATTCTTGTTTAATGTGCGTCAATTTTAAAACTGTGAAATTATTTTGCTATTTTTACTGTTTTCCACCAAACCACAACTAGAGCTGTATAAAGGTAGTTAAAATAAAACGACATCAAACTATTCTCTCATCTACACCTTTCATGTAAAAATAAAAAAAATCACAATCACAATCCTTACGCATGCTTAGCTGTAAATCCGGTTTCGTTCACGTACCGAAACTCTCGTACTGGTGGGGGTTGGAAAAAATATGTTTTTTCCAAACATTTTCTTAAATTCAAAGTCGGAAAATCCATTTATCGACATCGACTAATGCAAATAACAAAAACCGGATTTGGTAAGCAATTTAAGTGCTGACCTAATTACCTAAATGATTAAATTTCAAAAGTGATTAATTATTCAATTTTTTTTTAAAACAATCATCACACCTTTGATAAAAATGGATATCAATCTTGTGTCCGCCCTCGGCTTGTCATATACCTTATATACTTCATTGGGCTTTGAAGATTCAAGTTCAAAGTGTGTCAAGTTGCAAAACGTTATATCACATTATCGTTGTTGAAAAAAAGATTTGTCCCCAAAAAAGGACTTGAATGTAATTTTTAAAGATATATTCACCGCTATATAATGAAGTTGTGTCAAATATTTGAAAAGGCACCAGCCTGAAAAATAATTGGTACATTATTTCTGCCTCTGCTAAAAATTAATAAATATCCCACATATTGTTGGATGTTGATAGGTGAATGCACGTACATTTTGCAATTCATTTGGTAACAGACGGCTGATGTAGCTTAGTTTAAATACCAGCAATCGTGTTCTAAACACTGGTACTTGACCAGAAACAAATTTACTTAAAAGAAGCCACCATATCACTCTGTATTTATAAGCCGATTTATTTTATAAATTCCAAATGTCATTGGGTTTTTTTTTTCATTTATTTTGTGGAAATTTGCAAAATGCCTTTTTCGAACCGCGAATTTTCACTTGTGAGTGGTGAGTTTTATCATCTAATGAAAAATGACAATAACAAGCTGTCAACCATCTCAAAAATCCATAAAACGAAGAACAAATTCAAAGCAGAGCAACACGGACTTCTAAAAAAATAGAGGTAGGGTCAGGTGCCTAGGAGGAGTACCGGTAAGCATCCTCTGCTGACCGGTCACAACCGAATAAAACAAATATGACCATAAAGGCAATAGGTGCATTTGTAACATGTCAGAACCAGCCAAATAACACACATGTGTGTTAATGTTAAGATCGCGTGACGTTTCATCCAGCTGAAACAGCAACAGTTGTCCACATGCCGAGCTATGCATTAATTTTGAGGACTCACGTTCATAGTAAGGGATTTTCATTTCGGTAAACTGCTTTTATTTATTTGGTATATACACATGAAACTAATAAGCAATTTTTTATTAAGGTCTTCCATTTCCAACGGAAGACCTTATAGTTTTCGTACGATTTCTTCTTCTTCTTATTTTTTTCCACAAATTTTGTGCACGAGATTTCTCGAAAACTATTCGACCGATTTCAACCATTTTTTCACAGAAGATGGGACTTGATGTAAATTTCATACATTTTTGAGATTTTTTCTGTTGTCGCTTCCGGTACCGATTTATCGGCCATTTTGCACATTTTCACGACCTATTTTGTGCAGAGCTGATCTCAGAAACTATCAGAGATATGGCTATGAAATTTTCAGGATAGGTAGTCTATACTTTGAAGTTGTGCACTATTATGTTGTTTTACGCCAGTGGCGCCATTTCTTAGAGCTCGCCTGGGCTTGAAAATTGAGTACGAATTTTCAATCAAAATTTTCATACGTTTTGATTTGTATCTTTTTATCAGTTGATATTTTGTTAAGACATATATCATTAAAGTGGTAGATAATTAAAAGTTCTTTCCAACAAAATCAAAAAAAGGGGCTGGCCCCTTAAATTAGGGGCCAAGACACTGGTAAACTCTATTACAAATAACTTAAAAACGATCAAAATTTTGAAATGCATTATAGAAGCAAAGTTGTTGATCATAGCAATATTTATCAGGTAAAATCATTTTCACACCCATTTTTGACGTAATTAGGGATTTTAAGGGGCCAAAGTACTTAAACTTTGACGCAATTTATCTAGAGAAGGAGACATATTTTGTTAGGCAATGTAGAAAAGAAAATGTTTGCATTGATGATTTTAATCGATTCCACTAATCAAAACACTAAAGTCTGTCCCTATTTAGGATCTAGAGGGCTGGCCCCTAAAATATTCAATCATTTGTATCTCAAAAATGAACAACAATTTTAGATGGGTGTAAGAACAAAAAATGTTAGTATTCGTTAGACCTTTCGAATGAACTCAAGAAAAAGGGGCTGGCCCCTTGAATTAGGGGCCAAGACCCTCGTAAACTATATTACAAATAACTTAAAAACAATCAAGATTTTGTTATACATTATAGAAGCAAAGTTGTTGACCGTAACAATAATTATTAGGTAAAATCATTTCCTCACCCATTTTTGACGGAATTAGGGATTTTTAGAGGCCAAAGTACTTAAACTTTGACGCAATATATCTAAAGAAGGAGACATATTTTGTGAAGCATTGTAGAACAGCAAATGTCTGTATTGATAATTCTAATCGATTCCACTGACCAAAACACCAATGTCAGTCCCTATTAAGGATCTAGAGGGTTGGCCCCTAAATTCTTCAATCACTTGTATCTCAAAAATGAACAACAATTTTAGATGGGTGTAAGAACAAATAATGTTTGTATTCGTAAGATCTTGTGAATGAACTCAAGAAAAGGGGCTGGCCCCTTTAATTAGGGGCCAAGACACTCATAACGTTTTTTACACATACCTTAAAAACGATCAAAATTTTGTAATGTATTATAGAAACAAAGTTATTGATCGTAACAATATCAGTTTGTAAAACTCATTGCCACACCGATTGATGACGTAATTAGGGATTTTAGGGTACTTAAATCTAAAATCTTCAATGTGCTGTATGTGAAAATGCAAAACACTTTGTTAATCATTTTAAAGGATATTGACAATAGTATACATTATCTGAAAGGGAGTGGTTGAGGGGAAATTCTGAAATTCCATTGATATTTTAATCGTATCGTTAAAAAACTGAACGGAAGACCTACTCGTTACTCGTAACGAGATCGTATCTAGTTGGTCTTCTTGTTGTAAATAACAAAACTCCATTTTTCAAGTAAAAATTACACATTATTTGGTTTTTATTATTATAATCAGCATTTATATATTTTAACTTTTCTATTCAACAATAAATACCAATATATGATATGTAAACATTTCAAGTAAAAATTACACATTATTTGGTTTTTCTTATAATCAGTATTTATATATTTGAACTTTTCTATTCAACAATAAATACCATATATGATATGTAAACAAAAGCACGGCATGAATTAAAAACGTGCTCTTTGTTTCAAAATATTCTTAAAATTCCATTGAAAGTAAAACGAACGTGTGCAAACACATATCATTATGCAATGTTTATAATCGTATATTTTTGTTGTATCAAATATCTGTTGAAAAAACCACAACAATATCTATTCGGTAGGCATGTGTTTAATCTTTGATAAAACAAAGAGTATTACATGTTAGTTATATTGTATATCGTCCAATTGTATGGATATTCTAGCACATTTATTTTATAGTAAGCAACAAAACAATAATTTTGATCAAGTGTATTTTTCATTTCCTGGTTTAAGCAAGATCTTGATAGCTGTGACTGTGATCTGAGCCAAATAGTCCCTAAAAGTACTGTTCCCACTGTTGATCGTTTTTCACGTCATAGCAAAGGTGGGCTGCTTTCGATTATTAATATAAAGAGAGATCGTGTTTTGATAACATTATAAAAACTGTGACGCATTGAAATCCTCTACCATTTTTTAAAACTGCTTACTTAATGAATTAATATTAACTCAAAAGCGACCAAATGCTTGAATAAACTATAAATTAAAATCCACCATTAGTATTATATTTATTGTCAATTTAAATATATATAATCTAATTTTCTAATTTGATAAATTAAAGTAAGATTTTTAAAAATGTTTCTGAATGAATATTTTTGTAAGAACATTACTTTTAATAATTTATTAACTTTTCAAAAAATGCAATGTAGTTTTGGGGTTTTTTTTTCATTCATAGGAAAACCAAGATGAACGTCTTTGTTCTGATTACATTTGCGTTGCTGATTTCTGAAATAGAAGCTGGGTGGAAAAATAGATGGGATAGCCAACTCAACTTTCGATGCTCTTCAGACTCCTCCTCAATTTACCAGTTTGTGTCAACACACCATAACTTTTATGAAGACAGGCTTTTTGACTTTAACTGCAGAAAAGTTCGGTCCGTCTCAGGCTCGGTCTTATGTAGTTGGTCTGGTATTGTAGCAATCTTCATTATCAGTTTTGTTTAATATCTAACATAAAGGAAGCATTTGTAATTATAGAATGCTATTGCTATTTGATCCACAATTATTAAAAAATTGTGAATGATACACACCTCATTTTAAACAGGTTATGTCAATAGCTATGATGCCATGGTCATTCATACCTGCCCCAACGGTGGTTATTTAAATGGCGTTTTCGGTGTTCATGACAACTTCACGGAAGACAGAAGATACAAATTTAGATGTTGCACTCCAAGATCGGGTAACTTTTATTTCTACCTTAATGCTCAACGCTGAACTGAAAATATAAAAAATCATTTAATAAAAAAAAACCAAAATCAACTAATATACTATTACATTGTTCATTATGAAAAAATCTAATACAGTCAAACTTCGTTATCTCGAACTAGATAGGATTCTGTTTAAAAACTTCGAGATATTCGAGTATTCGAGATATCGAGGGTAAAATACTTAAAGAATAAGTGGCTGGAACTTAAAAATCACGTCGACATATCTATTGTGTTCGAGATATCGGTGTTCGAGATATCGGTGTTCGATATATCGGTGTTCGAGATATCGAAGTTCAACTGTAGTTGTTACAGGTGAAATGTATAAATTTGATATAAATGTATTTCAAGCACATCATCATAGACACTGCCAATGGACCCAATGGCTTAACAACTGGGATGAAACTTTCAATTACTTTGTCCCCCGTAATTACGTTATCAGAGGTTTACTAAGCATTCACCACAACTATTATGAGTAAGTCTTGAGATGAAGAAATGAAAGAAAAATGTAATAAATAAATGAATAAATATGACATTTTTTGATCAGTGTTAAAAGATCAAATATTTTAAGTAAACGAGAAATACAGCAATATCAATAGTTTTAGACCAAAAAACCAAAATTTAAAAAAAATACACCATGCAGTATGATATTTTAGTCATTGTTCTTATATGAATAAGATAAAATGAATTGCGGTTTCAACATCTGGGACGGTACCATTTTTTCAGTTTATTGAATAAATCAGTAAGTTATCTTACTGATGACGCAAAATAATTCCGATGTGCAGAGAAAAAGTAAGCAAAAATTGACCTAAAATGGGAATATATTCTATACTCTGTCCCAGGTTTCTGCTTCCACCACTTTTTGCATATTATCTCGATTATCATATTAAGTACCTTTGTGCCTTATCTACGTTTTTCCACTAAAATGAAAATAAAGTCCAGATTATCTGTTTTAAAACGCCCCCTATACCGCTTCAGGTTTCAATACACGAACAAAAGTAGAAAATGAAAATAAAGTCCATTATCTATTTTAAAACGCCCCCTATACCGCTTCAGGTTTCAATACATAATCATTAATAGTAAGTCTGCGGGGATTTTGCATTGCAGCAGACATGAAAACAACCAGATGATAACGCTGAAAAATTGTGCGAGGTGGTCCAAGTAATTCCGAATGGAAAAAAGATGTAAACATTTCCCATTATAAATCTCCATAAGGAATTTGCTTTTGATCAAGTTAATTTCCCCGGGTAAAAATAGATAAAGTGTCCATGAAGTAATCTTGGATTATTTTTTTTTACCTTCAATCGATTTCAATTCTACTTATTTGATGATACGTGTGTTTTCGTTAAAATGCGTTAAAAAGTGAAGGAAGCAGTAACCTGGGACAGACTATATATAGTCTATAGTATTGACCAAATTGTATATTCCACGTGGCATACATATTATATTGTGAAAGTTGAAACGACTCGCAAGATGCATATGAATCATAAAAATCATTCGAACTAGGAACTTGCTGATGACAAAAATCATCTAGATCTCGTACACATGTACTACTTTGAGAGTTTATTTTTTTAAAAAGAGAAATATCTTAGGAAATAACAGAATAACTTTCATTTTTCATGGTAAAATGATCGAAAACCATAGTCAAGCTCCGCTTCGCGTCGGTTGACAATGGTTTCCTCGGAGTGTCAATTTCAACTGTTACCTCCCAAACAGGCACTATTTATATAGTGTTACCCGTTGTCAAGTGTGTTGCTAACACTGAGTGTAATAGAACAGATTATAAACTGCGTCTCAACCAATCAGATATCAGTATTTAACATGAAAGTATAATAAAACAATTTACACTTTTGTATAGATCATAGCACATAAACATTGAAATTGAAATAATTTGTAAAAAGAAGTTATAGCATAAAGCACGGTCTGATGTAGGGTTTTTAATATCTCTTGGGACATCATTTTTATACTAGTTAAATTTCGTCTTGTTCCGTAATGTCTTAATTTAAACGAGTTTTCCCAATTGCAAAAGAGGGAAAATCTGGATCATGTAATAGAAAACTCTAACTTTTCATTAAATAACAGTTAAGCAACATTTCTAGTAACAATTCAAACGGAATCATGGGTAATTTGAAGAATTAACCTTAAAACAGCAAATACAAATCTATGAACATCATATTCGATTTTCCAATGAAATAACATTAAAGAATAGTGATGAAATCCTTGTTTAGCTTTTGTTTTATAAAAAAAATTCCTATACCTTTGGAATGTGGAAGAGTAAAAGGCATTCTTTTTATTCTTTTCACAGGGACAGAAGATTCAGATTCGAGATTTGTCAAGTTGTCAAAGGTTAAAACAGAATGATGATTGAAATATATGGATTGGTGTATCATTGTTGACGAAAAAAACGAAAAAATTGAAAATTGCAAAAGTGTTGTGTATTTAAATGTAATCTTCATATCTCAATTAAAGTATAACAAAAATCAAATAGACAGTAAATTGTTGCTGCCATTTATATTTCAAAAGAAAGCATGAATGTGGTTAGGAAGAAGTGAGAATTAAAATATTTATAGTTCTTTTGAAAAAAGGTAAACAGGAGCATGCATAAAAATGAATATTTTTTTTAATTGGTATACCTTAACGGATGTCTTTGCTTCTTTCACCGGTCCTTCTTTCGGAGTTTCATACATGATCATGAGATGATGATCCGTGAGAATAATTATGTAAACGACGTTGGTTTCTTCAGATTGATAAACACTTGACTGATAGCTTAGTGGACTTGATTTTGTCATATCTTTGTGCATACTATAATACATTTGACCTTTGTTTTTAAAAATGATGACATGGCCTTTTTCTTCGATTGTGTTTTTATCATTATGTTGAAAGTTTTGTCCTATGTATATTTCGTAATGTCTTTCCATTGATGTGGTTTTTAATTGTTCGCCAGTATCCAAATCCAACAAAAAAGAGAAGAGGATATAATGATTTCGATGTTGTCCACGTCTGTAAGGTATATTTTCTACTCTTTCCCACTTACTTAAATTACTTATCATAGGTGTGTGTTTGAGAATTAATAATTTCATTATTAACATTTTACTAGTTTTGGTTGTAAAAACATGATAACAGTTAGGTTAGATTTAAATTAATTACCAATTCTTTTAAATGTAATTTATTTTAAGGAGTTTTTGTATTCCGATTGAAAATTTTAAATTTATTACAAGAATTTTGTTTTTTTCCAATGGGAAAAATTATTTTCCTGTAGGAATTTATTTTTTGAAAAGTAAATATCTCACCTGTCAAGTGAGATACAATGATAACACAAGTGGTTGTTTACTCTTTAAGCAATGGTCTATCATATGGCATATTTGAATTTTTAGATATATGCCGTTTAGTCGGGTGCAAAAATGTCACCTTGGCACTGGTATAATTATCCGACACAGTCTTCTTACTTCAAACTTTACTTATTGGAATTTTTTGATAAAAATATTAAAATGAACAAAACTAAAAAGATATCGGTATATAGACATTTATTATTTAAAATGGAGGACATTAAATCACTGGATTGAGGGGTGCAACATCTGAAATTGTATCTTAGAACTATTTACGTTTTATTGTTATGAATACTATGGACGCTACTTAGATATCCTATGTTTGAACAAGTTTGAAAGACATTGGCATCATAAACATTGACATAACCTATTGATTTATGTGTAACTGAATTTTTCCAATGACTGTAATTTTTTTAAGGTTCAGTTGTGTTGTACAGTACAGAAAATTAATTGGTACATTGTAAGCATGTATTCGCCCGTTATTTTTTCATCTCAAAAACATTGTATTTTCCAAAAATATAACAATGTTTGTTAACAATGTTTTAAAAGTTGTATTTTGTATGTGTATCAACATTCATGTTGCACTTGAGGAAAACAAACTAATTGAATTATATAAAGACAAACGTCCGTACCAGACCAACTTCAGGAAGTAAGACCTAAGTCAGATGAAACTTGTCTGCAGTCGAAGTCAAATCGCCGGTCTTCCTTTGAGTTACTATGTTCCAATACAATATATAAATAGACGACCTTTCTGGTGACCATTGGAAGTTGAGCGGCCTGTCCCAGCCGTTTTTTTTTATGCTGTTTCTATTTTCAAAACCATGAACACAAAAAGCTCCAGATAGAAAGCTTTCATCGTAGTATTGCAATGGAGAAAAAAACCCACGTACATTTAAGTTACGTCAAAGTTGGTTTGCACACGAGTAAAAAAGAACTTGATTCAGTGTACTAGAATTAGTGCTGAAATTAATTATAAAGTTCATCTCTGCAACTCTTTTCCAAACGATTACTCTTTATTTAGATTTATTGGACAGCATGAATAATTTAATAGCGTATGCATTTTATTGAACATTACCTAGTCGAAATATAAACTTTAAATTGTTTCATTTCACAAACAGTTGTGTTTGGAATCTATACAAACTTATTTTGTCTGAAGTTTTCCAGTAAATGAAGTTACTGCTCTATGAAAAAATAGATCTTACCTTCTACTTATATATATCTTCAAGAAAGGTGTGCTATGTGCATACTGATTTGTAAGTAATTAATCATTTAACTGTTTACGTTTAGTTTTGCTTTCGAGATCCTGTTTTTATTTGTTGGGGTTATGCATAATGTTAATTAATGTGGTTTTTATTTATAGGTCAATGAATTCGGAAATATAGTCTGATGTCGAGAACTGAATATACGATGTAACTATTTTAAAGGAGCGGGTCCATTAATGAAATGAAGCGAACCGCAAAATATGTCACGATGTGGAATTTAGCGTTGAAATACATTTAGATTTATAGATCTCTCTCTCTCTCTCCCTCTCTCTCTCTCGATCTCTCTCTTATTTTCTTATTAACTAAGTAATAAAACTAATTACTAATTATTAAATGTCAATAAATTACTGCCTAGTTTATTATATCCATAACGCCAAAATTATGATGTGTTGAAATAAGGCCACATATCATTAAAAATATCTTTGTTTCCCCTAACCCGACCCTAAATTTTGAAGCAGGGTAGGTAGGTAGGTAAATATTTTTTTTCTGCCAAGGCATAATTGAAAATACTTTATAAAACAAAAAAGAAAAAAAAATCAAATCAATTTTTTAAATTAATTACAGAACTAAAAAAATATGACCAGTTGTAAAACAAATGCATATACTTGAACTAATGGAATGTATAACAAACGTCTTTTGAATTAAATGAAATGATTATCATTTTAATGTCTTTGGGGTTAATTAACACAAGCATGGACTCAGAATATAGGGCGCATTCAACTTCTCTTTCGGAGGAAATTCCGGTAAAGTAACCGACCATAAAGCGAATATTTCGCAGATATTTGTATTTGGCCCAATGCTGATCATTAAGCCTAACAGACTGATAGGTAAAACAAAAAAGATTTGGGTCTCCTAAAGACGAATTTTAGTAAAATTAGGTTTCTTTTATATATATAAAAAAAATCTCAATTCAGAGTGAAAAAAACCCAATTCAGTCCGTGGGATTTTATTGGGTCGGTCGCGTTAGGGGAAACATAGATATTTTTATTTTTGGCCTAATGTAATTCAATTTAGTTTAATTCATTTGATTTGACTTACAATTAAACTTAAGTTTGTTGATTAAAAGTTTAATTTAAAGGTTCTTCACAATTTTCGGAACGTTTATGAATGACGAAAACTAGTTATCGTATTCTTTTTTATTAAAGTGCAAGTGGATAAATTTTAAGAAAATATCAGATCTGACACGATATTTATTTACAGTGCCACATACTAAAGATTATTGAAACTGCCAGCCATAATGTGTAATCTTTGCACAAACTTATAATAACGTGCAGAGGGCATTGGTTTCAAATTTTATTTTATTTTATTTTATTTTTTTTTTAAATTAGGTTACATGATCCAAATTATTTCAAGTATATACAGTGAGAAAGGTTTAGACAAAAGTAATGTTGTAATCAAATCATACGATGTTTCATAGGACTGTAATATTGTTAAGGACACTTGATGCACCCCTTCTTAATAAATTTAAAAAAGATAATTGTTATAAAACAGCTACTCATGAAAAAGAATCAACAGATAGATTGGTTATTTATATTATAAAAAAATTATTTTAAAATCAATCTAATGAATACTTCGGAGCTACAGATTTTTGACACACACGTGTTTGCAATGACAGTAGTAAACACAGCATCAGTAGACGACAATCAATTAATTTAAGGAGTGAGGAATCATTCTTTGAGTATTATGATGTGATAAAATACGGTCGGGTGATCAAATTCAATATAGCCCAAAGGGCTTTATAATATATTTGATCACCCCATACTAATAATAATCAAAGTTTTATTCCTTATTACTTATATCTATATAGGGGAGTATATATTTTCATCAATTGTATGATTTAATATAAAAATGACATTAATGAAATAAATTATACCATACATTACCAAATCGATTTGCATTGTTATCATTGACAAAAAAATGCAAAAATGTAAAGATATAACAAAGAAATATCCTCTATAGAATCCATTGGTAGTAAGTCATGTTTCGGCGATTGGCTATTGAATGCAGCTAACCAGAAGATTCAGATTCTGCTTTGTAACTTAATTTTAACAAATAATAATGGGATGCTGAATCAGTTAAAATTTCATGATATCGCTATAATAAATCATTTATCCAAAATGTTATGTTTTTTGTACATTTGGATTAAATGTGATGATTTTTGTATACTTTCTTTTGTGACCAAATCTTTATCAAAGAAATTTAAAAGATACACTACAAAGTATAGACAACAACCTCATTCTCTAGCATTGCGAGAAATAACAATCAATCCACACGTAGCCTGTGTCATGTTTTAACGCCAATTTGCACACGGTGACATAATTTCATGTGTACAGATCGTAATCTTCATCTCCCACGAAACCACAGATTTGTTAAAGCTACAGGTCATGACAGCTCTACAGTTAAACCTTTCTTGTACTTGAAAACAGTAAAAATAATACTTTTTAATGAGAGGTACAGAGACAACAACGCTTGTAAATATAATTTTCTAAAAGTGAAATGCAATTCTAAAAACGTCAAATGATCATGTACGTAAACCCCAGCAAATAAAAAACAGGATCTGGTAAGCGAATATGACCTATTTAATTAAATGATTAATTATTTTCAAATCAGAAAGAAGAGCGCACCTTTCTGGAAAATATATATAAGAAGAAGGTGATACCTAAACTTTTCATAGAGCAGTTACTTCGTTTACTGAAAATCTTCAGACAAAAAGTAAGTTATATAGAATCACAACACAACTGTTTGTTATTCAAAACTATTTCATTTTATGACTATGTAATATTTTTTTTATAAATTAATATGCTATCAAAATAGAAATATAAATCTACGTAAAAAGTTAATGTTTGGGGAAAAAAAGTTGGATCGTATTCTTTTATTACCCTTGTGTAAATCAACTTTGACGATGATTAAAGTAAAATGTACGTGTTTTTTTTCTTCAAAGCAATACCACGATGAAAGCTTTCAGGCTTGCGATTTTTGTGTTCATGATTCTGAAAATAGAAGCAGCATGGAAAAATAGCTGGGACAAGCCGCTCAACTTCCAATGCTCTTCAGACAAGTTGTCTATTTATCACATTGTATCGGAACATAGTAACTCCAAGGAAGACCGGCGATTTGACTTCAACTGCAGACAAGTTCCATCTGTCTCGGGATTTATCTCCTGTAAATGGTCTGGTACGGACTTTTGTTGTCATACAATTTAATTGGCTCCGATTTCTTCACTGCTACTTCAAATTAATACGACGTTCTCAACAATTTTAAACAAAAATTGTAAATTCTTTAAAAATCTTTATGCATGAGAGAGAGAGAAATAACGAGCGAATACATATTTAGTATGTAGTTATTGAATTTGTTTACATAAGAATACAACTGAACGTTATCAAAAATAATAGTGCTTAGGAAAGATCAGTTATACATTAATCAAAATTATTTTAAAAGGTGTGGCACCTTTGGTGTTGGTTATTATTTGGCTGGCAAAGACAAACAATAGCGTAATAAGCTTGTCATATTACTTTATAGGTTATGTCAATGAGTACGATGCCAATGTGCTTCACGCTTGTTCAAATGGAGGCTATCTAAATGGTGTTCACAGTGTCCATAACAATAAAAAAGAAGATAGAAGGTACAAGTTCAAATGTTGCACTCCTCGATCAGGTGATTACCTTTCCATTTTATCTAAAAATGAAATATGAGAGGTACAAAATGGCAGTATATTTTCATTTTTTATTCATTTTGATACTTTATTTTGAGCAGAGTCTGAAAACTAATATGTGTTTATTTTAAGGATATTACCACAAAAACTGTAAATGGACCGGCTGGGTCAATAATTGGGATAAAACCTTCAGTTATTTTGCTCCCACTGATTACGTCATCAGAGGTGTGAGTAGCATCCACAACAACAAGAAGGAGTAAGTACTCTCAAAGAAAGCATAAATCATGAAAATTAATGTTAATACAAAGTGAAGGCATGTAATGAGGCTCCCTATTTATTTTTTATTTTTACAGGGACAGAAGATTCAAGTTCGAAGTTTGTCAAGTTGCAAAACTTTAGAGTAAAATGAACCATGGAATAGCTTGTTTTCTTCTATTTGTTTATTGTCATTGCAATAAATGTTGAAATAACTACTGTATTTGTCAGACATATTTCTAGATAGTTTAAAATAGTTTTGTACTCATGATCCCCCTCCCCCCCCCAAAAAAAAATATGGTTTTCAACAAGTGTTTCAAAACTTTTCCGCTATTGGTGAATTCTGTCAAGTGTATTAGTTCAACCGCTTAACTATTTGATACTGACTGGAATGTCTGTAAAGATGGCTGAATGGCAACATAAGGTTGCCTTTTAGCTGAATCAATAGCAAAACCATTTTTATGAACGATTTTGTATGGCTATTAAACCAAACAGCTATCATCCGGTCGAATGATTTACATTATTCTTTTAAACACTCTAGTCTGAAATTCAAATGTTGCACTGAATTTAAGCAGATAACATTTTTACGATTTGGGAATGTTCGCAAAAATACAATTATCATACACGCGTAAAAACCAAAAAAACGATAACCAAAAATATTGAAACATTGCCGTTAACAGAAAATTTCATATTCGATTAGAAATTATCAATTAATTTTTATTAAACTAACACACTTTGACTTAACAATAACACATTAAAAGTAAATATAATTGTCAACATTGTAAATAATGCCCATGCAACAGCATGTTTTGAGAACAATAAGTTTGTTAGGTGGTGTCGACCGATGTTACAAATGTGATAAATTTCGAATTTAGGTACTGTACTATTATTTGTTAGGTAAACAACATGTTTCATTACTGAAAGTTTTGAAAAATAAAGCATAATAATTTATTTTTCGTCTTAACTCTCAGTCGGCTTTGGTCATTTTTATTCTTGAAGTGCTACTTGTAAGCAACATGTTGCAACAACGCAATGACTGTAAATTATTTTGCAGCCTAATTTGACGGTATATTGTCTGATAAGATTAAGTATATATATTTGGGGAATGCCAATATTTCAATATCTCTCAGAATATAAAACTAAAACTTCTGGGTTTTTTCGGATGTAGGTCTTCTTACCACAGTTGAAGTAATTTATTTGAAACTAATCTTTTTTCAAATGCATGTACCTTGCAACTCAAAATATACTGTATTCAGGGGGTTTTTTTGCGTCGGGGTATTTTCGCCCTTCTACACGTGCAAACCATTTTGCCCCCTCTTAAATTCGCCCAGACACGCTTATCTACTAAAGAATTAGCTTGGAACATTGGAAGTCGCCCAGTCTTAAATTCGCCCGCTGACAACGAGTGCGAAAGGGGCAAAATAAAACGGTTGCAAATATTTCCCTGAGTTAATATATTTATTTTCATTATTGACTTTAACATAGCAATTTTAGTTTTTTAAAAATAATTGACATTTATAAAAAATATTCTAATTTCCACAAAAACAATTGTATAAGAACAAAAATGAAAGTGTTCATGATGACGCTTGTATCTATGATGTCAGGATCAGCCACTCATCAGAGAGGTCCGCTATCTACCAGGTTATCAAAACACCATAACCATTACGAAAACCGGCGATCTGAGTTCAACTGTAGACAAGTTTTTTCTGTCTCAGGACCCGTATCCTGCACTTGGTCTGTAGCAAACTATGTCATATATATGACACGCCAAGTTCACAAAAATAAGCTAATCATAGTTTCACAGTCGATAAACTATGTTTAACGGTTGTAAACTATAGTGTACGGAAAGAAAACTATAGTTAACGACGATAATCTGTATTTTACATATGTAAACCATAATTAACGCGATAAACTATGTTTCAGAAGTCAAAAACTATAATTAACACTGAAAACAACCATTTGCGATTGCAAAACATGGTTTATTTGATAAATATAGTTTCACGATTGTGAAACTATGATTAAAAACTCTAAACTATAGTTAACGAATTACAGATGTGAATCTATATTTATCTGCAAAATCTATCGTTAACGTTTTTTTCAGGCAGATAAACTTAGATTATCATTCGTAGACTATAGTTTACAACCGTTAAATATGGTTTTGTAGATGAAAACTATAGTAAACGGATCGTTAATTATATTTAACGAATCGTTAACTATAGTTTCGTAAACTATACTATAGTTTACGGTTCGTAAACTATAGTTAACAAAAAACTATTGTTAACTATAGATTAACGTCCGTAAACTATAGTTAAGAGTCGATAAACCTAGTTTATCATCTGTAAACTATATTTAACGCCGTTAATCTATATTTCACATCTGTAATCCATAGTTAACGCGATCATCTATGTTTTAGAAGTGTAAATCTATAATTAACACTGAAAACAACCATTTGCGATTGCAAAACATAGTTCATCTGATAAATATAGTTTCACGATTGTGAAACTATGATTAACAAATCTAAACTATAGTTAACGAATGTAAATTATAGTTTGTGAATCTATATTTATCAGCAAAATTTATTGTTAACTTTTTTAACAGATAGATAAACTACGATTATCATTCGTAAATTATAGTTTACATGTGTGAAATATAGTTTCACAGATGTAAACTATAGTTAACGAATCTATATCAATTTTGATAGTTTTTCAGACACGAGTAAATAAAAACGACATCTTTAAAACAGTTTCCATAGTTCTGACACATTTCTGTTGCGGGGATAAAGCAATTATCGCTATTCCTAAGAAAATATCACAGCGGAAAATTATCCTGGTTTGTACGCGAAGTAAATAACAGTCAGTTAAGTATAATGGAGAAGACAAATAACATTTTTGAATGTTTTTAATTTGAGAAATTGAGCGCATTGAGGTGCAATTTTCTTCTTCACATATATACATGTAGGATTTTTTTGATAAAATACAATAACTATTATATTTTTTAAAAATACAATAACTAGTAAGTAGTTGAGGAAGAAAATGTACCTATATGCTCTCATATATTTTGATCGCTTTATTAAGTGGGGGAGGGGGCAGAACGAAAATACAGGGAATTCGAAGTTATATAACAGTGTACCCCTACCAAATGTTTAGTTTTATATCTTGCGTAGGATTTTCCTATTCTGGTAAAAAATAGTATTTCATGAAGGTAAAATGTCAAAGATTACATGTACGTGTATGCAAAAATAAGTGTAAAAGTCGAATACTTAAGAACATTTATTTTTTGTTATTCTACCGAGGGACCATAGGGCATAATATCTTTTGAACGCCCATTGTTGTTCAGGTGAGCGATGTGGCCCCCTGGGCCTCTTGTTAAAATAAATGTTGGAGAAATTTTGTTTTAATAAAATAAATCAAATCTAAAACATGATTTTAAGCAATTGATGTATATTCAGCAATGTGTGGGCATCACAAAATTATATGCATATACTAATGAACGTGTATTTTTCTCTGAACCATAGGGATAGAAGATTCAATGATACAATATACTAGTAGTAAGAATAATATATTGAAAATGAAAAAATAAATTTGAATGAATAAAATAAAACACATATCACATGCGTATTAAAGCTTTCTTTGTTCAATAGCATGAGTACCACGTACTGAATACGTAATTAAAATCTTATAAATTACCATATTGGTTGAATTTTATTTGTTTTTGAAAATTTAATGATTGTGAAAATGCATACGAAATACTCATACAATTTATTATACCTATGAATTTTACGTTTTTATTAGTTTAAACATGAAGAAACAAAAGAAAGTACCATTCTCTTTATGTGCAAAGTCTCGACCATTTCATTGAGTAGACAAAGCTTTATGTTGAACGAAACCTATTCATAATACCACAGAAAGGCACCCATCCGCTAATTAAACTGATACATGTAACACTATGATATTTTCCAATTCTTCGATACTTTCTGTAACGCTGTTGCTTATAAAACCTTTTCGTGAGTTTTTAAGAAAAGAATTAATTCTCCATTGCACAGTTTGAACCAAGTACACCGTAAACAATACACCGTGTGTTCTGTTTACCGAAAATCGACTCTCCCCTACGTTACCGTTACATCTGAACAGAAAATGTCTTGATTACAATGTACTCATTTTTTCCTAAGCTTGTTAAGATTTCATTATTGCACTTACAAGGTTGATCATTTGTTCGCCTGTTTCAAATGTCTGTATCCCAAAGTAAGTCGTATATTTTACAAATCATGCATATTTTGATCACCCAATCACCGTAAATTTGAAATCTGTCAAATAGTTTCGAAGTGTTTGAGACTACTAGACGCATAGAGCACTCGGACCAATGACCGACACAAAGTTTGACTATCGCTGTCTTCCGTGCGGTATATATTTTTTGGAAATACTTCTTATAGATACCTACAAAAGGCGTGACCTAAATTCCTTCGGTCTTAAGCGAAGAAAATCGACTCACCCATGCGTTGGAATCGACTCCCCTCTACTTTTTGTCGACTCCCACGTGTTAGGGGTTGTTTACGGTGAAGTAGCAGTCTCGATCTTTAATCTTTCACGAGTTTTACTTAATACTTTTTCTTAAATAAATATGTATCTGAAAATAATTACTAAAAATGTCCCATTATAATGATCTCAGTTGCACGTAACCCGTAGGAAAAATTCCACCCTGACTTAAGTCGGACTGTAGGCGGAATTTGAAAGGCGGATTCCGTCTTTCATTCCTCTGAATGTATAACTAATATCACAGATTCAGGGTGGAGTCCGGGCGGTATATGGCTCAAAATATTTATATGAGATTAAACGTATTCCGGGTAATAAAAATTCGCCTTAAAACAAACGGGAATCCGCCTTCATCTTAGGTGGAAACCACCTCATGATAAATTGGAATCCGCTTTAATATAAGGTGGAATCCGCAAGATTCCGCTCTAAAATAAGGTGGAATCCACCTAAATATAAGGTGGAATCCGCCTTAATACAAGGTTGCGTCAAAAACCGCCTTAGGGTAAAGATGAACACTTTACAACGGACAAAAACACTTCTTTTAATTTATGCTTTTGAATTCGGTGACTAAATCCTTTTAAATTAGCACCGGATGGGGTGGAATCATTGCCTTCATTTCTTTTATAAATCAGTGGCCAGACCATCTATAATTCCTGTGTATTTCCTTTTTAAACACATCATAATACAGATATTACATCCAGAATATCTTTATATTTTCCTAATGTTTGCCTTCCACTTAATATAATAAGTTGAACTTTTTGATTTACAGTCCCTGTTTTCACTCTTTTGTACAGGTAGTTTCTTGAAAAGTGTCTAGAGTAGCCTAGATCTTCCTCGAATCTTTTCGGTAATTGCATCACTAAAAATACTTCTCTCACATATTCTGAAAAGTACATGTAATTTGATAAAGCATTACTTATAACCAAATACTCGATCAAATATAAATATATATCAATATACATGTAAACCTTTTTCTTCTTATCATGATTATAAAGAATACCTTTCAACAATGTGAACAAATAAAAAGAGATCCAATCTTTACCTTTCAAAACTTTGATTTTGGTAGGGTTCATGTAAATGGTATGACTGATATTCTACTTTTTAGTCTCCCATGTCCATTGTCCTTCTGCTTTTGAGCTAGTTTTTATTTTATCAGGCTGTTTCTCAATGCTCATACTAGGACAGCTTAAATATGAGAAGGCAGCTTGCCACCCTCCCAATGACTTGTTGGTATTGTTGTTTTCCTTCTTTTTTAATTGTTTAGCATAATGTCAGTTGTTTTCAACAGCTTTCAAATCTAAAGGAATGAAGGGATTTCTATAGTTTATACATTGTGTGACATTTACGCACTGTCTAAACCTATTTTTTCTAATCTTCACATACAATTAGCACAATTTTAACTGTACTTTAGTACTATTATTGATTAAGTCATGAACATAATTAAAATTTATATTGACTTACTTTCGATATTAACATTAAGGTTCCTGTGTTCATGTCTTTTAGTCCACATAACGCACACACTTTGCTAAACCCGATAAGACTTAGTTTACATCAAATAGCTGTAAATAATTTTCACTGTATTTCCCCAAAAATAATCCTCATAACGGTTTACACATGTCTAAATTTTGTAATACAAAGATGATCAGGAAAATTAGGCATGACCGCTGTTGCCAAATTCAAAAGCCTCTGAGGCCAGAAATATAAGGGGTAACGCTGATTTTATTTTTACAAGTGCTTGATGGCCATAGTAAAACAATTTTTAGAAGCAGTTTAAAAGTACAATAAATATGCTAGCGTGTTCAAAGCTCATTCCTGTCTTTATATTGATTAAACATTGCGGCTAAAATAGTATGTACATGTTTAAAATTATGATAGAAAAAAAATATTTCCTGTTGACGCCCCTTTGCAATACAGGGAGAGGCTGCAGCTCTTGCCTGTTTACAAATTGCAGCCTGTATATTGAGGTCAAGATAAAATTAACCAGCCTGTGTGTAGCACATACATATATAACCTTTTTGATAGTGTCATCGGATTATCAATTTGAATTTAAGGTTACAAACCATTGTTTCAAATTGTATATTTGTGTCATTTGAAGATTTTAAGAAAAAGATTTGTGCACGGGCAGCCCCATTCCGGAAAATATTAAATATCGACGTTGGATTTACGGACAAAATTGAACAATTTGAAGAAAGAAGTAAAGTTTATTGAGTGAAAGCAATTTGAAGAAGACAGTTTATAATAATGAGCAATTTATAGCACAAAAAATGAACTGTTGTGCGCCTTTAACACGATTTGGCCAAGTTTTAGCCGTAAATTGTATATTATATTACTTGCAAAAAATTGCCAATTAGCTAGGTTAAGGCGGAATATTTCATGATGGTAGGGAGGAACGGGCAGTGATCATAAGAAATAATACGGTTAACTTTAACAGAAAACGGCTAGATGCTGAAAATACGGCTAAGGTTTGAGGTAAGGTCCGGTTATGAATAAGATGGAATCCGTCTAACATTCAAAGCGTTTTCCATGTACGCCTTTGATACTCTTAAGGATGACGTTTACTCAGAATAAAAAAAATCCCACTGATGTTAATGAAAAACCAACTATTGTGTGTTATAGACCTTACATGGTAGTGTTATTCTTCACTTTCAAAAAAGTAGGTCAATGACCTACTTTTTGAGTTAATGGCCATTGAATATTTTTTGAATATTTAAGAAAAATCTATAAAAAAAAAATTGAGATTTTCTTAATTGTGAAAATAATACAAACTGCTTAATTCTTTAACGAATGAAATACAGTTTATGAATGGTAGTGACATTAAATAGATACAAATCATTAAGTTTTCATTCACAATTTTTATAGATATTCTAGTCCGAATTTCCTCTATCAGTTTTCAAATTACTACACATTTTTGATTCAATATAACAAAAAACTGAATGATGATAATGCTAAAACATTTATAGTATTAAACTAAGTATATTGACCTTTCTCTGCTGGCATAAAATTTATATGAGGTCAATGATCAAAATTTTAAAATATGGTGTCTTTTATCATTTATAGGCATTTTTCAATATTATTGTAGTGTGTTCCATGCGATTATCTAAACGAAAAAGCAAGATAAAACCAACAAAAAATATGCAAAATTATGTTGACTAACAAATAAAATCTTAACTTTAAATATTACAGTACTACCAAAAATATTTCAGTGGAAAACAAAATCTGAAAAATTTAGTTCGAATTTCCTCTGTTTTGCTAAAAGTCAAACTTTGTCAGAGCCTAATTCCATAATTTAGTAAAAATATGGATTGTTATGTCAATAATAATTCATTTCATAAATACATTTTGTATTTAAAACAAATTTTACTCATTAAATTGAACTTTTTAACAATCCGGATTTGAGAACTCAAACCCTGAGTAAACAACGTCCATAAGTACGGCTACATTTTAACAGGAATACGTCCAAGTTCACCCCGAGTCCAGCCGGAAAACGGCCAACATTTTCGTACGGATTTCTTTACTAATTGCCACTTAATAGAAGTAGCTCTTGTCATAGGTTGAATAAAAGGTCAATTTGTATGATGTCCCCATTACACACAATCATTCAGAATACATCGCAATATAGAACACCAACCAGTGTGATTTAATCTATTCATTTGGGAATTAACTGGGGAAGGATAATCCTTTACACGATGATCTATGCTATTATTCTAGCATTGGTTTATAATGGGATCAGTGTATCTACGACTAATGTAGCGTCCCTCTTGACCGCCAATAACTCAAAACTTGACAACAAAGCCATCGCAGTATCCCCAAAGAGTTTACAGCCCTCGATTCAACAAGAAATGAATAACTTGAAACAGCAGCTGAACCAGGAGGCACTCATAAGATTGTCGCTCACCAAACAATTGTATTCAATCCTTAATGACGTTGTTGAAATGAAAAAAGGAATGGGGCAGATGGAATCTAAGATACACGAGCTAGAGAAGTTTAGGAACTCAACCTTAGGCGATGATGTTCTCGCAAAACAGTTAGTAAACTTGCAGAAAGATCTTGTGAATTTAACATCAACGTGTAAAACTGCAAGTCATGGTAAGTTATATCTGTAATAACGATTCTTTGAAAATATGTAAAATTGAAAAAAATTATCTGATATCATAATAATTATCTATGTTCCGTATGTATACACAATAATTATTATTTTTTACCACATCTTCCTCGTTTCTCAAAATTTCTAGTCGCAAATCTCAAAGTCAATTTATACGTACATATATAGTTAAACCGCAACTTTTTTAGTCAACAAGTTTTACTCACCGTCAAGGTTTCTTAGATATAAAGCTTTTTTGTCACTTCCTATTCTATTTTAATACTTCAATTAATAATACATTCAATGCTCTCCTGACCCTAATACTGTTGCTAATAATATACTTGTTTGATATTTATATATCAGGGTTTTTATACATAGAATTGATTCTTTCATTGTTATTTTGAATGGCATTGTAGGAAAAGAAGCTATCGCTTTCAATGCAGTCACCTCAAAGACGCTCCTATATGATAGAAATACCCCTGTGAACATTGTATACGATACTGTAATGTACGATACTCACGGTTCCTACAGTGCTCAAAGTGGGGTCTTTACAGCACCCTCCAAGGGTCTTTATATATTTACTTGGACAACCTTGGTCGCAGCTGGTAAAATTCTAGATACAGAACTTATCGTAAAAGGAATACGAAAAGGTCTTGGCAACTGTAACAACTTAGGAAACCCTGGGTATGAAAACTGTGCAAATACCGTTCCTGTTGTGTTGGAGGCTGGGGATACCGTCAATGTCCGATCTACAACTGGGAACTACGTCCATGGATATGCATGGTCAAGTTTCAAAGGCTGGAGAAACTGATGGTTGTAACAGTGATATATTGTGCTTCCATTAAAGGCGCTGTGTTATTTATGTATCATTAAATCTATTAAATACAGATATCGTTTATTGAATAAAGAATAACAAAAAGTAGGTATTTGAAAATACTGGCGTAATGGTTTCATCAATATTCGTTGAATACCAATTTTCGTGGATTTCGTTGTTAAGTTGATCCACGAAATTAAATGTGTCATCCGCGAAAATTGATACCCTTGAATATTCATGAAACCACAGTAAATGCTAAGTTTATCATAACAAATTAAGCATATAAAGTGTACGATGATGGATTTTTAAGTTAAAGAGTGAGAAGCTATATCTAAGAACCCATTATTTCTTTAGATAAATTACAATATATTAAAAATTAACATGTAATCAGACATAATAGATAAGATCATATGTTTGGACCAAAACTTGGTTGTAAAAATTATAAAAAAAAATAAACATCGTTTTACTATTTTATTGTATGCACAGATATTAAATCCTACTTTTGTAACTAAAAACATTTGATTTTTTTTTTCTCATTTTCTCAAAGCGATTCCATATCGGGGATTTCCAAATTATCTAGGTACATGTACTTCTATAAACTTGAAACCGTAGAAACAGATTTGTCTTCTAAATTAAGACAAAAAATAAAGTTGGAAGATCAATTATATACTTCACACCTTTTAGAAAACATTATATAAAACACTTTTGTCACACATGTAAGATTCATTAAACATTTAACATATCTGGAAGCTATGAAGTAAGTTTATATAGATTTACGATTTTTGTCTCTATAAATATTATTTTACTTCATATGATAATATGTCGATTATTGTTAGTTCTATGAGTATACGTAGTCTTATAAAGACTACAATATATTAATGAGCATGATTTTTTTTTTTAGGAAATCAAAATAGCTTCATTACAATGCTTTTGTTTTTAATGAATTTTAATTTTTATTGTATCCAATTCCTTTCCATATTCTAAATTTGAGTCTTAATGATTTCGAAATAAAAAGGCTAACATCGAATATCTAATCCAACATCCTTTCAGGTTTTACATAAGGATTAAAACGAGCGGAGATTGATAAAATTTATTTTGTTCGAAAATTAATCAGTTTAAATCCGTGTTAATTCCACAAGTATCGATATCAGTTTTATCTTTGGATAATTTCTTGACTGTATGAACTATTAAGGATTCTAGGAAAAATATTTTCTGTACACTTTTTGGGGAGGGCTTTTAAATTATTTTAACAGAGAATAGAACTATTCTATGCAGTGATTGCCTTCTAGTGTCACACTTAACATTTTATTGTTCAAGTGTTTACTTCCTTAATTAAAGTTAATAGGGAGGGACACGATGACTCACGTGGTTGTTCTTATGCTGGTGTTCTGCGGGGTCAGTGGATCTGCAACAACGGAAGCCCCCTACTCACCAAACGAGCAATCTAAAAACATTACAATTGACGCAGTACAGGGGTTTCCTGAAAACATTACAAACGCAGTACCCTTTTACGATCCATTCCCAGTGAATCAACAAGATATCGATAACCTGAGACAGAATATATTCTAATTTACCAAATAGGGGTTCGAAGAATGAAGTATAATTTCATCCGGTCGAATGATTTACATTATTTTTTTAAACACTTTTTTTGAAATACAAAAGTTGCACTGAATTAAAGCTGATAAAAGTTTTACGATTTGGGAATATTTGCAAAAAATACAATTATCATACACCCATAAAACCCCGAAAACAATAACCAAAAATATTGAAACATTGCCGTTTACAGAAAATCTTTCAAAAGTCCATATTGGATTAGAATTAACAATTGATTGTTATAAATTTAATACACTTTGACTTAACAATAACACATTAAAAGTAAATATAACTGTCAACAGTGTAAATAATATCCATGCAACAGCATGTATTGAAAACAATCAATTTGTTATGTTGTGTCGACTCATTTGTTGAAACCCGGTGTTAGAAATGTGATAAATTTCGAATATAGGTACTTAACTTTTTTTTGCTAGGTAAACAACCTGTTACATTATTGAGTTTTGTGTAAAATTAATCATAATAATTCAATTCTTGTCTTAACTCTCAGTCGAATTTGGTCATCTGTATTCTTGTAGTGCTACTTGAAAGCAACATGTTGCAACCACGCAGTGACTGCAAATTATATTGCAGCCTACTTCGACGGTCTCGTGTCTGATAAGATTTGAGGAACACCAATCTTTCAATATCTCGTAGCAGTGAAAACAAAAACTTATGCGTTTTCTAATGTTGGTCTTTTTACAGCAGCGGAGGTAATTTGATTTAAAACTAATCTTTTTATAAAAGCATGTACCTTGCAACTTAAATAATATTTAAAGCTTCATTGATTAATTAATTAAAACACATCATATGTTGTGTTATTTTCTGACTTCCAACCAAACGAGTAAAAATAGATTATAATTATGTAAGTGTTTTCAAGTGCATAAAATATACGGTATGATATCTTTAATATTATCATTGATCTTTACATTGAATTTGTAGCATTTTAAAAAGAATTGTAGTCATAAAAAATTCTTCTCTCAAAAATAATTGTAGAAGAACAAAAGTGATGTTGTTTCTGATGGCGCTTGTATCCATGATGTCGGAAATAGAAGCAGGATGGTAAAACAACTGGGATCAACCGCTCAACTTCCAATGCTAATCAGAGAGAGCCGCCATCTACCAGGTTGTATCAGCACACCATAACTCTAACGAAGACCGACGATTTGACTTCAACTGTAGACAAGTTCTTTCTGTCTCAGGACACGTATCCTGCAGTTGGTCTGGTATTGTAGCAAACTATGTCATATTTTTTGTGCTTTGTAAGTCATTGATGTTGTAGCTTTATTCTGTTCTTAACATGTGCTTTTTTTAACGTTTAATAACCTCAAAATAATATTCCAGAATATATAATTAACAGGCATCCGTATTTCGTACAAAGTGAACAGATGTTTTAAGTGACTGCTATAAGCTATATAAAAGAAATTTGTTTTTAGGGTACAGCTATTGTAAACTCTCATATTGGGTTTCATTGGGGTGTCTTTCGGTATTATAAGGTTTGTTTAAGAGTTAATTGGTGTATATAAGGTATATTTGTTATTGCATCTCTTGGACGAGACAGAAGGACAAAAACTAGAAACGATAGCAAAGTGAAGAGCTTATACAACTCAACATTCAGGTATTTCGACGACGTATTGTCAATTAACAATTGTTATTTCCATACTTACGTCGACTTGATAGCAAATACAATCTTCCACTGGGTCGCATTCTGACTGACATTTTTCATACTAATTGTTAGACCATAATTAATCATCTAATAGTCTACGGAATTTTCCGAATTTTTACCCCGATTACGACAATGAGCACACAGCGGGTGTGACCGGTCAACAGAGGATGCTCACTCCTCATGGGCACCTGATTCAACGTCATTCTGTTTGGAGGTCCTTGTTGCTCTGCTTTGAATTTGTATTTCGTTTAATGGATTTTTAAGATGGTTCGCGTTTTTTTCACGTCAATCAAAAGAGTTACATTATCTTAAACTACAAAGGCCTCTGTGATAAAACTTTGCCCCCCCCCCCCCCCCCCACACACACACACACACACACAAATAGCAAGTTTGGTAAAGTGAAAATTTCCATGCCTTTAAAGAAAACATGTTTGACTCTATCAATTCTACGGTTTCTAAGTAAGTTTGTGGTGGACGCAAATCACAACATAATCGACAGATCGACGAGCAACCGAGCGCGACACGTGCGCTGCAAAATCAGTCTAAGGGGAGTAACTCTCAGAAAGTATGGAGACACATTTCTAACAAAAGTGTACCAGAACACTAATAAAGAGATATTTGTCATGTTGTACACGCTTTTGTTTTTGGTTTCAGGTTACGTCAATAATTTTGATGCCTTGGTTCTTTATACTTATCCAACCGGAGGATATTTACATGGCGTTTTTAGTGTTCATGACAATACCGCAGAAGACAGAAGATACAAATTTAGATGTTGCACTCCTAGATTAGGTGAAAATTTATATCCTATGCTATTCTCTTTGCAATGCTGATTTAAATTAAAGTAACTTATACTGTTACCTTGTTAATGTTTGTAAGAAATAACAAAAATGGGTAAATTTGGTAATATATTACAAGGATATCACCATAAAAACTGCAAATGGACCGAATGGGTTAACACCTGGGATGAAACGTTTAATTACTTTGCTCCAGATGGTTATGTCATCAGAGGTGTGTTAATCATTCACAACAACAATGCTATTTTTCTAAGGTTCACATTCATTGCTTCAACAGGGATAGAAGATTCAAGTTCGAGATTTGTCAAGTTGCAAAACGTTAAACCGCATCGAAGTCAGGAATTCTTTGCTTTGTTAAACAGCATTCTTGTTGTTGCAATAAATGTTATTGATATTGAAAAGCGTGTGTGGTTTTTGGTTTACCAAAGTCAAATGTTTACATTAATTGTTTCTGGTTGTTGGCGACAAATAATCTCTAGAACAATCGGGCGAATTCCCAGAAATATGTTTTGTTCGTAAACACAGATATACAAAAATTACAATTTTTAAAAAGAAGATCTATAGATATTGTGAAATCCGCCATCATTAGACACGCCGGTGTAATGAAGAATAATGACCCCTGTAGAATAATGACCGGGGGTCATTTTTCGACGTAGAATAATGACCCCCCCTCCCTAGCTGAAGAATAATTGGATTTTTCTGAAGAAAAAAGACCCAGGGTTTATTTTTCTTCATGTTAAACATGAAGAAAAATGACCCCCCCCTCTCCCATAAATAGAAATTGATTACACCGTATCCGAGATATGACTTTGAAATTAC
Source organism: Magallana gigas (assembly GCF_902806645.1). Lineage (NCBI taxonomy): Eukaryota > Metazoa > Mollusca > Bivalvia > Ostreida > Ostreidae > Magallana > Magallana gigas. The sequence goes on along the minus strand of NC_047563.1, from coordinate 37,164,745 downwards.
TTAATTTTTCACTCTGTTCAACTGATTTTGAAGTTATTACACCGAATTTGTAAATACATCACTGTATATAGTTTTTCATATCCGTAGCAGGCACACACAAAACACTCTTACATTGCCACAAATTGATTGTTAATAGTTACGTCACTTCTCTCATTGACATACGGCGGGAAATGACGCAAATAAAGAAAGATTCATTCACAATGAGGATATTGTGTTACAATTAACAAACAATAATAATGAAAGAATAATTGTTGTAATAATATTAGCAATATTCATTGGTGAATGAATTGTCAATCTTAGAATGATACATGTATATATCTTTATAAAAAAAGACTAAGGGGACAGGTAACGTAGGAATATGAATTCTTCTTATTTACATTTCTTGAGGAAAGTGATTTTTTAAAAATCATTTGTACGTTATGTTTGTTTTCTTCTACGTAATACAATATGTACATGAACATCAATATTCTAAACATTTGTTGTAATGTTGTGTTTGTGATCATGAATAGACTTTATTCTTTTAGAGCAAATGTGTGAAGAGTACCTGACTATAGTAAATCTTAATAGATAATAAACACTGATCGATTATAATAAGAAAAGATTGTTTCTAAAAGCGTTGATAAGAGGTTAGGCCCATGTTAGGGGTTTATATCCCCCTTGATTTTGATCACACGATCTTTATCGTATCCAAAGTTATTAATGCTCATACAAACTATTGATGCATTATTCATCTTGATATTAACTAAACTTACTAAAGTATGCCGACGATAAAGTAAAATATATTTTCTGTACGAGTACTCTCAGTACTTTGAAATATTCATTAAATTATTTCTTTACTATCTACTATCGCTTCTTCGCCTTTGCAACTTAACACTCTCGCCTTCGAATCTTCGCGCTTTTGCCTTTTTAGCTCACCGTGACGAAGTCAAGGGGAGCTTATGCTATACTCCCGGCGTCGGCGTCCGGAGCTGGTTAAAGTTTTTGGTGCAGGTCCTGTATCTAAGCTATTACTTGTCCTATCTTCACCAAACTTGCTAACTTCACCTAACCTGAATGGATGGTGAGTCTTATGATTCAGATGCACCTGACAGGCATGGATGCTGAATCTGAGCCATTGGTTGCGGATGCTGGAGGAAGCTAAGGTGTTAATTGCTGGTGCCCTCTGATGATATCTTACTAGTTATTACTGGTCCTAACTTCACCAAACTTGCATGGATGGTGCGTCTTATGATACTGATGCACCTGACAGGCTTGAATGCTGAATCTGAGCCATAGGTTTTTGATGCTTGATGAGGTTTAGTTGTTCGGAACAGGTCACATGTTTTATCGATGAAAGCTTGCAAAGTTGATTTAACTATATTATAAATGAAACGCAGATGTTCCTTCAGCTGCAGAGCCTAATCTCAATTATCAAGGATGCTTAAGAAATCTCCTACCTCACTCAAACCTGCTAGATAGATAGATGTGGTGGTTGTTAAATGATATAACATGATTCCTATGATATAGTATTGTGTGATATGAAACACTATTGTTTAATAGGATACAATATAATACCATATGTTATATTGTAAAACGTTATATGATTCGATATAATATTGTATCATTTTTTTTTTATTTTATGATAAGATATATCATGATATTGTTCTGTATAGTAGTGTATATTATGTTACAATATTGTATTATACTATATTGTTTTATTAATCAATTATTAAATAACATGATACTATTACATATGATATTGCAATTTATAATATTGCATCCTATGATATAATATTGTATATTCTATGATATTTTATCATACAGTATTGTATGATATGATATTGGTGTCTGTAATATAGAATTATATAAAATGAAATTGTATATATGATATTGTAATATTATAAAATATCGTATCATACGATATCGTATAATATAATATTGGTTTATAGGATATATTATCATATCACATGAAATTGTATTTATTGATGTTGTTATATTTATAATTGTATCATATGATACAATATGTACAATATAACTTTATTGTATAGTATTTTATTTTATCCAATGATATTGTATCATTCGATATGATACAATATTGTATCAAATTATATTGTATCATATAATACAATATCATATTATTTATCAAATATGATACAGTATCATACAATAGAATATCATACTATATTATACAATATAATAACTCATGTGGCAATGTTATGATGTATTATTGCAATATGATATTGTTTCATATAATACTTTATTGTATTATGTTTAATGATATTGTATTATTTGATCAAATACAATAATGTATAACACAATACAATGTCATATCATACGTTACAATATCATATCTCACAATTTTTGTACGGTATTTTATGGAATTATATGATATATATTGTTAGTATGATTGGATGCAATTTTTAATTTTATATTATTGTATTGATTAACATATGATCATATGATTATCATACAATTGTTAACAGATTATATACGATAATGTGTCAAAACAGAATCCATGAATATCCAAGATCATAAAGGATGGTTTTCATATATTATGATAAAGGTGGTCTTTTAAAGGTGATGCCTTATAAAGGTGATGCCTCGTCTCGGTGAACTTTGTAATTTGTGATTACCTATGTTTTATAATTACGGAGCTCTCTATCGTTTAAGTGTTCAGAGGCATATTTTGGAAATTTTATGTTTATAAAATTAATAAAATTAAATTATCCAGCGGGATAGGGTCCGGACCCCCTCTCCCCTTTTACTGCTTGAAATTATCAATATTGAATTTTCCCGGGGGACGGACCCCCTCTCCCCCCTCTAGATCCATGCATGAGCAAGGAGTGTTGCATAATGAAATTAGAATGTTACAGTGCTTGGTCCGCGGTAAACAGACGGCTGGTAAGTGACAGGAGTCTGGAAATGCATATGTACACATTATGGTGGACATTAAAATTTTGTGTGGAGTATATAATGATTAGGAATAGCCAGCACTGGTAAACATATATGTCACATGTTCACATTAAAATATTTATAAACATTCATAGCAAGCGCGATGGCCTAGCGCATGCGTACCAATAAAAGCCTGGATTAATCGAAAAACCTTGGCGAGTACGGTGCCTGCATTAAATTCTATGTAATCGACCGAGACTTGCTGAATGCAATCAAAAAAGGCGAAAGTGCGAAGATGCGAAGGCCAGAGTGCGAAGTTGGGAAGGAGCGATAGTAGTATCGCTCCTTAGCCTTCGCACTTTAGGCATCACATCTTCGCGCTTCGTCGTCGCATCTTCGCACGTTTGCTCCTTCGCCTTCGCACTATTGCCTTTGCAACTTCGCATCTTCGCCCTAAGGTCGGAGTGGCCCTATCGGAACACTATAGATATATGTAAATGTAATTGTTAAAGGGGCATGGTCACGATTTTGGTCAAATTCTATTTTTCTGTTTTCATTATTTACAATGCTTAAGGAAAGCATTTCTACTGATCAAATGAAATTTGAGGGTCAGTTGTAAAGTTATAAGCAAGATACAGGGCTCACAATTCTTTATCATGTAAACAAGGCTCGTGCCCTTTTGTTGTTTACATAGGTTCAATATACCAGTAAAAGATCTTTTTCAAGCAGATTTGTCTATCTTCTTATTCATTTTAAGCATAAATAAACAGTTCCTTACGTTTAACAAATTCATTATGTCTAAAATTAGAATTTTTACTTCAACATTCAAGATGTAAACAAAGGCTTTGTTTACATAGCAAAAAATTGAAAGCTCTGTAACTTGCTTATAACTCAACGAATGACACTCAAATTTGGTTGCCTATTAAAAATGCCTTACTAAAGCATTGTGAACATTAAGATCGGAATTTTTTTTGGACTAAAATCGTGACCATGCCCTTTTAAGATGACAACCATACCCCGTGGCAATACGTCAATGTCTTGTTATAACGGAAGGATTTTTATTTTCTAAGCTATACCCCTTCTTTCACTTTAAGTTTATTTGAATATGAATTATAATTTCTGTTACTTTCTGTAAACTGCAGCTGTAAAAAGTACAATAATGTAAAGACTATTTCACAAATACTAAAAAATATACTGAAAAACTTTAATCTACAATTTTTCTACGTAGAATAATGACCGGGGGGGGGGGGGTCAATTTTCTGCGTAGAATTATGACCGGGGGTCATTATTCTACGTCAAAAAAAGACCCCCGGTCATTATTCTACGGGAGTTATTATTCTTCATTACATTGGATATACTTAAATGATTTTTAATAATATGATATAATTAGAATGATAAATTGAAAATGAAAAATAAGATTTAACTGGAAATTTGAATTAATAAAGTAAAACGCCCAATTATACCACATGCACATTAAAGTTTGCTTTGTTTAATAGCTTGAGTATTGCGTACCCAATACGTAATGAATATTGCAAAATTACCATTTTTGTTTAATTTTATTTGTTTTTGAAAATTTGATGATTGTGAAAATGCATCCGAAATACTCATACAATTTATTATATCTATGAATTTTACGTTTTTATTAGTTTAAACATGAAAAAAAAACAAAAGAAATTATCGTTCTCTCTATGCTCAAAGTATCAAAGCGTTTCATTGAGTAGACAAAGCGTTTTGTTGATCAAAACCTTTTCATAATACCACAGAAAAACACCGCTACTTGAACTAAAAACGATGTGGTATTTTCCCCATTCTTGGACAATTTTTATGTAACGCTATTGCTTATAAAGCCTTTTCCTGAGTTTTTAAGAAATGAAGCAATTCACCATTGCACAAACAAGTAGCAGTCTAAAGGGGCATGGTCACGATTTGGGTCAAATTCTATTTTTATGTTTTTATTATTTACAATGCTTTAGAATGCATTTCCAATGATCAAATAAAATTTGAGTCATTCGTAGAGTTATAGTAAAGATCCAGGGCTCACAATTCTTTGTCATGTAAAAAAGGCTCGTGCCCTATTTTTACGTTCAAAATGTAAACAAACGCTTTGTTTACATAGCGAAGAAATTCAAGCTCTGTTACTCGCTTATAACTCAGCATATGGCGCTCAAATTTTCGTTGCCTATTAAAAATGCCTTTCTGAAGCATTGTAAATATTAAAATCCGAAAAAAATATTTTTGACCAAAATCGTGACCATGCCTTTTTAATCTCTCTACTTCATACTTTTTCTTATATATACGTATCTGAAAATAATTAATAAAAGTGTCCCATTTCAATGGTCGCAGTTGCACGTACTTTACTAATTGCCACTTGATAGAAGTATTATATCTTTCGTCACAGATTGAATAAGAGGTCAATCTGTATGATTTTCCCATTACACACAAACATTTAGAATACATCTCCATATATAAGACAAAACAGTGTTATCTAATCTATTCATTTTGAATTAACTGGAGGAGGATAATCCTTTGCACGATGATGTATGCTGTCATTCTAGCATTAGTTTATAATGGGATCAGTGTATCTACGACTAATGTAGCGTCCCTCTTGACCGCCAATAACTCTGAAAACAAAACCATCGCAGTATCCCAAAACAGTTTACAGCCCTCGATTCAACAAGAAATGAACAACTTGAAACAGCAGCTGAACCAGGAGGCGCTCATTAGATTGTCGCTTACCAAACAATTGTATTCTGTCCTTAATGACGTTATTGAAATGAAAAAAGGAATGGGACAGATGGAATCTAAGATACGCGAACTAGAGATCTTTAAGAACTCAACCTTAGGCGATGATGTTGTAGCAAAACAGTTAGTAAACTTACAGAAAGATCTTGTGAATTTGACGTTAACGTGTACAACTGCAAGTCAAGGTAAGTTGCATTTGTATATGTAATATCGATTCTTAGAAAATATGTATAATTGAAAAATCAATCTGATATCATAATAATTATTTATGCTCCGTTTGCATACACAATTATTTTTTAATTACATCTTCCTCTTTTCTCGCAATTCCTAGTCACAAATAGCAAATCACAAGTCGTTTTATACATACATGTGTAGTGAAACGCCACCTTTTCTTAAGTAAACAAGTTTTACTCACCGTCAAGCTAGGTTTCTTAGATATAAAGTTTTTTGTCACTTTGTCACGATTTCAATACTGCAATCAATAATGCATTCAATTTCTTTTTTATCCAGTTCCTGTTGCTAATAAAATACTGAATAAAATATCCGGGTTTTTTTTAAATAAAATTAATACTTTCATTGTTATTTTGATTGACATTATAGGAAAAGAAGCACTTGCTTTCAATGCAGTCATTTCAAAGACGCTCCTTTATGATAGAAATACCCCTGTGAACATTGTCTACGATACTGTATTGTACGATACTCACGGTGCCTACAGCTCTCAAAGCGGAGTCTTTACAGCACCCCACAAAGGTCTTTACATATTTACTTGGACAACTTTGGTCGCAGCTGGTAAAATTCTAGATACAGAACTTATCGTGAACGGAACACGAAAAGGTCTTGGCAATTGTAACAACGAAGGGAACCCTGGGTTTGAAAACTGTGCAAATACAGTTCCTGTTGTGTTGGAAGCTGGGGATACCGTCAATGTCCGATCTGTGACTGGGAACTTCGTCCATGGACATGAATGGTCAAGTTTCAAAGGCTGGAGAAACTAATGGTTGTAACAGTGATATATTGTATTTCCATTAAAAGCTATTTATTGTTTATAATTATTTAATCTATTTAAGTCAGGTATCGTTTAACCAATATAGAGTAACAAAAAACTAATCTTATTGTAAATAAAAACATTTTTGGGAACAAATTTTGTAATTCATAGGATGAATGCGTCAACTGTATCTCTCTTTGTAAATCAAGCTGGCATTAGAAGTGCATAATAAGCAGATGTACGCATGCAGGGGTTATATCCATTAACACCCCATGGTCAAGTTACCCAGGTTGTTTGATAGTCTGTAATTTGCATTTGCGCACAACAGGGTCACCGAGTGTTAGGTTCTATCCCTGATGAACACTGTTTATTTGTGAGTTGGCGGTTTTTTACCACACCTTTGCAAAACTAATGTCATTTATTCAATGATTTTTTTTTTATTATTTACTCTGTTGTTTTCATTTTAAAACAATACATATGTAATTCATTGAATAGATGACCTTTAATGCAATAACTTGTTCAATTTTCTCTGCAAATAAACTTGGACTCATTGGATTATGATAATGTACAAGTTTTTCTGGTGTATGGTGGATTTCCTTCACTGGAAAAATTTGATTGTCAAAAAGTAAGTTTTTGAAAATATTTGCGGAACATTTTAAAATGCGAATATCAACGAGTATACTTATTTAAATACCATGCAGTTGTAAGAATTGTTACAGGCAAACTCTGTAAATCATTTGTATTTTTCTATAAAGTAAAGAAATCAGTGCGTAGCTACGTTGTAAAAGAAATTTTATATAACCGACTGATGTTGATTAAAACAAATATACGATGGTTTTGCAAATAAACATATATTATAATTTCGCATAATTATATTATATTATAGTCATAATTTTGAAACTTCTATTAACCTATTAAGATATTGAAGAAAACTTTTTATCATGCTAAATAAAAAGACACTTGATCAATTTAAACGGTTCGCTTTAATGCTGGCATACCGGTATTTTACAAGGAATTGCCATTCAATATCACTGTAAAGAAACACTTCATCTGAACTGGTGAAAAAAATAAATCATTAAACCAAATAAGTAATCTTTAAAAAGACCTATGGTCTTGATCAAATGCTAACTTAAGTTAAATATAACTATATAATCATATAAAGTGTATGTTGATGGATTTTTTTTAGTTAGAGAATATGAAGTTATATTTTTGTACCGATTATTAGTTGATCGGTTACTTTAGATAAAGTATCATATATGTAAAATTGACATGTACACAGACATTATAGATTTGAAAATATGCTTGGATCAAAACTTGGTTGTGAGAATGAACTTTTGTTTGTGATTTTGTTTTACCGATAATGCATTTTCTAGGGTGCATCTTAAATGTATTGCTATCTACGTAAACAACCAAGCAAGTCAAACCATACACGACATTGGTATCAAATAAAGCAATGATGGATTTTGACGTACCAGTAAATACAGAGATAGATGAAGAGAAATCCGTAGATAATGAATCTGTGCATTGGTTGTTATTTACATCGTTTTGCATACGCTAAATCATTTTGATTTTTTCACTGGTTTTCCGAAAATATTTTGTAAACAAACAATTTTCAACAATAACGAAATCCACGATGATTAAATGTGGGCCCATGTCTTTATCAAAACAAATAATCATCGTTTTACTATTTTATTGTATGCATAGATATTAAAACCTACTTTTGTAGCTAAAAACATTCGATTTTTTTTCCTCATCATTTTCTCAAAGTGATTCCAAATTGGGGATTTCCAAATTATCTAGGTATTTCCATAAACTTGGAACCGTAGAAACACATTTGTCTACTAAATTAAGACAAAAAATATAGCTGGAAGATCAATTATATACTCCACACCTTTTAGAAAATACTATATATAACACTTTTGTCACACCTGTAAGATTCAATAAACATTCAACATATCTGGAAGCTATGGAGTAAGTTTATATAGATTTACGATTTTTGTCTCTATATATATTATTTTACTTGATATGATAATATGTCGATTATTGCTAGTTCTATTAGTATACGTAGTCTTATAAAGATTACTATATATAAATGAGCATGATTTTTTTTAGGAAATAGAAATAGCTTCATTACAATGCTTTTGTTTTTAATGAATTTGAGTTTTTATTGTATTCAATAAGTCCTTTCCATATTTTAAATTTGAATCTTAATGATTTCAAAATGAAAAGGCTAACAATAAGTATTTAATCAAAAACCCTTTCAGGTTTTACATAAGGAATAAAATGAGCGGAGATTGATAAAACTTATTTTGTTCGAAAATTAATCATTTTAAATCCGTGTTAATTCCACAAGTATTGATATCAATTTAATTTAATCAGGGGATAATTTCATGACTGTATAAACTATTAAGGATTCTAGGAAAAATATTGCCTGTACACTTTTTGGGGAGAAATTTTATATTATTTTAACAAAGAATAGAACTATTCTATGCAGTGATTGCCTTCTAGTGTCACACTTAACATTTTATTGTTCAAGTGTTTACTTCCTTAATTAAAGTAAATGGGGGGGGGGGGTTAAAAGAGTTAAATTCCAGACGTTTACACCTTTATTTACACACTACATCGCAACTTTATGTTGTTCAGCATCACACATAATATTTTGATTAATTAGTAGTTTATTGTAGCATTACTCTTGACACGATGACGCACGTGATTGTTCTCATGCTGTTGTTCTGTGGGGTCAGTGGATCTACAACAACGGAAGCCCCCTAATCACCAAACGAGCAATCTGAAAACATTACAAACGACACAGTACAGGGGTTTTCTGAACACATTACAAACGCAGTACCCTTTTACGATCCATTCCCAGTGAATCAACAAGATATCCTCAGACCTCAGCTGAATCAGGAGTCACTAATCAGGCTGTCGCTCACAAATCAGATGTACTCATTGTTGAAAGACGTCATTGCGATGAAAAAACAAATGGGACAGATGGATTCAATCATACAAGAGTTAGCACACCGCAAGAACTCAGGTAATAACAACTTTACAATCAGGAATTGAGATCTATTAAATTTCAGATTAAAATAAAGTAAGATTAAGTGTTTTATGCAAGAAAGTACTCATAAATATTGATTGAAAGTTTACATGATCACTTCATCTCCAACAATGAAAACATGAAGAAAGAACAGTTTGTCTACTAATTAGAATCACGTTTTGAAATCATGTCTTAAATTAGATAATTCCTCTATCAAATGATACTTGAAGCATTATAATTTCGATATTAATTAATGTCGAATGATATAAATTTTTATTTATGTGTAATGAGAAGAAACAAGATTTTAGCATTATCGACACGGTAAACGAAAAAAAACATTTACTTACAGTGTTCATTTATTTTTTATTCAAAAATTAATCTCAACGAATATCCGCTTATTGTTTATAACCTATAAACAGGGAACACATGGAACCTGACTAGGAAAACCCCTACAATTTCATGATGGAAACTTAAGTTTAATTCGGCTTTAATACATATTCCATCAATCTACATGGTCTCCGGTGACGATCTACCCTTTGTTCGTTGTTAGTCTGTCTTTTTTTCTTTCCTTAATTGCCAAATCTGTCAAACCTAAGGGTCTACCCCTTTTTCTCATCGTCGCCATTGTTGTTGATAGACCGAGATGTGTCAGGGGACCCATTTAGGGCGGGGTTATTCAAATCTTTTGTATTTTTTACCGACACGTAAAAACATAAAAAAAAAATTCTTGTATTTTTGTTATGCGATTGACTTATGCAGCGTAATTTATGTGAAAGTACTGTCTTTAAATAAAGTAATGAGTCAAATAATCAGATGTTATTAATGCTATTAACTTGAAGTACGCCACATATACCTTTTATCTAAAATATATTTTCTTTATACAGACAAGGAAGCCGTCTTTTTTCATGCCTCCATTTCTAAGCATCTTCAATTTGAAAGAAATACCCCCGTAAACATTATTTACGACACTGTATTGTCCGATTAACACAAAGCCTACAGTTCTCAGAGCGGAGTCTTCACAGCGCCATCTAGTGGGCTATACATATTTTCGTGGTCATCGTTAGTGGAGGCACAGAAAATACTTAACACCGAACTTATCGTAAACGGATTAGTAAAAGGCCGTAGCAATTGCTTCAATGAAGGGGGTCCTGGGTATGAAAACTGTTCTGGTACTGTCCCCGTTCTGTGAAAAGCTGGAGATACCGTCAACATCAGAACCTTTCAAGGAAATTATGTATTTGGAGATGGCTGGTCCAGTTTCAAAGGCTGGAAAAACTAACCACCGTACAGTGATGACGTGTTTCAAGTTTTTTTACTATTCGGAAAACATGTTTAACTTCAATTTCTTTCAGATTTAACAATCCATGTTTAGCATTTCATGTTTAACAAATCATGTTTATTATAAATTTTGGTATTATTTTGCCTACTTACAGTTATTTCAATTTCCTTCTTCAAGACAAGTAGTTAATTTTAAGTAGTTTCCATTCGTGAACAGTTTATGCATTTTAAAAATAAAAATTCTTGTTATTTTATCATTTAAGATATTGTAATGTTTACGTCATCCAATAAAGTCCATAAGCATTTAAACCTTATCTATATATATATATATATATATATATATATATATATATATATATATATATATATATATATATATATATATATATATATATATATATATATATATATATATATATACCTCGTACAGACGCTGTGCAAAGTGCAAAGTAACGTGATCATAGAATCACTTGATTTTGTTGAATAGAAAATTAAACATGCTTATCGTCTTTTTATTGAGCAATAAACGTTGAAATCGGGATAATTAATAGGTTAATAAAAAAATAAAAGATACAGCTGTATGTAAAACGATTCTTTATCAGATATAAAGGTCTTACGTCACCAGCAGAAGTAGATGTGCTGCATGTTCAGACATACTAAATGTGCAGATTGAGACTCTGTAAAATTAGAATTCAACACAGTGAAGTTTGCATTAACAAGTGCACCAAGTCTTATTAAACATTATCGCATAAAGATGTCTGTTGTTAATAAAATGATGATTTATAGAATTAAAAAAATACTTAAACTTTTGTGATATAAAAAACTGTTTGCATTTAATTTCACTACAATGCTTGACTTATGTATAGGGTTGCGAAAACAAAGAAAGTTATCTCTCTTTGTAAACTAAAATTACATCCATGCATGTGTTTTAACAATATGATGTAATCATGCATCCATTGAAAGAATGACATGTTTCTCTATTTTGATTGACTCAAGCCTTTATCTGAAAATAATAATAAAGACTATTTCATATTTGTTTCATGGTTTTTTCATAAAAATCATTAGCAAAATTAACACATCTGCTGTATTTTGCTGAACATGTAGAATTAACTGTTTTCATAAGAGCAGATTTATTAAACAAAACGATTACTATGAATTTTGGTAACTTTATCATCTTATATAGTTTATATAGCGAGTGTGCTGTATAAACCCATCATTGTTCTCAATCAATCAATATATTAAAATGCAAAGTGAATATATACCTAAATGCATTTTAAGATAGCAATTCAAGGTAAGAAATACCAATTTAAGGTAAGTAATAGCAATTCAAGATAAGTAATATCGATCAATCCCAGGTAATTAATTAATAGCAATTCAAGGTACGTAATTGCTGTTCAAGGTACGTAATAGCAGTTCAACATAAGAAATTACAGTTCGAGGTAGGTAATATAAATTTAAAGTAATTAATACCAATTCAAGGTTAGTAATTTTAGTTCAAGGTACGTAATATCAATTCAGAGTAAGTAATTATAGCAGTTCAAATTAAGGAATATTAAATGACGTTAGGAAAGTTATACCCATTCAAGGTAAGTAATTATATTTCAAGGTACGTAATATCAATTCAAAGTAGGTAATTGCAGTTGAAATTAAGTAACATTAACATTAAGTAAGTAATAGCAGTTAATGGTAAGTAATTCCAATTCAAAGTAAGTTGTGCCAGTTGATTGCTTCCTTCTAGTAACTGATAGATCAATAACCGATCAGCAGATAAAAAAAATAAGGTGATTAAGAACAACCTACGCGCTTAACTACTAAACATTAACGTTTTAAACTACTATTATCTGTCATAAGTTATTGCTCTCGTCAATTTTTGATGATTTGAAATCAAAATAAACATACCTGTCAATGAAGTACAACTCAAATCGATAAAATACAGAAAACAAATCCTAGATTTCTTCATTGATACATCCACTGGTTTTACCTGGAGAATTTCACAGGAACGAAAAAAAACATTGTAATAAGATTCAAAATGAGAAATGTTGAAATTTTTTCTCCATTCGAAGAACTCATGGCACCTCTCATAATTTTTAACGTTATCATCCGGGGTACTTTTATGTATTTTGCAATGCAAAACCCTCGTTGTCTTCTTATATTGGACTGATATTAGCTCTAAAGGGTGGAGGAGCGGTACAAAACAGATAATCTGAACGTTTTTCATTTTAGTGAATGGATGTTGTTTGGGCACAAAGGCATTTATGATTATCTAGATTTTACACAAAAAGTGGTGGAAGCAGCAGAGATTTGGGACAAAGTACAATAAGTGGAGGTGAACGTTTACCAAATATGTTATTGCATTTGGTTGATGGGTGGATTTTTATGCTTAAATTTTTAAAACAAACTGACCAGAATTTTATAAGAATTTCTTAGAAGAAAGGGAAATGTTACAACGATAAACACCGACCTGTTTATATGCATTTTTATGGTTTTATGGCTGATTATATAAAAGTAAATAATATAAATACAAGTTGTTCGGATCAATAGCTTATACAGGGTTGGGGTAATTTACTTTGAAATGGAATTAAATACTTTCAAAAACATTGATAATTTTATCAAATTACTTCTTATTACATAGTTTTTTTAAAAATGTAATCCATTACTTCTTATTCAAATGTGAATAATAATTCTTGAGAAATAATATATGTAAGAGCATTAAGATACACGAAGTTATATGTGTGATAATGTTTTTAAAGGTTGGAGTTTCGTTTTATCATCATATATAGCTTTTGCTCAACAATTTCCTAAATTTTTAAAGTTAAACTTTGGGCGGTAAAGCTCATCAGTATGTAAAATAGTAATGACCATAATTCACAAAATTGTAATTAGAATCCCTTGAGTCTAAAGTAATTGAAATGTAATTGAAAGGTAATTAAAATACATGATTTTCTCGGAATGTATTTAAATAAATTCAATAACCTATAATCAAAGGCAGACTTAAATACAAATTACTTCCAAATTCTTTGAAAAATGTAAATAATTACGTTAAATTTTAAATACTTATTTTTCAATTACACCATCCCTGAGTCAATATTTTGTATCCATTTTCTGTTCAGAAATATCATATAACCGGTATAAATGTTTGTCATTGAATTTTGAAATTACAAGAAAAAGGTTTAAATCAAAACCTACAAACGAGTCTCGCTTTTTTTTTTTTACAAAAACGTTAAAATGCGAAGTACAGAACAATAAACCCGTAGTTTACGACTGTAATAATTTGTTAAGATGCTTATAAACATGGTTTTGATTTTACAATAATCTTAAATAAGATATCATTTTGACACATAATGATGTTTCAAATTACATCGTACTGTATAACATGTTTATTACGTAATACAAATTTTGAATGGTTTCTATTGGTTTTCGTTACGGAGATTTACGTATGGTTAACGTTAAAAAAGCGCATGAGACAAGATGTGTCACATTTTACGTTTTTTAATGGCAAATGAGCTAAAAATATCAGGCCAATATGAAAAGAATCTATTTAAAGGCGGAACTTGAACCCATAATTTCCCTTTACCTACAATTTGAAAATCTGTACTGTTACTTAAATCTTTGCAAATGAAATGAAAACTGTAAGGATATCAAAAAGTTGCATGTTTCGTTTATGTATTGTTGGTAAAGAATTTTTGATTTTTATAATTTTCGTTTGCAGATATGCAACAAAGATCTACCGAAACCAGATATTTTGTTTTGTTTAAATAGGTGTTAGCAAAATGCACTCAATAATGGCGGTTTCGTGTTTTATTTATGCAAATTAAGATTTCAAATAAAGAAATCATGATGAAATAAAGAGATTCAAAGATGTATTTTTGAACCCGTGTTTGTATCTTTTACAATCCAGGAGCAGAATCAAGGTGACATTAATAGTTAAATAAATGGACATCGTCCTACTCAGAAAGCTGTCTGTCTGTCAAAAGTCTGACACAAATAATTTTTAGGTTTTTTTAAGATTTTTTAAAAGAATCGCGTTTTGCATAACATCTTTACGATTCACCTGCTGATATTTCGGGGAGGGGGGAGGGTGTTCATTAAGATTTTTAAAAGAATTAAAAGCTTTGTAATAACGAGAATATTTTTTTTGCAGTTTGACGCATTTAAAGTCATTTATTTAGTTGTCTTTTCGGTCTACCTTTTTCGACGTTAAAACGTTTCTCCAAGTTATAATTTTGGAACACCAGAGGTAATTTGATATATTCAGTTCTACCTTTGGCCGATGTTTCCATTTTTGTGCTGTGTTATTTTTTCGGTTAACTGACAGTATTCACAATCTCTATGTTGTAACGTTCGAAGTTTTGTGTTGAGCGATTCTTGGCATTGCCTACAGACTTGGCACAACTCCTGGTCCAGTTCGATCTTTTTTGTCCAAAAATCCATATTCTGAACAAATGGGCCCGATAAGTTGTAAATTCTTACCTCCAGCAATAAAAAAAACTGGTTTGCATGTATTGATATTGTATTTACAGTCTTATATAGAAGTACTTTTATATAGAAGTGTTTCTTAAAGCATCAATCTGCATTTTAGATTTTAAGTAACATTATGCGTGCAGTTTTTTTATGTACGTTCTTTTAGTGATATTTAATCATACGATTTATTTTTATAAATGGATCAGGCGTGCATTAATTCAATTCGTTTATTTTACAAAAAGAATCTACCAGAGCTTTAATAATCTGAAAACCCAATTCATTGTACAGTAAAACTAAATAATGTTATATTTTTCAGGAGAAAAAAAATAAGAAAAAGTGAAAAAAGTTTAAATATTTTAGTCAAATGTTAGCGACTAGCAGCACTGTTATTGATAATAACACTTTATGCACACCTTTCATATATTCTAGAATACTCATTATCTAAGTAAACTAAGACAAATTGATTAAGATGTCGTAGCACCGTCGCCAAACTCTGCCTTTAGGAGTGCAGTTTTTGGAGAATAACTAAAGCAGGATATTTGTTACTTTTTTCTAAATCACATAAATGTCTTTTTTTCGATTATTTAAAACATGTAAATTAGATTATATATTTTAATTTTGTAGAAATACCAACATTCATTGTAATATTAGAGAATTGCTCCCTAAACTGCTAATCATTTTGACTTTTTATCGTTAACTTTGTTTTGTAGTGCCCTGGGTCAAACTCTGTCCAGACGCAAAAATGATGTGCACATTTCGTATTTAGTTCTTTTCAAAAATTTCCTTTATTCAAACTTAAAGAAATACTGGTAATACATGTAAATTCTTATTCTATATTCAAACGTCCTACATACCGAAGAAGAACTTGTTATGTCCAGCTTAATTATGCACAGAAATGACTAAAAAAAACCATACGTTTTACCAAATATATATTGTTGAACTAGCTGTTAGTCTGTAAAGCAAGAATACGGTGCCTGTTTGATATATGTTAAGCGATATTAATAGCAACTTTACACCGGAGTTTTACGATTTGGATACAAAACCGACTGCATGTAATTATACATTTATAACTCATGTACCTACCATAAAGAACGTCCATCATTGCTGGAATCTGACATGTTCATAAGTACCTGTCTCCAAATTCGACTATCTTCTGACGTCTCCGAGGTATGCAGTATTATAATTTTATTATTTCTGCAAAGATTTTATTACCAGCCATTAAATTTCGATGATGGAAATAATTCTCGAAATGTCTTCATACATATTTAAAATTAAGATACAAAAAAAAACTTCGGGAATGTGTGTGACATGAGCATCATGCTCATATTTGGAATAAGCATTTCCTGTGTAAAAAAAAAAAATAAACTTAACGGCTCTAAATATAAATAAGGGCAGTGACTGAAAAAAAGGTTTCAATAAAAATTTGAATATACGTGGTGAGAAAACAATAAATAGTATATTAACATCCAACGTTTGTGTAAAATACGACGTGACTTAGGCGGACCTTGAATATTAATGTCACATGATTAACTCAAGCTTATAACTAGAAGCGCTCAGTTTCATTTCTCATAATTTCAGTTAACACTTCACAGGATTAACAAACGGCTGCTCTACAAAAGGCAAAATGGTAAGTCGTATCATTTATTAATGTTTGTTAGAGACAACAATTTATTCTTTATTTTTAAATTTTTTGTTTACAAATTAATAACTATGTAAAACAATTGGGAAAAAGTGAACATACTTCTTTTAAAATGTTTCACTTATCCTATTTTCAGAAAGTTTTACTTTTGTGTCGTAAATGTTATGAACAAACTTTTTTTTCGTTAAAGAGAATACCTCATTTTCATATTTTTTGCAAATCTGAGTAACCCATAGAATAAATATGAAATATTGCAAGTCTATTTTTAAAAAAACTAGATTAGGCAGTCAAAACAAAACGTGTCTCCTCACAAAAATGCATTTAAATTATCACGAGGCTAAAAACCCTACCTTAGAATTCTATAAGAGTGGTATTTCAACGTTGGAATCCAACGTTCTCTTTTGGTTTTGAAACCTTTTTCTTTTGTGTTTTTGAATATTTAGAAATGCCCGTGTTCACATTTTGATTTGATATACATTGTATCTAACATTTTGAGTTTATTCATGAGATAATTATTTTTTAACAAACTCGTTATGCTTTTTTTCAGGACAAAACTCTGATTTTCGTAGCTTGTTGCCTTTCTGCAGTCTATGCACAGTTCCCCGCAGTTTGTGAACTGGAATGTGTCTCATCATACATCGGGGACATCGCAGAATGTCGTATTGAGTTTCCCTTTAGACCTGGAACGCCAAACAAAGACCTACAAGTGTGCTTGATGGAAGTTGAACACGATAGGAATGTCTGCATGGTGATGAACATTGATCCTATATGCAAGCAACTTGCACCAAGGGCAACTCTGCATAAGACTTTCGAGATGAATCTGAACCGGCCCGCCCCTACTACGACTACCACAATGCCAACAACGACGACGACTACCCCACCACCAGCGGCGCCTGTACAGGTTGGACCAGCTTTGTCTCAACCATCACAGTCACAGAACAAATTGATTCAGTTGTATGTGGACCCAAGCAACTCTCCTTCGCCCTATTACCAACACCATGGACTCGTCGGAAAGCCAAGTTCCGCTTTCTTTTCTCCAGTTGCCATGGAACCCATGCCAATGCAGGCTCCAGCCGGTCTGACAGCCGCCCAAACTGCTCGTCACAACAGAATCCAGAACATGATCCAGAGAAAGTTTCCACAAAACAACCCCAGACCTAGTCCTTACCAACGACAGGTCACCAGCATGCAACTTCCGGGCCAGCCTAGAACTATGCCAAAGCAAATGCAACTGCCAGGACAACAACCGGCAACACAAATGCAATTGCCTGGAAAACGACCAACAGTACATGGACCTCAGCCTAATGTTGCACAGCGCCAACAACAACAAAAACAACCGCAGTCTGTTGTTAGAACAAATCCCAAGATCATTCAGAGGAGACTGACTGTTTTTAAACTGGCGAAACCCTTCAAACCTAGTCCCATCAACATGCCTGTACAGCCTTCATTCTCTGCGCCACGCTTTAATTACTTGGGATAAAATCGTTGCAAATGGGAATTTTTATTCCATTATTTCCTCCTGAAGTGGATAACCTGTTTTGTGGTGGCTGCAAAGATGAAGGGAAAATAAGTACTGTTTTGAACAGTGGTGACTGTTTAAAAACTTTTCGTCATTGTTTAAAGATTTTATCCATTTGATTATATTCTATTCGGAATATTGTTCAGTAAGATAAATTTATTACGTTTAATTAAATTTTCTCGGCGGTTTATCTTGCCACCTACTTTACATAATTACTTTTAAAAAAGGAAGCAAAAAACTCGAATTGTCAGCGAGTCGGGCTTGCTAATCCAACAAGCCCGTCAGAAACACTTGTCATAAATATGATCTTTTAACATTGTGGTTTTTATTTTGCATGGCATTATCGTGATGCTGGCTAATTACGACAATGTCAGTTTCGTACTTTCGACTGCGCAAGTTTTGAACAGCATTCTGCATTAAACTGGTGTTCGTTCTTAACACGATAAAATGAAGCAGTCTCACAACGTTTGTTTGCTATTCAAGCAGCAGCAAAGCTGATAATGAAATCCTGTCCATATGGAATGAGTTTCGCCCCTTTTTTCTAAAATAAATACGAAGTATTATTTTAGAGAAACTTGTTGATTATGTGTCTTTTTCGCAAAAAAACCCTCTTGTTTTGTGTTCTATGTCTCAGTCACATTTGATGAGTTGTTCTATTTATTTTGTTTATGTTTATGTTATAGATTATTTTTTCAGGTTTTTTGTGACCTCGAAAATAAAAGTAATTGAAATGTTAAAGAACATTCTTTTATTTTTGTATTTTGAAATCTGTAACTTGATTTAATTAGTTAAAGTTCACAAACACAGCAAAATACAAAAACTTAATTTATAAAGGTATTTCATTTTGAAAAGGAACGCTGGCCTTTTTCTTGTATATACTATGTATATCTAATAAAAGTCTGACTTATTAAAAAATGTTGAATTGTCTTGGAGTATAAATAGATTATCAAATATCAAAGATTTATTATTTCTGAGAATATAATAGTCAAATTATTTGCCTCGCAAAAACTTGTATAAAGTACACAGATGCACATGTTTTTCTCCCTAATACATGCAGTTTTAATTGTTTGAAAAAAGATTTAGATCGGTGTTCTTTTTCTTCCATTGAAAAAAGATGGGCACAAGACACAAAATCATGAATTGTTTCAAATGTACTCGTTTGAAGACTTTGAGTCAGTTTCAGGACTGAAGTTGAAGGAAAACATATTATTACTTGCTATATGTACTGCTACCAGAAAACTTGCGTTCCGTTAAATTGGTTTTCTTTAAACCAAACAATGATAAGATTTTTTAGAAATATTAACTATTGCAAAACTTAGGTGTGTGTTTGATTTCAATCTGCAAATGTTAATAAGCAGTAGAAGCATTTGGTGCAATTCTCACAACACAGAAAAGGAAACAAAAAGGGACGTTTACTCTTATTCAATGACGCTGCAAAATGGATTTTACGTGATTTTTTTTAAAAAATCAGTTAGCGCTAAAATGTAAAGCATTCATCCTTCTACATGAATAAACATTTAATTCATTTAATTCGATTTCTAAAAATTTAATTAATACTCATATGTGCAATTTTTAGAACATGGTCTTTCTAATTGAATGTCATTTATTCATCTCGAGTCCTGTCTATTAAGGAAAAAAACAATGAAACAGACTGCGAAATTTAACGTCTCTTAGTGCTAAGATGCAGAACATTTCGAAAGAAAACAATTAAATTTCAAGTACGAATATTGCTTTGTTTAATATGCATTTTCCGCGTTTTGTCAGGGTAAATTTACATCTTAGGCGTACATGATTTAGAATTAAGACGGTTTAATATCAACGCGGAAATATAATTCATATCTTCTCTGTTAAAAATGACGAAAATAAGTTATCATTTCAGTCTGGAATAAAATCATTGGACCAAGACGATGTAATGAATGACCCAAAACAGGTGTTTCGATTAAGGTATCCCTCTAAAACAATTTCATGTTCTAATATGCGGTTTTTGTGTGACAGGTTAACAATTACGTGTATTCATCATCGTTTTATTATTTATTCTATTAATTATTATTGAATCAAGCTACATTAATCAAATCAAATACACAATTTTGTATCTGTACAGAAAATGTTACATTTATATGAAAATTCGATATGATATAAACATGATAGAGTGTTTGTTTCTGACATGTTGGTTATAGCTACATATAACATCGTATTTTTGGTACTTCGTAAAAGATATTTAAAAAAATGAAGAATAGAAGAATGTAAAGATCACATTGAAACACAAGTCACTATTAATCACCATACATATTTTCCTTTGCATTGTTTTATCTTATTGCAACGTCTACTGAAAATAAGTCCTTTAGTAAATTCATTGGACTAAATACATGTAAGTACCAAGGTTTCGAAACAAGTGCAAAACAAATGTAAATTAAAAATACAATTTAAGGTGGGACAGTTGATATGATGTAAGATAATGGCATTCTGCATAACATTATTTCGTTAACAAGTGTTTATGTTAAAACTACCCTCTCATATTAGATTTGCAACTTTCTGTTAGGCTTTTCCTAAATTGTTTTTGCATTATTTGGTGCTTTTGACCAGCAATTTATGGTAACTCTTCTTTAATAAGTACTTCTTAGAAATATGCACAAATAATGTAAAATGCACGTTTCCTTCCTTTACAAGGAATACCACCTTAGACCTCAATTCTCATAAACTATTAATTTCCTTTAAATAACCTACAATATGGTATCCCTTTTATAAACATAAAAAAGATGTTACTATTTCACAACTTTTATGCAGTCGCAAACAGGAGATGCTGAGTAGATCAAGGTAAGTTCTTGTGCTCTTTAAAATGTTAATGTATTTTAAATGAGTACATTTCAAAGTAGAAAAGTATGACATTTGGACGATTATTAATTTCTTTGAAAACTACGTCGTTTTAAAAAATGAAAACTAAAGAAAATTCAGTAAATTCCCCCCCCCCCCCCCATTTTATTTACATATATTTCTCTATTTTTTAAACTGCTAATTCTACACTTAGTTAGAATGGGACAAAACTGCTAAAAAATGTGATGGCAACATTTGTTTTCACTGACACGACAAATTAGTTTTAACTATGGACAAATGACAGCCAACTGTTCTGTACAACACTATGTTAATTAGACGCCATTATAGCTATGATATTTTTTCTCCTTATTTTGTCATAAAGGCATTTAGAGTGCGAATTTTTCCATTTGTGTAAAGATCTTTTATTCTTTTTAATTTAGATCTATCAATTGGGGTAGCATGTAGTAAAATTAATGTATGTGATATATAAGTTAACAAGGTTTTTCAGGGAAAGTATAGCCTTATCAGACGCTATACATTGAAAATTCTTGATCAGCATAAAGATCTATCACTGTTTCTTGGTCAGCATTCCACAGCTGTTGAAATTAATTCACAATGCATGTTTAAAGTAAAACATTGCTCATTACTTATGTTAAGGTTTCAATTCTGGATCTTAAAAATATCTAGGGGTAACAATTGGATTTCTTATTTTGGAAAATTAAACAACTGCATTGTAACCATGGAAAGTCCAATGAAATGATATATATTAATATACCTTAAGATGTCTTAAAACTACCACTGGTATAGTAATTTCTGCATGTCCGTACCTTTTCAATGATGTACATGTAAACATAATTGCCTGCTATTTTTTAAAGGCTGGTCGTTTAATTTATAAACTTAAAAAAATAATGATAACACTTTATTATATGCAGCATTAAAAAAATTCATTATAACATGTGTTTTGTAAATATACATTAAAAATTTTTGTTTGTGTTAAAATTGTGTCTTTTTGATTTATTCAAATCATCGTGTAACGTTCCAAAAACCATTTTGCCTTGACTTTCCGTTTCCTAGCTACAATATAGGTGTGTATGTAATATGGCCGTTTATATTGCAGCATACTTTTTGGTTTTAAAGGCAATTTGTATTTAATCTGTAAAGCTGTTAAATTACATATTAAATAAGATACATACAAATCGAAACAAACTTGTATTCTTGAATATACTTCTTAGTTATGGTGACTGCAACCATCAGGATCAATCGTAAAACGTGCCAGGCTGATTTTGGGAAGCGATGCTTTTAGAACAATTTATACATACTCCGTAAAGTTTCGTGCGAGGCTAGACATTTTTCTCATTAAGCGGTAAACCGACCCCGATTATGAAATTAAAAGTGCCTGATTATCCCACAGATAAGTAATGTTATGCCCTCGTGTCCATACTTTGTGACACATATTTTCTAAAACGATGTCTTAGACACGTAGAAGACGGCGTTTACATAAAAAATGCATCCATAAAAGCTTTTTTTTTTCTTATATAAAAAGCTGATAGATATGAATAGTAATACGAAAAGGAATGAAGCAATGTTTATGGCTGCATAAATCTTAACCTCATTTGGTCGTAAACACCCCCAAAATGACAGGGATATGTTATTATAGTACTATTGTCAGATTTAAAACAGAGAAGTAAACTTGTTTCGAACATTTTTGTGATAACTCTAAGTGTAAGAATGAAATTTGGTGAATATAACTTGCTACGGGTACTCAACCATTTTGTCCCAAAACATATTTTTTAAGTTCTAAGTCAATTCAAGCAAAACACGTTGTTACATATTTCAGAAAGTAGAACAAACAATATTTCATTTTCATTTAATTAAAGTAGATCCAGTGTGTGATGTCATACTTTTTTGTAAAAGTTTGAAATTTTTATAATTTGTGCAATATAGTTTTACAAATTTTATGTGAATAATATATATGGAAAGTAATTAGAAGTATTGTTAAGTTCAAGATAATTTTTGCAGCTTACTTTTATCCAAATTTCCGATTCTTTACACAATTTATCTATGCTCAGGGGAATTTACTCTTTCTTGTTTTTACTTTTCTCTCATATGTACTTCTAAATGCTTTTATTTTTCTTATCCTAACAATCAGTTTTGAAGTATGTTTGTAGGTTTAGTTTTTCTGATACAATTGACAATAAAATTAAACCTACCTTGAAAAACTTGAAAAATTTAATTTCTTCAATTTAAAATAAGTTTTGATTATAATGTACTTTGATCCACATCAATATCGATCGATGTCCCATACCATCGTAACTTTAGCAATCTGGATTATCTATTTAAGTTTTAAAATCTATGATTTAAAAAAAAAAAAAAATTAAAATGTTATGGTTCAGTTTAGAAATCTATGATTTTGAACTGCTAATGAAAATATATGAATAGTCCTTAATTAATGAATGACTTGTTAATTATGGTAATAAGAGTTGGTCCTGTTTTTAATGAAACTTAAGAAATCTATGTTATGTGGTTTGAAAACGGTGAGATCACCTTTAAGGATCAAATAATTCTCTGACATTTTACTCTTTGCCAACTAGAGTGTAGATAAAGACACAAAAAGTTCAATTTAATCCCGAGGTTGACAACCTTGTCTCTTAAAATAGACCAACACATTTAATATATAACAATCTTCTGGTCCCATTCTAGTTGATGTTGCATTGCCGACATTCTCAGCAGAACATAACATTTTTAAAATGTGTTTTATTTTAACTTTTTTACCAAGGCAAAATCTACTTTGTTCTTTTGAAGAATACGATTACCTGAACGGTTATAGCAAAGAAAGTTTTTAAAACATATTCTAGATTATTTTAATTACATTATCCATGTTAAACGTTATTTGAAGAAACACTATTTTGTTTTATCAATAAAAACAAAACGCAAACAAAATATATGTATTATAAATTTTCAATACTTCATCTATTGTTCGCAATTCACTGTAATTAAACCTAAGATTTTTGTCGTCATTCGGACTTGAAAGTCAATTCCTGGAATTTGTATTTTGTATTTTCTAAATGAAGTCCCGTTGTTTAATAGAAAAACCTTAACAAAATCAACAGCACTTCTATACCCAAGTTTCTCATTTAGACAATAATATTCATTTAAATCATTTTTGACAATCCTTCATTTACAATATTATTATCCAGCTGGTTAAAAAATAACATGAATTACACATTATATTGTATTACTTTCTAACACGGTCAATCACTGAAGCATTAATCATAAAACAATGATGAATGAGACATTTATATTAAAGATAAACGTTGCGGTCAATAGTTTTAACTTATATCGACTTTTTCAAATTATAGGAAAGATTTATAAGGTATTAATTGCAAATTAAGTCCAGTCTTAACTAGCATTCATTCATTCATTTCTCAAGAGCAGCGTTATCCAAATGTTTGTTGTTTGATGAATAATTTTCAAGGATGAGTTAACATTCTAATGATATACATGTAATCGATGTTGCTGTGAATGGTTTACTTTAAGTTCAATCAACATAGCTGAATTGTGGGGGTTTTTATGTTCATTGTTGAATTGACTGTTCAAGCATACAAATACATTGATTGCAAATTGACCATCATGTTTGCCCTGACACGTCTTAAATATAATGTTAATTAACAAATAACTAAGTCAGTTCAAAAGGTTCTCTTTGCATAATTCTTCTTTGTACATGAAACACAGTGGATTCAATTGAATTTAATGTTAATGTTTTTATAATGATAATTGTTTCATAATTGCCTTGGAAGTATTAAATCATTTTAGCCGATAGTTTATAGATACACATGTATACTACATGTGTTTCTAATAACTTAATGAGTTTCAAATGGATTATGTCTACCTTCAATCTGACATTTAAAGCCATTGCTAAACACAGAGATATATAACTTTGAGACATTTTATGGATTATAAAATAAACAGTCGAAGATTTCTTCACCTTTTGATATTTTGAATATGTTTGAAATTTACAACATTTTTATTTGGTTTATCCTTGTTTGCCTAATGAATGCACATTCTTTTCATATTTAGTGTTGCAATCATAGTATAGAGACGTACGTTCCCTGACGTCAGTTCTTTAGTCATATAAGAGAAAATATACAAAAATAGATGTTGCAGTAGGGCTTACAGAATATAATTAATTATGAATAAAGCAAAGCAATCTTATTTGGTATAACAGGTATTAAAAAGAAACGTATCTTTCAGTTAAATGCATAAAGAAACAACGAGTGCGATTTAATTAATAAATGCATCATAAAATGACGTAATGTGAAGAAGTATCAATCAAGTCATTTACAGGAAATTTCCCTTGCAAAGTCTTAACGATGGAACAGCTTGGGAGTTTTGAAAATAAAATATTAAATATTTTCTTAGACAAGTCATTAAGTATTAAATTACGAAGATGGGACTAAGAAGGGTCCTCGAATAATTAATGTATGTATAAACATTTTTTTAAAACAGAAAAAACAAGACTTCCAAAAAGGAAGTGCAACAAAACTGTTACAACAAAGAGCCTAAGGTATAAAAGTCATATATCTGCGTAAACTGGTTCACGTAGGCGCAACATAAAAATATATGACAGTTGCTATGAATTATGCTGCTGAAAAATGGAAAACGTTCAGAGATGACGTTTTAAAGCGTGCATGGCTGATCACGGTCTATATTGCAGTATCATAATTTAACTGGTACCATATTCTTGTAATACGTTAATTTTGATTATTCATACAATCTAAGTAGGTGTCGTTTATGACGTGGAGGCTGGGAGATGTACACTCAATATCACGACAGTTCACTGATACAGTCTCCCACGAACTGTATCAAATCTCACAATAATACACACATGTGTACGTACATTTTTCGTTTCCTTGTGGGCAGATATAATGTATGTGATCGAGTTCACTGTCCACTGCTTGTACAGGAAATACAAGGAAGCAGAGGGGGAATTTCTTTGATTTATTAATCTATTAGGTTTTATAAGAGTAGGTGAATTATTTGTTGGTGTTGCTTTATATGGAGAATATTTGTTTGTTTTATAAATTGAGTGTTTGTTTATTTTGAAGCAGGCAGACGAAAACACGTTTCCCTTTGAGAAAGTAAGAATTGTCTACCATCTCTTACGCACAAAATGGCATCCATACACATTTTGTTAACAAAATTAATAATGTGAATTGCCTCAAACAAATTTTATATTTTCTTAACGTTGACTATTATAACTTAACAATATTATATATAACAGTAAAACATGCTGTAATATCCATCATACGCCAAACAAAGCAGATCTAAAAAGGTTTCATACAATTGTTACGTAATTTCCAAACAAACAAAATTTGATTTAAGAATTGATGACATCTCTACAATAGCTAGAGAACAGCAAACAGTCGAATCAAAACAAAAATTTAATCTTAAATGCTATCTGACTCATTTTGAATAATATTATTATGAAAATAAAAAAGCATTTCACATTGGACATTGCGATTTAACGTAACACGTTTTCTTATTTTTTTTTAACCAAACCAAATTTCATGAACGAATTTCATTTTCCCTAATTGCGTTGCATTTTAAACAATTTTAGATTCAAACTTTAAATTTCGTGCATGATCTAATGGCCCATTTCAAGGTATATATTAAAGAACCACACAAAAGATTTCTTTTTCATCCAAAGATTTTATAACATTAACAAACATGACACCCCCTATTTTGCATATATATTAAAAACAAAACAAAAGTGCGTTTATGCTTCCATCAAAACACTCTTTGACAGTGTATCTAGAATCTATTTAACCAAAATTCTCAACTCACCTTACTTGAGAAAATGTAATGCAATGGGGGGAGGGGGGGGGGGGTAAATCATTTTCAAATCCTTTCACAATTAATAAATCATAATATTTCCAAATCAAAGATTTAAACCCAAAAAATTACCTTTCTTGCACGTGAAGTTTAGTGACAAGTTGATAAGGGATGACGCATGTACATGTGTCTTTTTAGAATTGTTTTACCTTCTTAATTAAAGACTACATAATATGAAAAATAATTCATCAGCATCTGTCCAGACAAACAAATTAACTTCAAAATGGCGTGATACGTTCAATCAACACTGCATGTCCTTACGTCGACAAGATGAAACACTTCAATACTCCTTAACGTAAGCAAATCTATAAATTACATATACATCAAACGATATCGTACTTCTCAAATAAATAAATGAAGCATTGGGTCACCGAGTTCCTGCCAGGACTAAAAGATTCAAAACAAGTGACTTTCCGAGAAACAGACATATTTCTCACCATAAAGCTAAGAGTTATGCAATCCTGCAAGTATTTCAAATATTAATCAAAGAAGCTTGTCCCACTTCTCGGGAACTCCATCCATTTTGCAAGGATTGGTTCAACAGAAAAGTAGGATTTCGTATAAACATGTACAATTTTTCGAGAAACAGACGTATTTCTCACCATAATGCTATGAGTTATGCAATATTGCAAGTCTTCTGAATGAAAAAAATTTCAAATATTAAAGAAGCTTGTCCCACTTCTCGGGAACTCCATCCATTTTGCAAGGATTGGTTCAACAGAAAAATAGGATTTCGTGCATAGTCATCTTTCATTGCCATGTCGTAAAATATTATGGGTGACGTAAAAGGGAATACAGGAATAAGTTTTTTTCACATTACTCACGCGACTCATTAATTTTCACACATAAAATTTCCAACACATTTTAATGCTTTTAACCCACGACAATCTAAAACCATGATTGGGAATTTTAAAATAAGAATTATCTTTATTTAAAAAAAGACAATACTACAAGTATGAAATCAGAGTTCAATATCTACGTTAATTTTTTAGGTCATTATTTCGCTTCTTGAATATACCTTCCTAAAGATAAACACACCAAGACATCTGCAAAAAATAACAACTCCAAGCACTTCGTTTCCATATTTTTATTACAATATGCATATGTTCGTAATTTCACCACTTTTTCAGTTGCAAGCTTATGAAGGTTGCTAACATGGACAATCATCTTAACATACAGACAAACATACATACAGACATACATACACTTTTCAACTATTAGTTCCACTTCGCTAACTATGTAAAATCACAGATCTAGACGAAAAGCTTGTCATGTTAATATCAGCAGATGTTGCTAGCAATAATTCAAATATTAAAAAAAAAAGATCAACATAAACAATCTAAATGAATTTGAGAGCTAGCTTCCATACAACGATAAATGCAGTTGAATATGGCATACAGAAAAGACAAAAATAACACTAGAACTTTATTTTCATAACAAAATTCCGAAACATTTATCCATTTAACGAATTCTGTTTTCAATAATCATAAGGTATGATTTCTAAAAATAGCACGTGCATAGGCAGATGCATATTATTGAATTAGATAAAGCGATTTTCTTTCTAACATTTTGATTATACATTGACGAAGTCAAATGGCACAACATTCTACAACAAGTTATTTAAAAAAAAAAAGAAGAAGAAACGTTGCAAGATATGTCTTCGTTGTATTATTCCTCGAAAATGAAACAAAATAATTTTTTACAACTTCAACACATCCAATTAACGTTCAGTATTTTCAACTTTTGTTTTCATGCTCTAAAAATTTGCAGAGCAAACATTTGCGCTGTGGATTCAATGTATTCAAAACAAACGTGGTTCTGCCATGGATCTGGCAGACGAAATTTATGAGATGAGAGATATTACTTATGACGAACAAATTACACATCTGGTTGGAATTGTTGGCCAGTATAGTATGCAGATGACCCAAAATGTAAAAGTCGACGTCGTTTTTAGTTGAAAAGTTCTGAATTTGAAAAAAAAAATTAACGACCTTTCATTTCATATTCTTCAGTTACTGTATATATCATTTTCAATTCAAAAACAATAAAATCATTATATCGGATAGGAATGAATATTTTCAATTGTAAAACGTTGATACTGATTAAATTCATTGTTATTATGAAGATGTGAACTAATAATGAACACATTCTTTCAAATAGGTATATTTGACATACCACTTTATCATTCATTAAAGTTAAAACAAAGAAATTTCAAAAAGGATTAAGATGTAACAGCAAATAAGAAACCCTGTTTTTGGACATAACACAAAGATTAAAAAATCAACATATAAATAATGTAATCATGGACGGATCATAACAAAGTTAAAATCAAATGGTGAGGATGCAAGATTTCTATCTAATGGTATGCGCGGATCAAAGATTTGATACAAGGAGGGAGATAATTGAAGACTGGGATAAAAATGAAACCCAACTAACAATTTGACAATGCTCACTTTTTGCTTTCATGTGGACTAATGGTATTAAATCTTGTATATACCTATGTTCTAGCACTATAAAAATGGCCCTATATAAAAATTACGCAGCTTTCTTACTTCCAGCTTAAGGAGTCAGGGTTTTTTTTAAAGAAATATTTACCTCTTGAATAAGAGTTTGATTTCAAATTTTTTTTTTTTGAAATATATCACAGATAAATGAACTTTGGAAACAAAAATAACGAAACCCTTCCTAAACATGGGGTTTCTCATCTTATAAATTTGAACTAAACATATTACAATTACAGATGCAATATAACGAAAAATAATTAAGTATAACAATATAATTAAACTCCTGATAATAAAAACTAATATCTGTATCCATAGTAGTCAACATAAACAAATGAATTGGACTTGTTTAGAGCCTTGAGGGCGGAGAGATTTTTTCGCGTTTTTCGCGCTGCCTGCCGACTCATTCTGTGCTGTTGTTGCTCCATAAACCGAGCTTTTCGCGAATCTGAGGTCTTTTTTCTCAACCATCTGTAACAACAAACCGTATTAGTTAACAACAAAGCAAAAGTAACACAATAACAACTCCAATACATTTCTTATTTCGTTTCTTTTTCTCTATCTATCTATTTAGTATCACAGTTTCTCCACCGAAGACTAGTTATTTGATTCTCTTTGGGGAAAGCTGAAGAAACATAGCAACTCTTTTTTCCCTCTCTACAAAGCGAAAACTTTATGCCAAGATTTCATATCTCAAAATCATTGACTAAAGGTTTTTCTTTCCCTCGTCAGAAACGAAATGCGTCCGAAAACACAATAGCTCTACGAATGTTATTCGCCTTCCGACTCCTTCTCGCCATTAATCTCTGAAGTTTGAGTTTCTGGCGTTCGTTAGCTCGACTTTTCCGAATTTCAGCATTTTTTTGTCTGAGCCACCTGCAACAATGAAACAATTGTTACCACAAACTACCAAAAATATGGAAAAATTTTCTAACTGGAAAAAAAATATGTTTACACCTTTTAAAAAAAATTCTATTACAAACAAAAGAGAACTCTTGTGTTAATAAACAAAACTATCATTTCACTCCATACATTTAAATTTTTTTTTCAAACTCTACTTTCACTTCAAAAAAAAATCTAACAATTGAAAACAACTTCTTAAAACTGGCCTTTTCTGATTAGCTTGACGCTTAATGGAATTTTTTAAAATCAAAGTTGTGGTAAGCATTGTTTCATTTTGTGCAAAAGTGGAGAAACTGTAATAACGAATCTGCATATTGCACCCAAAAAATATTGGAAAAAAACATTAAAACTGGTGAGTAGAAATTCCCCAGCAAATTTTATTTTGAATGCTTTTAAAAAATAAATGAATTATCGTGAATAACGTGAGATAAAACAATGCAGTGAATTTTGTGAATTGTTTATAAAAACAATGAACAGTTAAGAAAAAAAAAATGCTTTTTTGAAAAACGAAAATGTGAATCAATCAGGACATGCTCCAAAGCACATTAGAACTTTTCAGATTTGTATTGGGTCAACTATAAAGTACGAAATACAGAAAAGGCCATACCAAGAGCAAGGTATTAATAAAAAACACGGAACTTAAATAAAAGCATGTGAGTATCAAATGATTTGGATCATACTTAGATAAAAACTCATGTGATGTTTCTTCAAGGTCTATCCTTTCATAACTTTATAATACACAATAAATCAAATTTGTCCCCTAAACTATGCAAATTTCTCAAAGCATACACAGAATATGAAATTGCACGAGGATGAAAATGAGAAACTAATTCTGTGGCGAAATTTAAAAACTACTCTTAATTCGAATTTTCTCTGTTAATTTGTTTACTTTCATCATTAAATTGCGGGCTAAAAGAATGTTATTTGTAATAATAAATTACCGTACTTTAATAATCCAAAACTTCTTTGGAACTAATATGAATTGTATATTTGATCTTTTCTAAGAAACTTACATTAAGATCAGACTTTCCGAGAAGAATTAACATTGCATGAACAACTGATGCATTTACTATAATTTTATAGGGGGTAATACCAAAGAGTCTCAGGCAATAAATACATAAGTATTAGTGTGTTGGAGTAGGCAGCACACGGTTATATATACACACGCACCGCACACAGTACTTACTGTCTGAAGGCCTGGTCACACTCCTGTCGGCTCCGGATGTAGAAGCCCTCCGTCGACTCCATTTCCTGCCGCTTCTTCAGCAATTTATCCTGCTTCTGTTGCTTCTGTTTGGTCTTCAGCCATGCTGAATATGCCTCCTTCACTTCCGCGTCCTGCAATGCAAAAAATTTGGATAAAAATTTGGATTTAATTTTTACCCCCATCTTTCAAAACCCTTTACAAAACACGTGCACACAACACACCTATTTTCTTCACTACTTTTAGCTGTGTTTACTGTTTGCGTAGGTAAGCTATTTTGCTAGCTCGTTGATGTTTAACCAAAAACTAGTTCAAAATTACTAGAGCTCCATCTATGATTAAACTTTCTGCACATTAACAGTAAATCTTGTTGATACATCATTAATTATTATTTGATTTGTAATTGCATTTAGTATAAATGAATGTTATTTGAGGTAGGTGGGGGGTTTGACTGGCTAATAGGCTAAAATATGCACACATACAGGTTTTGACTGAAAATAAAGTTAAACACTGGTTAATTTTATTTAGAAACCAAAAGTTCAGAGACAGCATGGTTTTACATGCATTGTAAGCCCCCCCCCCCCTCACCAAAAAAAAAGAATCAAACTTTATTTCATGAGTTCTGGATATAGATTCATTAACTGCAAACCATAGAAGGAATGCTACAAAATCTAAATCCTCACATAAAAGTGCACAAGTCACAATTGCATAGTACATGTAATAAAATGCTTAATGTTTCACTCCCATTAAATCAAATGGCCATTTTGCATATCATAAATGTACTAATGAGTTATATCAATGATTTAAAACATCTTTTCAATTCTTTAATCAATATAATTTCATTTCAAAGTCATATAATTAAAAGAATTTTAAATATCATTTTGTCATTCATTAAAAAAAACTCAAACTAGTTTAACACAAGACCTCTTAAATTAGCTTTAAAATGACAAGTCATAAAAAGCATCCATGTACAAAAACTGACAATCTTTATCAACAGTTATGATAACCTCACTGAAATGTTAAACCTTATAAATAACAAACTGAGAATATAAAGTAGTCAATCTTTAACCTGTTTAGACATTTTATTGACTTGTTTCACCTAATGCCATCAAATAGTATTAATTCCTTTATTAGTCATGCTAATTAAGCCTACATTACATGTTAATATTGAAATGTAATGTTTTAAGACAAATCAGTATGACAACTGCGGTTTGACATAAGTTCAAACAATGTCTATTTTCGGACCCCAGTATATATGTATATGGATTTAATATTAAAATCAATGACTATAGATTTTCTTTCCCTCTTTAGAAACGAAAAGTGTCCGAAAAACACAATAGCTCTGCGAATGTTAATATTAATTATATTTTTTTTCGTTTTCCAACAATTTACTTAATATATAAAATGTTTAATTTTTGGCAATGTTTTTAAAAATGACTGTTTAGCATATCATGTCCTTATTTTGTTGCACTGTTATTTTACCATACATCCATAGGTCATTAAATTCTATTAAATTTTATACTTCAAGTCGTAATAGTGCATTGATTATCTCCGAGTGCAGTAGTTAACAAAAAGGGTGAATTTAGCTTTAGATAGAATCAGATTAGTTTTGTGCCTCAATAACACTGGTGACAAAATCATTTCCAGCCTTCATTAAACATTATTCCATAGACACTGATTATTTTTTAGGTGCTATTTCGCAGTACTGCTTCAAAGAATGTATAATCATTTTTTTTTTATATACAAATACATAGGGTCTTAGACACATGTTTGAATGTAACTAGTTCCCCCAAAAGATGTGTATTTGTTCAAGAGATTTTTGTTTATTTTTTTCATACATTCATGTTATACTGTAGGTGGCATTGCATTTGTTTCCAGAGTAATTTCATGTTAAATGATACCAAAGGTATTAAAAATACAAAGTGAATTGTAAAGAGAGGTATTATAGGGTTCATCCTAACAGTCAGAGTATATTTAGTTGGACAGTGAGTACATTTAAATAAGGTAAATACAAAGAGCTGCTAGTGTATATGGGAATACTCTGGACACCTCATAGAGACTAGAAATGATTTTGGAAACAGATACTGTTCAATTCCCAAACATTCATACTATGCCTAAGCTCTTTTCCAAGTTGCAAACTACAGTTTTGCCAAACACTCTTTGCATCAAGCCTCTATTTCTCATAAAGGTATCTGTCCAAGGACCTTGCTGTGCATGAAATAAAAGCGTGGAAAAAAAATCAATCTTGGCCAGATACTAGTAGATTTTTGTAGCAGTAAACAACTCCATTGGCCTGATCCCTAAAATACACGTGCATGCTCCAAGAGATCAATAAATTCCAATGGATGAAAATTTGGCCTTGATGAAGCTGATATGGAAATATGAACTTCTCCTCTTTATTTATAAAATTTTCTTTTCTTTTTGCTTGTCTGTCTGTTTATCTATCTGTCTGCCAGTCTGTGTTTATTGGTCATAATCTTGTCATAGTATATAAAAGTTCCAAATATCATTAATCAGACAACAGAGACACTAAATACAACAGACATAATTTTTTCACATTCGAAGAATGATCAAGTCTTCAGGAAAACTCTATTTAACTACTTCTTGTAATATTCGTGATTGGTCATACATAATCTTCTTCCATGAAAAAATACTAAATTGGTATTGTGCAAGGTGCAGTTTTTCTAGCCAAAGCCCAATATAGAAATGAAGACCAATGTTGAAACTGGCATTAAGCATGAGCAAATCTACATTTCACAACATTTATAGTCACACATTCTGGCAAGAATTTAAAAGAGAAACCGAAATTCATTGCATACATTTTTCTACAGGCTTGGGATTATGAGTGTTCATGATTAGATTTAAATACACTGGAGTCTTAAGGACAAAAAAAATCAAATTGAAAGCTCTTCATAATTCATAAGATAGAGTACAGTAATACTGCTAAACACAGACCAAGATACAGGTAAACAGCCTAGTAATTAAAAGCATTTGAATTGGAAAATTAATTTAAACTGTTGAAAACACAATGAAGCCATATAACAATGATGGACTCGAGACTGGCAGTTCAAGGTACCTGACATTTATTTTAAGTCCATAAACAATTTATATATATAAAAGGCAATTAAAGAGAATTATCTAATGCATTCCGTTATACCGGTACATGGCATCCCATCAAAGACACTTATCGTAAACTTCAACATACATCTAATTCAACAGATAATTCTGCTAAACGTTAATTTTTTTTCAGTGATTTTAAGGAGAATTCACTACTCTCACCTCTGCTTATACTTCAAAGGTGCATTTATGAATAATTCTCAAGCATAAAAATTTAAATAAATATGCAATAGAAAATAATATACTAGATGGGCATGTTAAATCTATCTATTTAAAGTTCCAAATTTGTCAGCTTCTAAACTTGATGAAATAAATTAACAGTATTTACATTTCAATGCAATGATAAAAAAATTCAATTATACTTAAGAATTTTCTTTGCATTTGAATATTTTCAATTTCAACTTTTCTTTTATATTAATTCAAATGACAATTAAACAGGTTGGGACAAATCTCCCAAATGGGACATAATAGCCCGTTTGGGATATAATAGCCCAAATGGGATATAAATTCAAAGTGCAAAAATTTTTTTTTTATATAAATCCGCATTAATGTGAATCAAATGCAACAACTTTTGGTTAATAAGTTTTTCTATATGTCAATAGTTTGTAAGATTGATCCCCAAGAAGTTTTGGATATACTGAGGGATCTATCTCCGTAATAGTACAGCTACAGAAAAAGTTGTTTACCAAAAGTTGTTGTATTTCATCTATTCTAATGCGGATTTATATCAAAAATTTCAAAATCAAAAATTTTTATTTTTTGCTCTTTAAATTTATATCCCATTTTGGCTATTATACCCCAAACGGGCTATTATATCCCATTTGGGAGATTGGTCCCAACCTGTTTAACTTTACCTTTGTCTCATTTTCTTACAACAACAAAAATATATGTCAGTCACAGTCATAAAATTCAACAATAAGTCCATTTCTTTTCAAAATTAATCTATAATACATCTTTTTTTTACTTATTAATAAAATGGGTCAATGAAGGCATCGTTAATTTATCCTTTTTTTTTTTAAATTGAAGAAATTAGCCTGATGAAGAAAACTAAAAATGAAAGAGCATTGAATTGAAGCGTAGTTCCTAACTCCTCATCAATGCAAATATTCTTAAGTAAAGTAATGAAATCAAGATAGGCTAAATCATATCAAAAAAAAAAAGTTTTTTCCTCATCTATTCTTGCATATATCTAATGAATATTCTTTTATCTTCTTTAAACTTCTTTATTCCCATAAAAATTCTATACAAGCAATTGTCAAGAGTGGAATTAGCTCTCTTTATTTAATTGGATTTTGACCTGAAGTCTAATCAAACTTTAAAGATTGCATGCTAGCAGAAAGAAATAATATCAGCACATGCAAATAAGGTTAATTGAGACTCTGTACGCACAATTCTACATATCAAGAGCTCTTTGCTCGTTGGCCACTTTTATACACTGCCCTCCACAAAAAGTAAAATTATTGATAAGATAGCTAGATCAGACCTCCAGTCCCCCGCTAGCACTAAAGGGTCTAAAAAATCTATATCAGTAACCTGTGGATCAATGTATAAATCCTGGAAGGAGATCAAACCAATATTTTGGGTATTGTCCTACAGTAAAGGAAATATCATTAGATCAGCCAAAAAAGTGCCCTCTAATAAAGGCAATACCATAAAAGCATATATATAGATGCCCTAAGTACAGGTTAATGCAATATTATTAAGTAAAGCAAAAATAGAAAAAGGAAGTGATATTTTGCCCAAGTAAATATATCCTATAATCAAAGATCATGCTATTCAATACAGGATAAATTGCCTTTTGGTAACAGCAATATTAACAAAGCAAGGTAAAAAGAAAAAAACTATGTCAGGACTAAAATATCCCAACAAAAATGAATGAAAAAAGGCTCAATATGTGAAACAACTACAGTTTTTATTTTAATATATGATTTATGAATAATCTAAACACTCAATCACACAGTCTTTATGAATTTGGTAAACACTACCTCGCAAGTACAATTTAGCTAAAGCTAACATTGCCTGGCCAGTGCAAAACATGATTGTTCCTCTTGCCTGTCTAAGAATATTGTTGTTAAAAATTCTAATTATCCTGTTTACCTAATTGTAAGCTATCATTTGATGTTCCAAAACAATTTACCAGGTAGTAAAACGGTAGTAGTCATGATTTCCATGAGAAAGTAATCTCCCTCTTTTAAACCGTTATTTTTTTTGTTCCATTTTCTAGAAGTTTATCAATAACTTTTATCAAGACATGTCTTTAATTTGGATCTATATTTCTTAAGTTTCATGTATAATTTCTAAAATATACTAAAATAATGAAAAAATATTTAATAAGTTCTTTTTTATTCCTAATAGCTATGATATTTTTTGCTACTGCATATTTACTTCCTTTGAATATAAAGTCGTAAGATGCAATGAAAAACTGAAAAATTTGAGTATGTATGTGAACATCTAAATATTAGTTGTCTTTTGTCTAAAAGGTCTTTCCTGCCCTTTTCCTGATTTTCAAATTGTATCTTTTTGTCAATGAATAGTTGGAGATCTCATTCATCCAAACGTTTCATCAAAGGAACCATTCACAGCTCATGACTGAGTAGCTTGCAGATTTGGAGAATGTGATTGATAAAAGAATTCATTTATAAAATATTAACTTCCTTCCCAAATTAATGGAGAGATATAGTTTAAAAAAAACCACAATAAAGTTGCTTAATGCTTCAATAAGTACTTCAACATCAAAATATTCTGTTAAAACCTGCAAGCCTATGGAATGGTCTAATTAAAAGAGCATTTATTTCCAAGAGATTCAGAACTGATAGGCTGAGTAAGGAATAGTTTCTGATTGAATCCAAAGTGCGGACAAGACTGACTAATGAGAATTTGTCTTG
The DNA here is from genome assembly GCF_902806645.1 of Magallana gigas. NCBI lineage: Eukaryota > Metazoa > Mollusca > Bivalvia > Ostreida > Ostreidae > Magallana > Magallana gigas. The sequence continues at coordinate 37,126,900 of NC_047563.1, read as the reverse complement.
AATTGTCTGATCTTTGTATTTTTTGTCTGCAGTAATTTTACCTGGTCTTCGCTTTGGGGCAGGGACTCGTACGATTCCATGGTGGACGTGCTACCATTTACGGGCTAGAACAGAGGCACAAAAGAGACATCAGAGCACGCACACAAACAGACAGACGGACGCTCAAGACAGAGGTACAGACACACAGGCAAACACAGCAGCAAAACAGTCAAGTGACATTAATATTGTTGTCAGCAGATTTTGCAGGAAAAAAAATTTCTAATATAAAAATATAATATAAGTAAAAGTTTAGTGATAAAAAAGACAGTATGTTGTGCATTTATGAAGATCAATTTATTATGACCTAATTTAGCATCCAAAAAAATGATGTGACAAATCAGAATAAAATTTTTAAGTTTATATTATTTTGGCGTACTAATTCTAAGCATTGATTGTCAATGAAATATAAAATGCAGAAAAGCAAAAGACTTTTATTTTCATTTTTCAAATTCCAAAGCTGCATTCAAAATCCCCCCAAGGCTAGAAATCTATTTTGAAAAAAATAATGGAACAGAGCTTTAGATAACTGGTATTTGGGCAAAATTCTGGTAAATGGACTACACATTAACTGTTTTTATGATTTTAAACATCACGATTAGTTGGGATTCAAGGTCCTTCATCTCTATTCAGGTGACTAGATTCTATAATACATGTATCATAATTTTGAGAATAATTAATCTAAAGATCTTTGCATGCCTACTGAGTTTTCTATTGATCTAATCTAAAACTTCTATATATACCTGCAAGATGGTCTATTAATAATTTAAAATAAATAGGTATTATACATCATAACAACAACACTGAAAAAATAAATATTTTAAAATTATATCAATATCCCATCCCAAGTCCTGTTTTAATTACGCATAAGTTAGGATGCAGTATATTAATTCCATTTCACCGTTGGGTAAGATATGCTTAATTAATAATTGTTAAAGCATTTCACTTTTTTTTTTTTGGATCAACATAAGCAAAGTTGAAAATTATATTCAAGGAGGGATAACTCCAAAGTTTATGTTAAGTCATAAACCATAGTAAATGAAGTCTGCAAATGAAATAATTAACCTATAGTACACTGTGTATATATGCATATTATTAATTCAAATCAATTCAACTTAAAAATAATCTAATATATATACATATATATAAAATATTCAATAACTGATGTTCCTAGTAGGACCCTTTATAAAGTTCATTGTCAAATACCTCTAAAATTTCGGAATTCTATTTTAAAAATATTAATTTCATTTTACTTTCTTTGCGATAAAACATGATTATTTAGTAATATTCTTTCATTTGCAAATTTCACACTTAAGTCAAAGACAGGAGAAAAACCCACAGGGCATGCCAATATTACATAGAATGACACTATCCACACATTAGACAGACAGACAGACGGATGGACAGACAGATGGATAGACAGACAGGAAGACAGACAGACAAACATCCTTACCCTGGGACTTTGATTCTTCTTTTTCTTGTCCTCCTCCTCTCTCTCCTTCCGTTTTCTGGCCTCCTCCCTCTTCTGCCTGAGCCACGCCTGGAATGCGTCGTTACTCTCTCTTTCCTGGTATTCTTTCTCCTGCTCCTCTAGCCGCTTCTTGTCACGTTCTCGCTGTTCCCTCTGCTTGGCTTGTTCTTCCACTAGCTTCTTTTCCTTGGGCGACATTGCATAGGGTGAGTTGTAGTTAAAATCGCCCAAGACGAATCCGCGTTCTGTTCCTGCTGACGACGCTCGCTGCTTCGACGAACCTGGTCGAGAACGGCGAGAATTTCCGTTGGCCGTTGAAGGCCTCGGTTGGGAAGGCGGGGCAGGCTTTCGATTGAATTCACCACTATTAGAACTAGAGTCTGTTGTGTTATTGTTTACATTTTCGTTTTCATCAATCAACACAGGCAGTCCCATGTCTTTGGCTCGGACATCATTTTCACTCACTAATTCAAACTTTCCGTCTCGCTCAATGAGAACTTTTTTACCGTTGTCCTTTTTTTCGGTTTCACTATTATTGGAGTTCTCCGATTCCTGAGTTTGCGGGGTATCTGAGTTTTCTCGTGGCGTTTCTTCGTCGGGATAGTCTGGGGGTGGGGCCACTAAGTCCACTAAATTAGCTTTGAAAACAACCTTAGAGTTACTTTTTTCTACAGGTGTTGGGTCATTGGCAAGTTCTTCATTTAAAGTTTTTAATCGCTCTTTTACGTCATATTCAGGTGGATCTTCCTCTGAAAAAGGAAAAATTAACATTCATTTAATCCATTTATCGGTAACTACCTCTATACAATAATTTAAACATCGACATGAAAAATTTAACAAAATATAAGCTTAACAAGCAAAACAATTCACACACTTGCAAGTTGCCTCTGCTAAATGCTTTCCAAAATGAAATTGGTGATATTCTATCTTCCAGAATTTATATATACTTCTGGACCTTAATTTATTCGTACTGATAAATGGTCAAAGAAAATTGATTAGATGGTTGTACTTGTACTGTTATACTTATCTTATTCAGTATGTATGGTAGGATAGCATTCAATTTATGACCCCACATGGTATACACGATAAAAGAATGTGTTTGTCCATTTCTTGATTAAAAGTTTCTGATTTTGAATGGTAATTCAAGTGTATGTCAACCTTTTCATACGACTTTATACCAAATACAATCACCTACATGTACGTATACTTAAGTGTACAAAAAAAAATTCTATTGGTTGATACTTATACTTCATAAGTATGCACATACATACATGTACATTGTAATTTATTCAGTTTTGAATTTTATATAAAGACAACCAATCAAATTAATAAGACAAATCAAAATTTAGGTTCAAAATGTTTAAATATATCAAAATATATGTACAGTAATATTGTTAAAAGTAATTTTTAAAAAGAAATATTTTTTTGTGTTGCAAATGTCATGATAGTGTGTACAGAAAACTTTATATCTCTCTTTTATTTTTCCCAAACTATTTTCTAATCTTCTGAAATGATCGTTTCAACCCTATAGAATAAAAGAACTCGCATATATACAGCATTCAGATTCCTCTACCTGCCTATGAAAGAGACATGCATACCTGGTAAGCCCATCTCACTCTTCAGGTACTCGATTTCCTTTAGGGCGCGTTTCTGGTCCTCAGTCAATGTGTAGTCATCAGGCTCCGAGTCCTCATCATCCGTCCCCTTCTCCTTAGACGACTCCTCTTCCTTCCTCTCCGACATAGCAGACGACGGTCTGTTATCTCGCTCACCAGAGTCTGTTTCAACATCGTCATCTTTTTCACTCACAATCACCGTATTCTTTGATTTCTCCTTAATATCCTCTTCTTCCACTTTCTCTTCTTTTTCCACTTTCATTTCCTCTTCTTTTTCCACTTTCGTTTCCTCTTCTTTTTCCACTTTTGTTTCCTCTTCTTTTCCTGTCTTCTTCACAGTCTTTTCTTCGTCTTCTTCTATTTTAGCATCCGTCACTTTTTCAGGAGTGGTCTCCTTGCTCTCAGTTGTCGTCTGCTGCTGTTCTTGCTGCTTGTCTTTTTTCTCAGCCTCTTTTTCGTTGGGTTTCTCGTCCTCCGAATCGCTTTCTTCTGTGCTACCTGATCCGGTTGAAGAGCTATCATCCTCCTACAAGGATAAACAATTTATAATATGGTTAAATCTGAGTTCAATCAGCTTTGATACTTGACAATAATACCACTATGAACAAGCATCTCCGACTTCTGGCTTTACTCGATTTACAGCAATATGCCCAATCAATAGTTCTTAGATCTTGAAGACATCCTTTCTAGAAACTTCAAGATAAGGAATGGGAGCATCTTGGGATAAAGTTAAATCAAGTGATTTATTGGAGAGAAGATAAACAACATGTTGTTCACACTTTTTTTCAATCAAATGAACAAAAAAATAATAATCGGTGATCCACAGAGATTTGACATATTATCTATAAATATGTTTTATTTTGTACTGGCATACATAAATTTTCATTGCTTCTTGGTATTAACTTAATTTTCTATCTCTAAATTTCTAATTAATAGACCCATGGATTATACCGGTAAATATTTTTGGGAAAAGATGTTTTTTTTTTTTTGGGGGGGGGGGGGGCAAAATATGATTGAAAGTCTTCATTATAACTATTTAATTATATCAAAAATAATCAACCAATGATAACATGTGTTTTGAACTAGAGTAAGAACATTAGCTGTAGGAATATATTTGTATTCATGCATTGCTTTATAAAAATGTAGCTTAAAAATGCCTATTAACTGCATGGGTTTTAAAAGTGATATCAATATGATATGAAGCCACTTTTATAACTGTATAAATAAAGCCAATATACTAACTGTATATAGTCAAAGGACTTTAATTCAGTATTATTCGCCAACACTTGGAAGTAATTTACTTGGACCACAGCGGTGGGCTTTAATGATTGAATAAAGTCCATGTGTCAACATCCATTGTACACACACAAGTTAGATTTTAAATTTACACATGATATGCCTATGCCTAAAGAGCACCTGTCATTACACAGGAAAATATTTGGGTTGCCATGTTATTCTTCTTGTTCGATTCGAGATTTTTTTATGATTCTCTGGGCACTTAGGAATGTGTAGCGAAATGCATGTTAAAATTTTTAAAAAAAAAAAGGAAAAGGAAAAGAAAATTAGTTGGCTTTAATTTACTATCAAATGGCATGCTTTTGAATTTTGACTGCTGGTAAGTGTTAACAAGTTGTTTCAAATTATCTTCAACGTAACTAACAAACAATCGCGAAGCATGTCATTGAGGAGATTTAAAGAGAAAGCTTTGATTGCTATAAAAATTAAATCAGTCCTATAGGGACTTCAAATATTGACACATCTATTCAGTTTCGCCATAGACCCTATAAACAGAGGGGATAGTGTTCTCGCAGGGGTTTACATTAAATGGAGATAGCTAGGGACTCACTGAGATTCCAGCATATGTGTTACATGGCCTACTAAATTATCTACCATAATGAACAGTTGGTTTTATAATGTCCTTCGTGGAATTCATGCAGTTTTCCGTTTTCAGCAAGCATAGAAATCATGTGCCACATTTTTTTTTTACATTTTTGAAATGTTATTCAATGACAATTTTGAATTAGCCAGATCAGTTTTAGGTCAAGTACCTTGTAAATTGATATTAAATTTACCAATCATTTCTATAATCAATTATTAATTGAACATACTAGTTTAATTTAAGGTCATCCTATTACATGAAATATGACTTTTATAAGAGGTTTTTTTGAAGGGGGTAGGGAATATTGAATGTCATTTGGTGCTGTTGCTGTCTTTTGTTGTTGGAAACATGATCTGAAAATCAATATTTTTAAAAAAAATATCAGTGAAGATCAAAAGTCGAATTATCAGTTAATTTGTAAATTACTAATGCATAAGTCACATAAGTGTCTCATTATGGTTGCTAAGGAAGATGAAAAATAAATTCAATCTAAAACTGTTCCCGTAATGCTTAATGAACTGTATCCCTTAAAATGATAATTGAATTTTACAAAACAAGTTTTACTGAAACGGTGTTGCAAATGCTTGCAAAAAATTAACATTCATACTATCATAGGGGATTCAATACTTGAAAAATAAATGCCACTGTGTATCAGTGGACTTGAGCACAATTTTCTAACCTACTTAAACCTAGTATGTTTAAAGTCTGTAAAATTTTATTTCAGAATTTGTATGTATAGGCATGTATGCATACAAATGTCAACTTAATCTTCGAGTAATCAGCTTCGAATTTAAAGACAATTTTTTATTTATTATTTATTTATAAATTATTTCTGTCAAAAAAAAAAAAAGTTCTTTTCAAAAGATTCTAAAAGAATACTCATATTATAGCATTCACTGACAGAGGTTATCTAACATTACTTAAAGGCATCAATAATATCCAAGGGGAATAACTATATAAAGTTAACCACCAGGGATTCCTTGTAATCATACACTTTCACATATTCATAATAAAAAAAAATACCAGACATTTTGCTTGATAGCATTCTTAGACTAGCAATTAAATTATCTTGTTTACTTTATTTCTAATCCATTTCTTTGATAAAGAATATAATCTTGTTTAAATAATTAGTTCAATATGGACGATATGAAGATTATGTACTTAGTAAAGCCAGTTGTTCATACCTCCCGTGAAATAGTTAATACACATGTATCAACATTTGACATGTGTTTAAATTAATAGATTTGAATTATGTAACATAAGCCATGAAATGTAATTTTTCATGTTGCACCAAGACGTCCATGTATACAATTAATCCCTTTTTTGTCAACACTTTGCATTCATTAACATGGTATCTATGATGAATTTTTAAGGAAAAAAAAACTTCTAATCTTACATTTTTAATTTTGGCAGGCATTATACCTTACCACCCTGAGAGCTACCTTAATTTTTATGAGCAGTTCATAATTTTGGTGGGTTTTTTTCCCCCATTTATTGATCAACACAACTACACAATATGCTATAGTTGTAACTAGTATCATTCTATGGCAGATATCCAAAGTGATAAATTTCATTGTATATTTTTAAGTAGATCATTAATTTAAATGCTGCAGGCTCACAGATAACGCAGGGCGATCTTTGCACACAAAAATGGTGCCGCTTAATTCAAGTGCCGACGTTATCCGGCAATTTGGTCTCAGTTAAAAGAGCTTAATACCTGCGTAAACCTGAAATTGTTCTAAGGATTAGGAAAGTCAAAAGTGATCCAAAGACCCGGGAATTATTGCTTGCTGGAATTACTACGGAATATAATCCCCAAGATAATATTTAATGCATCAAGTAAAAAGTTGGGTTCATGAAATATTGCAAAGAATCATTGATAACAAATGCATAGATACTACAAGGACATTGGTATAATCACTGGTTTGTTTAGAATTCATATGTTTTAACTTTTTTCCTGCCCACCTCTCCCTCCCTCCCCACCCCCACCTCCCATAAGAAAAAGTTTACCGGTAATTATCAACAGGTAGCATGTCAACACATTGCATCACATTTTATATTCATTTCTTAAAGAAATAAATCCCTTGAAATCTGATCAAGTATACAAAGATGACCGCTGATGCTACATGGAAAAAATTTCCACAAATCAAAAAAAAAAAAAGAAAATAGATGAAAACATATCAAAAAACATTTGCACTTGATAGCTTTATTATTAATAGACCATATGTGCAGAGATTATAAGACTATTAGGAAAACATAATAATACTGAACTCGTTGAACTTTTTTACACAGCAACCAAATTACTATGGACCTTTTCACCTCTCCCCAGCAAACAGGGCTAAATTAGGATTCTCTCAAGATGAGACCAATATTTCCTTTTATTCTTTCATTAAATATTGATAAACTGTAAGAAAATAATGGGCCCTGTAGATTAATTATCAGCTTAACAATTCTGCCACAGAATTTGATCTTTTAATACCTTAACATGCTTAATGAAATCAATTCATCTGCTTTTCATTTTTTTTTTTAATCAAAACTTTAAATAACAATACAAAATTTAATAATGAAAAAGGAAATTTGTCAATTTTCTAATCTACCTGGCAAAAACTTGATAAAGATTAATTTTGAAACCCCAAGTTGGTAAACAAACTCTTGGGACAAAATATCATTTCTAGACCAATGAATGCTGTTTTAAATTGCTTATTCACTCAATTTTCCAGTGCATGTATACATAAACACAATTCCAAGAGTGAAAAACAGTCAACATTTACCTGCATTTATTTGTCAAAGTCTCTAGTTATTGTGCATTTCCTTATCAAGAAATGAGTCAAGATGGCAATTGATAAACTTTACACAAATGATCTAGAGCCACAGGAACACTTTTCAGTTAGAAAGTAAAGTAACTCTCCATTTAAATAACATTAATATTCTTTCAAACTTTCAAACTGATAAGCAAATACGAGGGTCAATCAAAAAATACGAAGACAATGTGGCTGTCTATCATATATTTTTAATGAAAGCCATACTTAACAGATTAATCTGTGCACCAACACTTATGTTATTGATATGCGAAGTTTTAGTCCATTTGATGAAACGGTATTTTTGTTACCCCTTTTTAAAAACAACATGTTTTGTCACCACGGCGCACGGTAACGTTCAAAACATGACGTTAAGATAAAACACGCACGGTTTATAGATATACCCCATCTTTATATCGCGCTTAGTCTATTGTGCCTTTCTCCTTACAATTTAAAATGGCACTGAACCACTTAACATCTTATTTCCACACATTTATTCAAGAATCATAAGTTAGTTCTTCAAATTTTTCATTTTCTAACCGTGTATCTCTTAGTGTACAGTAGGGATAACCCTGAACGTCGGTTGACGTTACTTATTTTTTGACCAAATATTTACAGATATTTTACTCTCTTTCTGACTGTTTTATATTCAAAATACAATTACCACCACCCCTAAAAAATTTATTACAGTTAAACACAAACTTGCAAATGCTTGTTGCCTTATCTTTTGCACCATTGAGCATTTTCATAGCTTGTAATGGCTTTTTTGTGAGTTAAATCTATTTTGTTTGTACTTCCCGTTGCGCCGTGACGTCCGGGGACGTCGATGTTTTTAGTCAATTCTAAAGAGGACTATCTGTCTTTAGTTACTAATATCTGTTTGACAAAACAATATAACCTGTCATTATTTGGTACATAGAATACCATGACTATACTTAATTTGAGGTTTCAATGTTATCTGGTTTTAAGCCCAATTTATAGAGATATTACTTTTAACATTATATGGTTTATTGTTGACATAACACAAATCTTGACCGTGCGCCGTGACCTTATTTTTGCAGGATTAGATTCTAAAAAATTCTTAGAAATAAAGGAATTCATTAATTTTTTTTCTTGCAAATTGTTTGAAACTATTGCTAAATTATGTCTACCAAATTTAGTAATGATATGACGTTAAGTAACATAGCTATGACAAAAGTCTTCGTATTTTTTGATTGACCCTCGTAAATCCCAAATGTTTGGTGGATTTTCTTAAACTATTTACTGAGTAGAAGAAGGAATCTGTCATTGCCAATTGTTTGTTTTTTAAAGAAATAGCTGGAATCTGTAATTGCCAAGTTACAGCAAGTTCCCATGCCGTTCTCACCTTGCTTTCTTCATTTTTTCGTGTTTCGATGAACGATTCTAATTCCTTATCGAAGTCATCCTGCTCTGGGACTTTCTTGCTTGTGTCGTCATACGACGTCACCTGGATCTGCGGCGACTCCACGGTCGTCATGGCAACCCGTCACTCTCTGAAAATGGAATTAAGAAGCTAATTTCTTTGAGCAAGGCTGCGAAACATTTCATTTTTATAATAAGAATTAGCCATATCGTTACATTAAAATTAAATACTTGATTTTATATATACATTCTAGTGTTGCAATAATGGTACTTAGTAGCTGTAGACCAAAGTAGACTTAGTAATCATTCCTTCTCTTTATTGTAAAATATTTATGGAACCATAAATAATCATAACTCACACTAGCTCTCATATATTTAATTTATAAATAATTTTTAAAAAATCAATATATTTGTATCCTTCTAAAAAGTTCTAGAATTTAATTAATTAAGAAAAAAGATTAACAATTTGTACAGAAAATTTTTCAATTGTTAAAGGGAAAAAAGGTTGTAAAATTAAAGAGTGCATTTTCACTTTAATTGATAGGCTTATGTTCTAATGTGGTCATAAATGGCCTGAGTGAGGTTTGACTAATGATGAATTGATATTCCAGGCCATGTGACAAACTGTGGACAAAAGTTCCTTGCAATATGTTATCTCCTCATCCATCAGTGGTCAATTTTGTCTGTTTGGCCTTGAGTGCTATATCAATCAACGAGAGAGAGAGAGAGGAGAGAGAGAGAGACACACACACAATTTAAACTCATCAATCATTGGGCAGTTTTGTATACTTGGGACTTAAAAGGCTTTGGATGATCAATTTAAAAGAGAGAGAGAAAAAAAGAGAGAAAATGAAAAAGAAATGAAGGATAGGATAGGATAGAGAAAAGAGTGAGAGAAGGAGAAAGGAAATACAACTGTCATTTTTGTCATTTATGTGATAGCCAGTCTATAACTCTGTATCTCTGTAAACTGGAACTACATGTATAAATCATTCATCACTATATGCAAATATTTCCTACAACAAGAGTCTTCACTCTCAATATTCAACAAAAATCAATACACAGGGGGGTATTGACATGATAACAAATCAAGGGCCTACTTTCACTGGACTATCATAAACGCTACAGGCAAATTAATTCACATTTATCTTGTGTTCACGACACGTACTTTATCACCATTACCAATAAAGCCACCGCTTCCTCGTGCATCCATTAAAATAATATTTAATAAATCCACATGAACAAGATGATAGTCAGAAAATATTCATCAACCATTTATCATAATATTTTCCAGTATGCATGTCAATATATATACTAGATACAATGTAAATACTTGTCACATATTTTATAACATACATCTATCTAAAAAAAGAATTATTACTGATGACACTTCATTGACTTAACCTTAAACATACAACATCTCAGATTTTTTTTTAACAAAAAAATACAACAGGATTGAATACAGTTTACTCTGTACATTCCTATCAAAATGCAAAGAACATCAAATCCATATCATAATGGTAAATTGCGAGAAGCAGTGCCCAAGGGCTGCCAGTAGTCGCAGATTCTAAAATCTTGCTATTATTTTTCTGAAGGTTTGAACTAATAAAATCCTAATAAAAGTTTGTAGTTTGTAATTTCATATTATCCTGACTTGATACATGACTTGATACAAAATGGTAAAATCCTAGAATTACCACTAAGTACTTTATAAAAATAAGGAATCTACGGTAGTACTGGGGGCGTACAAAGCTGAAAATGAGTTAAGCTTGCATCTTCATCTGTGTACATTTTGTATGTTATTATATTTAAATGTCATGCTGTAAGGCAAATGATAAAAAATGAAAATTTTATCTAGCAGCCCTTCCCTTTAAATAAAATTCAAGGTATTCCTACCTGTTTGGGGAATTCAGTGATATTGCTATATTTAAACATATTTTAGAAGTTCAATGAGTTTATCATTGTCTTCGTACGTTTACAATGACATTTAAAAGGCAAGATTTTTTTTATATTTAAATCAATGCCACGACACTGCATTGTTGATCCATTGTCTTTTTGTTGACATATTACACTAATTTGTTTACAAACTCCTTTTATTCAATGGGCATTCTTCAATAATTCTAATGAAGTTTAACTCCTATTGAGATTATGTGTACAAGATGTTCACATTGTTGCAACACTGAATTGAATATTTATTGTCCACTGAATCAATCAATGATCAAATCGATCAGATCATCGGATATTGACGTGATAATTTACTAGGAATAAACTCGCAAATTGATGCTATTTATGTTTTGGTTAACCATTGGCTTTTCCTCTCTCCCTGAAAATATCACTATTTTTTGTTGATTAGGAAGCTAAAAAGATGATAATTATAAACTATCACCACATGACAATTAAAGCATTTGGGGTGTGGACAACAAAATAGAATTGATAAAAGGCATTAAATGAGAATAACTTCCAGATTTTGAACTGTACGTATCATGTGATAATGAAAAGTTCCATTCAATAGTTGGACCAATGCTACAGACCAGCAAACAAAATTGCATTTAATGTAAAGAAGTCTCTCAATTAAAGCATAATCTATACATTCAAAAAAAGGGAAAATTAAAAAAAGGAAGTATGCCTAATGGTGTTATGTCATTTCCATCAAATCATAAATTCAATGTAAAAACCCAAATAGTACATGTTATCAAGAAAGCAAAAAGTTTGCACCAAAATAAAAAATTCTGGGCAAAACCTTTATGCTCACTTTGGAGCCATTTCAAAGGCGTACTATAAGTAAGTTATATGTATTACATGTACTACACGAAACTAAATGTACAGTATGTTATGTGCATACTGTAAATTCCTTTTTTTTTTTACGCTAGTACTTAATTGCGCGATTCCGCTGTTTTGCACCAAATCGCGAGAATATAAAATCGCGAGCACCAATTTTTTGTCATGGTTTCATATAGCTCAAAACTGTCTGAATAATAAGAGCGAGATTTTAAAATCAGTAAGGACTGCTTCTTGCAATTTTACGCGGAAATTAATTCCTTGCGTTTAATTAGGAATTTACAGTAATATGTACATGTTCTGTGATGTTTATTGCAAAAAGTGATGTGTACATGATGTCATGGATAGCTGCATTCGATACTGTTAATTACTGTGCTGATAAATTCAGTACATTTATATGCCATCGTTGTCAGCTTCCATGCATATGTAAAGAAAAACGATAAATGATGAACTGGACCAGACTGGGATTTGATCTGTCGGCTGCTACACAAGTTTCTAGTTGGAGGCAAAATGAGCTTTTTGATCAAACTCGTCTCAATGTCACACACATAAGTATAATATTTCAATATACTCTTAATCAAATGAAAGAGAATTAAGTGACATATATTTGGAATTTTATATAGCTACATCCTCATATGCAGTGCATATTAAATCATGCTGTCATTAAACATGTAAACACAATACCCAGTATACTTGATATTCACATACGTGACAACCAATACACAATCTGATTATCAAAATCAAATGTCAACAATGATTTATAGCAAAATTTATCAGGTGAGAGACGTGCAAATAATGAATAATAAAATTCAAAAACTGAAAGAAACACAAAATATATACGATAGAAAAGCATATATCTTTGTACATTTTTAACAATGCCCTTTTATGCAATCAAACATAACAGGTAACTTCCTACATGAACTGAAACTACATGTTGTAGTGCATGTTTTGTCATGAATATAAAAGCAATCTACTGCGTATGTTCCAAAAAATAAAGCATATAAATCTTGTATGATTGAAATATATGAACAATTTACCTTTTACTACAAGAACTTCATCAATGAAATGGGATCGTTGTCTCAATACTAAACTGTAATGTGATTATAGTGCACGTTCTACAACACTGGATATATCCACTGTTTGGGATTGATGCCTTGGCAATGCTTCCAATTTTACCAAACCGCATTTTCGTATTTACATTAGCATAATATTAACATCTTTTAAAAAACATATGGTGTAGATTTTATCAACATTATTAACAGAAATATAATGATAACTGACAATATTGCTAAAGCAGCCAATTGAAATATTTATTCGTAGATTAAAACAGGTGCTCTCGGTGGCTCTACATGACACCGGAAGTCAACGTGTTCAATGGCGTCCTCCGTCAACATGCTGTTTTTCGGCATCGTTTGTTTGATTGCATGCACCTTCTGCAGGGCTGCTGATGATGACAAATGTCAGTCGTTTGCTGGTGGAAGTGTGTTCCCACAAGAAACCAGGCGCACATCGGGTCATGCGATTCAGTGGAGCCAGGCAGTCAGTAAGTTCTGCATCCAACGTGCAAGTTTTTCCAGTCTTAGGACTGAGTTGAAACTTGATCACTGTTTACGAAAGCCAACCGTTGTGTCAGTTATTGATATTTATGGCATTATTTTTATTTGCAAGAAGTATCTCTTTTGGGATCAATACATTTAGAAGAAACAGTTGTTTTTTTATGTGTTTGTCTTCCAAAAATTGACCTGCATACACTGACATAACAATACTGCTGCTCATGTACGTATGTGTTTTATGGGTCAGTGCCAATGCCTTTCTGATATATATCTTTTTTTAAATACCTACTGCTCAGTTGATATGTATTCCACATTGCAATTTTACCAAACATGCTCATATGTAACAGAAAGAAGCATAAGCGACTTTCTGTTATATTTTTTTATAGAATTTGCACAGAAAGCTAAAAAAAAAAAAAAGGTGTAAGGCATAAATACAACTATCAAATGACATTTTTTAAAATTTCATTATGATATGTAGAGAAAAGAAAAGACTAACAATATACATGTATGCATTTAAGTATTTTTATGGAATTTATTTAAATTACTTGCATGCAACCAATTCTCACCACGGACCATTTCTCACAAGTGCAATAAGATGTTACATCATTTTACCTGCATAATCTTATTTTGTGTTGATAAAACGATGTCACAATGTACTGCTGAGCAATTGTCTTTGACGAGAACTGGTCAAACACCAGTATAATTTCTTTTAATTGCGTGATTTCGCTCTAGTCTAAGAGCTGTGAGATTTATTTTGCCAAAGAAAGAATATCAATGGCCTGTTCAATTTCATATTTTTTAAATTAGTCTCAGACACATGTAAAAATGATCTGGATTTGGTTGATGTAAAGCAAAACTACTTACTGTAGGTAGTTTTAAGGGATGATGATAATAACTAATCTTCAATCTGCATTTATCACAGTTTCCAAACCTGCACCTGACTTTAATGGAACAGCAGTCATCAAGGGGGAATTCAAGGACATTAAACTTTCCGACTACAAGGGAAAATACTTGGTCTTCTTCTTCTATCCTCTTGACTTGTAAGCATTAAGCAAATAAGATATCTTAATGGCTGTAGTTTTATAAATATTTGTAGGCATTAACATTCATTTTTTAAAACATGCATCCTCAAAGATTCGTAAACTGATGGGCAATGGTTCTGTCAAATTGTTGTCATACTTTTTTTCTTCTATGAGCATTTCATTTTGTCAATATGCTCAACAATGAATCGCAGGAAAATTTGTGCACAACTACTGTGTTACACCATATATAATGTTTTATATAATATAAGAATATTTCCATGTTCATTATAACTAATATTCATTTTAGAGTTATAATTCTTTAATGTCATTTATTTTGAACCAGCTGGTATTACATGTACTTATTTACTATATGTTGAAATATCTTTAAATGTCAATTCAACAGTATGACTACCTCTATCATGATCATTGTAAACATAGTTATTTGCATTGTATGCGTCAGGTAGTTTCATGTTTGTGGAACTTTCTAACTAAAGGTCATTGTATTCATATCACCTTTGGCTTCATTAAAATTTTAGAATCTTTGTGTTTCTAATGTCATGATAATAGATATGCATGTGAATGTTTGTGAAGCTTTCTGATTTAAAGGTCATTGTATTCATGCGACCCTTGGCTTCTTTATATTGTAGCACCTTTGTGTGTCCCACTGAAATCATTGCCTTCAGCGACAGAGTCGGGGAATTTAAGAAGATTAACACAGAGGTGATTGCCTGTTCTGTCGACTCACAGTTCACACATCTGGCATGGTAAGGTCCACAGGGTCAACCTTTCTTCAACCATGAGTGATATTTAAACATTCATAAATTATGATAATTAGCATGAGTAGGTCAATTGATGATCAATTTATAATTAGGTCAGGCATATATCAGAGAATCTATAAATATGTAAACACACAAGAAAATCATTACAGATGTGATAAATCAAACGTGTAAAAGAGACCTGTAAAAGTATATATTTATAAATATTTTAATTTCTTTGGTAAGATCTGTATAATTTTTCATGTACCTATAATTTTACCTGTGCCTGGAATTTATTACATGTGATGATATCGATATACTATGGTGTGAAAAATATTGAATTTATATATTTTGATTTCATTTAATATTTTCACATAAATTTTATTACTATCAATCAGGATCAACACACCAAGAGCAAAGGGAGGTTTAGGTCCCATGAATATTCCACTGCTGTCGGACATCACCCACGAGATTTCTAAAGCTTATGGAGTGTACCTCCAGGATCTAGGTCACAGTCTCAGGTAAGGAATCAAGTCGGTTTTGTGTGAGCCCCTCTACCTACACTTTGCATCTTACTATCCTGTTCTAATTCTGTTAGAAAGGCATGATGAGAATTATTGTGTTTATGATGATTGAAGCTCCTGCAAATTGTATGCCCAAACAATTGACAAGTTCAGAGAAATAAACTGAAATAAACAATGTATTTAATGCCAAGACGTTTGCGGTAAAAATTGAAACGATAACGGACATCTTTTTGTCAAGCTTTAGATCTGCCATGATATGGTGTTTGTTGGTTTTTTTTTCAGGGGTCTGTTTATCATTGATCCTAAAGGAACGCTGCGCCAGATCACCATGAATGATCTCCCGGTCGGGCGCTCTGTGGACGAGACGCTGCGATTGGTCCAGGCCTTCCAGTACACGGACACTCATGGGGAGGTCTGTCCTGCGGGCTGGAAGCCCGGGAGTGACACAGTATGTATTGAGTGTTAAATACATATGGAGGATGTCTGTATTGATTATATGCCACATATAATTCTATAAAAAAAAATAATACATAGTTTGATGCCTGTAAGGGCCAACCTTTGTGTTATCGTACAGAAGTGTATGAGGCATAAATCATACTTCAAAAACTGCCTTTAAATGGTATATTTAGTATATTAGTTGATGTGTATACCTTAGACAGACTATTTCTGTAGAATTTCAGTTATGCACTGGGATGTACATTGATATCAAGAATCATTTCAGACTTATTTAGAGCTCAATTATATTAGACTGCCAAAGGTGAAATTTTAGACTACAGGAACAATTATTTACATGATAATAGTTCTGCATATCTAGATGACTTTGAATGGTTCAAGGTGGCTCAGTGCACCTTGAAATAGTTTCTCAAATCAGCAGAAAATTACTTGATTATGAAATCAAATAGGTAAAAAAAAAATATGGAATTTTTTATTTAAAAAATGTTTTTGAAAACTTTAATCCAGAAATGTGAACAACAGCCCCAGGCTGGATATTTTAACCTCTGTGCTTTGATTATATTCAACCAAATCAACTGACACACACAGTTTAACAAAACATTTAAATTGCAATCTTGTGACAACAGTAACCTAGTGGGTTTCTTAAAAATATAAGTCTTGGTTTAGTGAGGTACCTTAAGTTCTGCTGATCTGGGTTTCATATATAAGTTGTCTCTGTTTTCTTCTCCAGATCATTCCTGACCCCAAAGAATCTCAGAAGTATTTCAGTAAACAGAACAACTGAGGACACGATTTGAGGGTGCTGATGTCAATGTTGTGGCGGTGAAGTGCTGCCTGTGGATGGGGATTTTTGTAAACATGCAAATTCAGGGCACAAAACAAAATATTCTTTTGAATTTGTTTTAAATGTTTGAATTATTTTTCCAAAAAAAAAAAAAGGAATATATATTTACCGGTAGTTGATCAAAATTAATCTAAGGACCACCAGTTTTATTATATTGTTTTGATGTGATTATTTTTTGGGGGGGCACTGCAGCATAAAAATTGATATTTCTGTTCTCTCTGCCTTTCACCTTTTCTGAATTGGTACAGAAAAATCTTTTACTAGTCAAGTACACTGTACTTTTAAATTCTGCTGATTCTTTCTAGTCTCATGCTAATATTTAAGTTACTTGTCCATCTGTGTGCAATTGAAACTCACTACTTTTCAAGGTTTTGGGAAAAACTTAATGTGCAAAATTACTGTTCGTATTTGTTTATGTGGAAATTAGTTACTTGTTGAGAATTAATATTCAGTGCTACTGTGTTTTTTTTGTTAAACTATTTTGTGTTCAATATTTTTGTATTATTCTTCTATAAAATGTGGCATTTCTAAATTTTAAGTTTTCAATTGTTCTTTAATTTGTGCTGCAAATGATATTTATATATGTTAATGCATCGTATGTACATGTAATACAAATTAACAAAATTATTTTGAGATCATTTTGTGTATGTTAATTAGGAATTCAAGTTTTCAGTAAAACATGTATTACTTGTATTCTTCAGAGCTACAAATTTTCTTTTGCTATACAAGTTTATATCGAGGATAAGGAAACAATATCAGAAACATCTTTGGAAGTATGTTTAAAGAATACATTTTTCTTTTAGAATCTGAGTTTATAAATATGCTTGGAACTTGTATAGATCTGCAATGCAATATTTTGCCTTATGTCAAGAAATCCATTAAGAATATTTTTTTCAATCATGTAGATCAATTAAATGTCGTTTATATCCATTTTTAATTTTTTTTAAATGGCATACATATACATATAGATAGACATTAATAATTTTGATGCGCTTTGAAGGGACCACTGTTAAACTTATGAATCAGTTTTCTATAATAAAATGTCTCTTATACATACATGATTGTGAAAAATGACAATGCTGTATAATTAGATAACGATATATGTGGAAGCGATCGATTTGGTGTTGAAGACCTGATGCTATCTTATACAATGTGTGGATGTTCTCTATTGCATTTGTTTAATACGATGTAGTCTGTCTACTATTTACATGTCCAAGGTGATGGAAATTGGGTATTATTATTATTTTTTTTTTTGAGTTGGTTAAATGAAGTGAAACTATGGTCAAATGTAAACAGACACAAATGCAGATACTAGTACATATATATTAGATGAAATTTTATGTAGAAAAAAAAATAGCTCATTTTCATATTTATAATGTTCATGTAAATGTATTTATTATTTTTCCTGTGTCATAGAATCAATAAACAAGGGGTGGGGTGGTGTGGGGTAACTACTAGTGACTGGTGTCTCATTCGAAGCAAATCTGTGACTTTCCTCTCATAAACATCATAGACACAGGAACAAAGACCATATATTATTTTGTCAACCAGATAACTACTATACTATCAGTACATACATTTATTGGGTACTAGTAAAATTATTTTTTTTTTGAAAAGTGTGATTGCACCTTTCACTTTCTATATTGCATTTCTGTTCTGTGTAGTGTATCTGGTGTGGATGTGGTATAAATGTTCATTGCGTAATAAACCATGACACTGGGTCTGGTTGTGCTGACTTATGTGACAAAATAAAAAAACATTTTAATAAATCTGGAACTTGTTTATTATTTTGTACATGAATATTCATACTTAGGAGGCAGGGTGGGGTCATTGTGTGTCTGTCTGTCTCTGTCCATAGAAAATTTCTTTCGCGGTTTTCCCAGCAACTTCATCGCAGATGCTTGAAATTTTAACACTCTTTGTTTAGGTGAGCCACATTATAGATTCATTTGTGTACCAATCAGACGTCTTCGTTCAGTTGTTTATTTTAAGCCCAAATTTTCGCAGGGTTTTCTTATCAACTATTCATTGCAGACGTTTGAAATTTTAGCACACCCTGTATAGGCATGCTTTGCGGTGGGATTCATTTTTGACAAATTTGATGTCAAATTCCTGCTAACTTAAAGAGTTGATTTGCTTATTTTGTATATTCACATCAGAGCGGTGGTATCAGTAGTGAGCTATGGCTCGTATAGATCTTGTACATTTCATTTACCTTGTGTATTGGATGTGGCTGGTTGAATTTTCATTTAGGTTTTGGATTGAACTAGTGATAATTTGTGTAAATTTACACAGGGGGTCAGCTATATTTTATAGATTTCTTTTCCTTGAAATCAGATACGCATGAATTTATCTGAAAGGCAAATTTAATTATTGATAAATCAATTTATTTGACGTAAACAGTCCTGATCAGCAATATTTTTTTTTTTTAATTATTTCTACAAACTAATTTGTGAAAATAGAATGGACACAAAATCTTAAACCCGTGGCTTGCGACAATGTAGGTCACCTGAATAGTAATTGATTTTGATGTCGGAAATATTAAATTTCAGTAAAATTATTCACTTAATATATACATCCACTACCACTGAACAATTGCATAGAGAGCCAGTGAGAGTCACTGACATCCATATGTCCAAGATTTATGTATATATATATCTTGCAGAGAGAGTCATGTACGTTTACGTTTGGTTCCAACATGCACTGTACATGTACAACAGTGTATATATTCATGAGTTTCCGCCAATCTTTATTAATCAGGTTTAGTATTGCTCCTTCAAATGTGATTTCAAGGTACAATAAATTAATTACATTAAATCACAATTTCTTTTCATAAGGGGGTCTAAATACATTTCTGTCGAAATCAGGCGTCAAATTGACATTTGATTATTTTTGGACAATTTTTAATTTTTTTAATCCATATATCATCCATCATCAAATGATTTTCCGCTTCCACCTCCCCGTGAAACAACAAAATCTAAAGTAAATGTATATATATTTTCTTTGGTCATTGCTCTTGTTTCCTAAACTATAATTTTCTGAACACAAACGTCTATTTACATGAAAAATTTCAACTTTTCTTTTTTTTTGGGGGGGGGCGGATGGAGATTGGTGTTTTTCCAAGTAATGTATGTTATATGTTATTTTTTATCTGCTGAGATTATTCATTTTTTTTTTACTTGTTTGTTATAGTTAGCATGATTATCTGACGTAATTTTTTTTTTGAAAGGGTGGGGGTGGGGGTGGGGGGGGGGGGGGGCAAATCTACAATCTACTTCTTGACAAGAACCCCCCCCCCCCCCCAAGAAAATGAAAAATTACTTAAAAGTAATTTTGCAAAAAATATCTTCATACTTTTAATATCCAGTTTGTTAAATTTTATATATTGATAAGGAAAAAAAAGCTAGAGAAATTAAGTTTAAAAAAAAAAAAGTGTCCCGCCGGCCACTGGCCTTTTGTGTCTGATTTTCTCGTATAAAGAAGAAAATAAATAAGGTGTTCTAATTTCACGAACATCTGAAATATTTTAGAGTAGCCAAACCAGTATTTCTTATTTTTTTGCATGAAGTTATAAATGCTATTGGTTGCCAACGTGCCTTTTGATCCTCGCCTTTTTTTACTAAAGCGCGCGAAAGATACGGCAAATGTCGTAATTTTATCCCCTTCTTCAATAGTACATATGAAACTGTAGATTTTATAATATCATAGATTAAGCAATAATGAAATATCATACAGTAACACACATTCATGCTTATTTATCAAATAAATTTGCGAAAATTATTTCTCGGCAACCGGATGTGACATCACATCATTTTGCTTGCAAGAAAAAATGTCTATGTCTGTGAACTGCAACGACCAAAGAAATGACCGATATATTTCTGTAGCACCATGTCACTCTTCGATGGTATATCTTTTTATATAGTTTTAGTTTACATTTAATGTTTCATATAGCATTTAGCAGTCATATGGGACGTAATAGTCGAAAAAGTTGACGAGAAAAATGGCATGCAGGCTTTTTTGTCGACATGATCGCTGCATGAATATCAATTGCAGTGTTATAATGTTCATCATGTTCATATAGATTGATGAATTGTCGGTTTCTCTAACACGAGTGGGATCCTTTTGTGTCTATTTTTCTTTTTTAAATTCCTTATTTTAGACAATTTGAAATGGGATATGTTGGAAAGGAAATAGATGCTCATAATAAGTTGAGCCAACTGCACGATTTGTGTCTATACATGTACTTGAATGAGTTAAAGGCATATATATCTATTGTTGAATCGAGTAATAGTGACTCCGAAAAGTTCTTCATGTGTTTTCTTCAAGCTGCGAGCATGCATTTCATGTTCTTGTTAGGATAAAGGTCTTGGCATTAACAATGCAAAAGTGTATTTTTTTTATATTTGGCAAAAAACATAGCATTTCCCCAACAATTTACACTGTTCACTTGGTCTGTTTTGATTTCCCCCTTTGATGCCCAGGGCTCGAAGTTGTATTCTGTGACCTTGCAACTTCTGAATGTATGGTTACAAAGGTTTTTAAGGTTTTATAGACCCATTTGTCAGTATCAAACTCCACGATCACTGAGTTTACAACCATTGTCTTTAAACTTGAGGGAGTAGCATTATCATAATAAATACCTATAGAAGCTATGTTTTCTTATATGCCCTTACAGTTTATAGATAAGCTTTTTGATTCTCAATAAAATGAAGTATGGATGTCAAGTCCATGCTTCCCAAGAATATGTTATTAAAATTATGAAAAATGTAGTTTAATCTTACAAAGATTATGGAAAATTTTGATGAAATGCTGACTAATATTATTTTTAAATTTGTCTTTCAGCTTTTGATGAAAAAGAGAAGTCACCAGACAAAGGATGGAGCCATTCATGCTTATTTTCCAACTCTGACTCATTAGGAGAGAAAGAAATTCCAACGTCCAGTTCAGACACAGATCAACAATTGGATATCGAGCTGCAGGAAGAAACTGTTGTGATTGATTCGTCTGTTGAGGAAATTCCCCAGGAAGTGTGTAGTGAAGGTACTCCACAAGTGTGTGAGGGGCAAGTGACAAGTTGTGAGGAGGCCATTGGGGTGGAGGCAGAGAGTGGGGGGACAGTGGAGATAGTGGACGGGAATTCTCAGGAGAGCAATGAAGGGGAGGTTCAAATAGTGGAAAATGGGTGTGATCCTTCTGTTGTTACAGAGACAGTGAACCAAGTGCAAGGTTTGCAACAGCTACCCATAAAACTACAGAACGAAAAAGGCCAAGTTTTGTTCACCATAACTGGGAATTTTGACAAACCCGAAGACAAGTCCCTGTTACAGAGACTCTTGGCCAATGGGGATTATCAGCAGTTGGCTAATAGAGCTAACTTACAGACTATTGTAACATCAACTGCAAATCATCAAACGGTTCAAACAGCACAATCGCCACAGGCACCAACAGTCATTAACAGCCCTTCTACAGCGCGGGTTCTTGCTCAGACACCTACCATTGTTAAAAGCCCTTCTTCTGCACAGGTCATTGCTCAGTTAGTTTCACAGTTAGGAGCTGCCAGTGCATCAACTAATGCAGCAGATCCTCAGAATTTAAATCAAATTAGCCAGGCCAGAATATCAAAAGAGGATCTGTTAAAAATAATCAGAAGTAGGATAGCAGGAACTAGCCTGCAATCCCAAGGCCAAAACTTAAATCCACAACAGCCACAGGGTCAGAAAATTGGCCAAGTTCTGCAAGGTGCAGGCGCAGGAGCTAAAACCCAGCAAGTGATAAATCCTATTCAGCTGTCTGCTGCCACACAGAAAGTTGGAACTGTTCTTTTCCCCAAGCAGTCGGGTGCAGCTACTTCATTGGCAGGCCTGATTCAGAGCAGAGCCAACCAGAGTGCTGCTGTGGGAACCGTAACAACAGCCGGCCATAGAGTCAGTGTTCAGCAGCAGCAACCCCTGGACACTTCCGGTGTGAAGGTTATTCATGTGGCCCCCACTACACCTGTAAAGCAAGGTGTAAATGTTACTAACAACCAAATGTAAGTTTTTTTATTCCAAGGGAAGATAGTTCAATGCATGAACATTAATCAGGCCTGCTATTCCCCCTCTGTCTCTCTCTCTCTCTCTCTCTCTCTCTCTCTCTCTCTCATTTCTGTGAAATTTATTGTGTTTTGTGTATAAACAAACAAAAGTTCAGCAATTACTTTTCAAGTCAAGATCAAAAAAGAAAAAGAAAGCAGAGAACAAATGAGCAATTTTGATTTCAATTTCTGTTCCAGAATAAGTCCACAGAAAGTCCAGACGACGGTTGGAAGTCCTCGCACTGCGACCTCGGTACATCAGACGGTCCTGTTACCTAACAGTGGCACTAAGTACTTTATTGTGAACCAAACTAGCCCTGTACAGAATACAAATAGCCAGCAGGGGCCACAGCTGTCCTCTGTGATCAACTCGCCAAAGACCGGGGCCACCAGTATCCCCACTGTAAGACTCGCTGGTCAAGTGACCCAGGGACCTATACGAATCATTCAGACTGGTCCCCAGGCCACGCAGGTTCATACACGTCTTGCCAGTCCCCGTTTTTCTACTAGTCAGCCCTCTACTCAGAAAATTGTCCTCCCTCAGACTTTGTCTTCGATAACGTCCATTGTCGACAATTCGAATGTTACTGTCTCTCGAGGGAGACCAGCATCAGTGTCTCCTGCAGTTAATGTAGGTTCCCCCACCCCCCAGACTGGAGTGAGTCAGTGCAGAATATTGAGACCCTCAGGGAGGGGAAGGAGGCCCATCAAAAGGAATTATTTTGTGGACCCACAGCTTGTGAATAATAAGACAGCCACCAGTTCTGTGTTAGTCAGGCCCAATTCTCAACAACTCATTACCAGTGTACCCAATTCTCAACAACTCATCATAGCAGGGACTCAGGACCCAGTACAAGTTTTGCAGGTTAATGCAGTTCAGAAAATGTTAAGTAATGGTAAAGGAATGGTGAATCATGCAGCAAATCATGCGATTGTTACTGTGAATAATATGGGTCAGAGAAACTCTTCTTCTCCTGCTCAGGGAAACACCTCGCTTGTTGAATACAGTGATTCGGATTCGCTTTCAACTTCTTCGGAAAAAGACAATGAATCAGGAGAGCCACCAAAGCTCCAAGCCTCCGCTGGTCCAAAATTATCGAATGGCGTCGTTTTGATGCCAAGCACCTTATCAGATGCGATAGCAAGAGCCAAACCCAACGAGAAAATTCCAGTGAACACTCAAAGCACAAATCTGAAGTTCATAAAGAACGTTGTGTATAATATTCCACTGAAAGGAGAGAAAAAGTTTTACAGATTTGATGGAGAATATCTTGTACCTGAACTGGGTAAGGAAGTTATAAAGCAGGAGAGAGTGAAATTTTTTTTTAGATCAATAGAAAATGAACTAGTATAAGAGGGTGAAAAAACCGGATGTACAAAAATATATACTTGTTCATGTGTTGTAAGATGAAACTACAGTTTTATAGTTATGATCAAGATGTTTAATACTTTTGAAGTCTCGTTCGTTGAACTGGATTTTGCAGAAGACTTCCATAACTTTCGACAATTTTCCACAGACACTGATTTTTGTCTTGTAGATGCAGGTGGGATGGTAGGAGGGGGAGTTGGAGAGAAGAAGGAAAAGACACTGAGGGGTAACGCTACAGGGCTACACATGAATACCCCACAGGCAAACAGGTGAGAGCAAAGTTTATACTGATATGCTGTCAGTTACTATTAAGGTGGTATGGGACATCTGACAATATTAATGTGGATTAAAGTACATTATGACTAAAATACTTTCACCGGTTTGGAATTTAATATTTTACAATGTCAAACAAAAAATATGTTTTAAAAATTGCTGGAAGGTAAAAATTTTAAAATCCTTAATAGCGGTTTTGTAGTGAGCCCTCTAACCCACTTCGCTACGCTGTTATACGACAATTTCGGGAAAGAAGCTATGAATTTACACTTGATTTCGATAAATAGTGCATCACAAAATGGAGGTGTCCCATACCACCTAAATTTATTTTAAAGATTGTAGGCTTAGTGCCAGCTATTCATTCCTTTAGACATTTGTATGAGAATGTAAATGTACGTTCTGTAGTTATATAATTGATAAATCTAAGGAGATAATGGTATAGGCCTACACATACATACTTCACAGACTAACAAGTGTTAACAATGTTTTTAATCATGATAAATATCAAAATCATGGTACCAGATGAATATGGAAAAACTAAGAGTATTTAGTCTACCAAACATCCTTGGGGACTCAAGGCTTAAACAAGCTTACTTTTGCTTTAGTCTCACTTTTACACTGAATATTCCTTTGATAAAAGTGAGACTTGGATCAAAAGTGAGGTTGATGAAGTTTTATGGCCCTTGGGGCCAGTACTGTGAAGTCTAGCTGGTAAGACTGGTCCATTTTATGAAAGAGTTAGTCTACAGGTATTTTACAGTAACTGTTGCTGGTTTGTTTCAGTGCTACCCGGACTTTCATGAAGGCTGTAGAGGCAGTGGGCAGCAAAGTGTTCAAAGATGGCCGATTCTGGAAACACAGCACTGGACCTCAGGCTATAGTTGGCGGGTATAGAATACACTATTAATAGTGGATATCATATCTGTCAATCCCTTTGTAGGCCTAAAATGATTGTGAACTAAATACATGCTGATGATTACTGTGGTTTCATTAATATTCAAGGGTGTCAATTTTCGTGGATAAAGTTAAAATCACAGTTTCAAGGATACGTAAATTCGTGGCCAATGACCCTAATAATACACAATGTTAATAGAAATTGCATTTCAATGATCATTTAATTTCGTGGATCAACATAACGAAATCCACAAAAATTAGTATTCAACGAATATTGATGAAACCACAGTAATAAGAGCTATGAAATTTTTGTCTGCTGTTATATTTTATGTTTAAGTAATCATTTGAGTCTCTACATGTAAATGAAAACCGAGAGGCATGGCAAGCATGAATTTCATTTACTCTCTATCCTTAACATTCAAGGTCATTTTTTAATTGTAACCAGCTGATGCAATGTTACAACTTGAAAAATGATATGTCTGAGAAATAAATATTGGCCGTGATGTTTGTGAATATGTGACGGTTTTATTTTTTATTTTTTTTGGAAATTTTATGTTTTATTCTTATAGGACGGCCACCACTATTTATGAAGATGGGCAAGGAGATACAGCAGGTAAATATTGAAAAAATCAGAATGTTTAAGTTTCGTTTACATTGCAGCATGCATGTATGTACTAGGATGATACAGCTTTTGATGACTATCATAATGGTTTGTTTCAGACTCATCTAGTCAGGCAAATCAAGGAAGAAAAAGACCCATTGAAGTATGATTTGATTTTGTATAAAAGACTTTTTCTCAATACCTCTATCAATTTTTCTTTTAAAGCTAATGCCAGTTACTTTTTTTTCATATAAGTACAAATTATACTGCATGATTAGTTTACTGCAAATAGATTTTGGATGAATATCACATTCCAAATGCTGAGTTAAACATGAATTACTAAGATGAATTAATTATTTATAACAAGTAGTATTTTACGGTAAGGTTCAGATCTGAAATGGATGGGAAATTCAGGCAATTGAATTAGTTACTGCGTAATTGATATGTTCCAGTAAAGAACAACCAATTAGCATTAAGATTGTGTACCCAGTGATTTTTCAGTTATCAATCTCTGTACAGGATGTTTCTAATTTGCCGCCAATCAAAGACGACGAGGTGCGATTGGTCCACTGCAAGTTTTGCGGATACACCAGTTTCACGGTTAGGTCATGTGAGCGATGTCACCGCACATTCCAGGCGGACACCAAGATCGAAGTACAGAAAAAGAAGATGAAGCAAGACGAAGGCACTGTAGCCACGTCCACGATCTCAAAACAAACTTTTTACGGGAAACCCACAATGACCACCTCCACTCCTGTCCTATACAGTACTCAGGTGACTGGTAAGGACGGGAATACGATAGTGTTGAACTATGTCAATCAGGGAAGACGCGTCAATCTGGACGGAAAATCGTACAGGTCCCCGTCGGTGATACGCGGCGGAAAACAGCCCAGGAAAACCTATACCTCAGAACCAGGTACATTAGAAAGTATTGTCATTAGGACGTAGTGTATGTTTTTGTTTTAATGAAATTGTTATGTTTGGAGTGAATGTTTATAGGTTTCTTTTGAGATTTAATTGTGTTATTTTACAGTAACGATATCCATATCATCAGACGAGGAAGAAGAGCAGGAGAAATCCTCCGTCCCAGGATCCACTGCAACAGGAAGTGTCTCCACACCTGTAGCGGAGAAGGACGACATTGGACAACTACTGGACAGCATTCCTCAGAACAAGCGGCCCGCCTCCCCAACCGCTCAGGTCGGCAGCAGGGTGGTCAAGATGGAGGATGAGGTACGGCTCTATCAGGCTAAAAAGTTCAATGTTGTGTAACCTTCCAGGCTATAGTCATACAGATGATTCTTGAATAGTATCCTTAGAGTTTTCATGTCTGTAACTTCTTGTGAAATTTCCTAAGAGGTATGATATACACATGTTTGTATTAACCCGTGTTGTATATTTGTTTACTCCACGTATCTCAAACATTGCAAATTTCGAGAGCATGGATAATTTATTTTAATCAGATCATTTAACATTTTACATGTTGTATCAATGAATCTTTCACAGAAAGGAAAAACTGTGCTTATACGGAAAAGCGCAAGACGGAAATCTCCAACTAGACCTCCCTCCAGAGGGTCAACTACGAATAGTGCTGCTAATAATTCATCACAATCTGTAGCTTCCCCTGAACCAGTCGACGTTTCATCAGTGAACTTCATCGCCAAAGCCATACGTATTGGCTCTGTGCCAGCCAGTCCTGTGGAACCCGTGTTTCTGTCTGAGGATTCTATTTCATTTTATGTAGAATGTAAGTTCAAATACTTGATGAATTCTTTCAATTTAAGACTGTTTCACAAAAAAAAGCAACACCTTGAGCTTAAGAATATGTGTTTCAGTGATTTGCAAAGGTTTGTGAAAAACCAAAAAGAAATGTTGAAAGAAATTTTGATGAACTAAATAAAAATTTTGTCTTATATAGGTGAGAACTCGTCTGAAAGATTCATTATTAAACCAGATGAACTACAGCAATGTATGTTTTGTCTGGAGAACTACCCTGTGATTTTCCTTAAGACTACTCCTGAGTTTGCTGAGAGAGTCAGGCAATTGCTGAAGATTGAAGAAAAGAATGAAAACAGCTGGTTTGATCCCAATGATGCAGGTAGGATAATTTGTTTTTATTAATTTAAGGTAGGGAAAAATTGTGAGAATCTGGGTTTTAAAAAAAAAAATTAATTCCTTACAGAGGTTATTTTATGTATGATTCTCTCTTTAAAAGATTGGAATACAAAATTCCCTTTTGATAGAATTTATCAATGAACAAGTTTGATGAGAATTTCAAGTTCAGAATATATATACATGTATATAGTTAAGATAGTTTGAAAATTTTTAATTCAGAATATATATGTAGTTAAGATAGTTTACATAGTAGTTTTGTTTAATTACTTGACATTGATTTGCCATATATTTCAGCATTGAGGTACCAGTTCATTACTATAACAATGGTGCAGCTGGGATCACTAACCTACCCCAAGCTGAATAGTGTCCTCAGCAAGTACCCCCATCCCAAGGGTCAGGCCTTCCCCTTCATCGTGAAGATGACCGGGGAGGAGGCCCTGATTTACCTGAAGGAGATCCTGGGGGAGGGGGAGGAGAAGGAAGGGGAGGGTCAGGCAGACCCAGCTCCCACCACCCAACTCCAGCCCCAGCCCCAAGAGAGGTCCCCCTCCCCACCCAAGATACTATTCACGGGTCCAGTGGTCAAGTGAGTATCTAGTGAAGTCTTGCATGGAGTATGTTGTTGACCTAAAAATGACACGGATATCATATGTGTAAAGAGAAAGTAAATTTTTTTTTTAAATCATGCAATTTTGTGCACAAGTCTGTACAAATATTTTGCTCATATTTGCTCTCAGACATTTCTCTCACCAATACACTCCCAGAAATGTCAAAAAACAGTCTTGTGAAGTCTTGTAAAAGGCTTCCAAACTTATTGTGCTAAGAAATATAAGATGTTTTCAAGTGTATGTGAACACAAAATTTATCAATCCTTTATGTTGCTGCTTTCTGAAAAGAGCTTGTTTGCAGCAAGTGTCATATAAAGGACAGATAGTGTGTTAAGCAGCAATGTGTATCTTCTCAAAGTCAAAAGATCATTCGCTCCTTGTAATTCATTGGAAGACATTAAACAAGTGTTGTCAATTTCAGATTGATAACATTCCCTCCACCCCCTGCCCCTGGGGGCATCCAAGTCACCAATGAAGATCTGTCCTGTCTAGAGGAAGGGGAATTCCTCAATGATGTCATCATCGACTTCTATCTGAAGTAAGACTTTGATGTCAAAGTTTAGTTTTCAGATCAATAGTTAAAAAGCTTACTATTTTATATTTTGACTCTTTTGGTTTGTTTGTGGCTATAACTTGAAGACAGATGCCAGTGAACATATTATCTGAAAAGTTTTTATAAATTTGGGAATGGCTGTGTGAAAATTCTACGATGACAGAATTTTAGAAATTTTATAGATGTCTACCTAATATCAATGAAACTGTAAAGGTAAATTTGATGACTATCCATGTTACTGTAAACCAATTTTTATTTGCGATGACTTTATTTCAAGATTAACCTGAGAAACATGCGGTCGCAGCGACTAATTTTCACAATCAAACCTTATTGACAATCGTGTTGTTATTGCACCTATTGGCTGTGACTGAATTGTGATGAAAAGGCTCTTTCAAACGTTGTGAAAATTTCTCGCATGCAAATAAAAGTTGGTTTTCAAAATTAAAAGGATATGATTATTTCTAGGTATCTATTCCTGGATGTGCTGAGTGACAGAGATCGGGAGAGAACGCATGTATTCAGCTCCTTCTTCTTCAAGCGCCTCACCCAGCGACACGGTCAGAGGGGAGTGGAGGCAGACATGGCCGACAAAACGTAAGACTTGAGGGGATTTCAATTTTTTGGGTGTACAAAACGTCATGTTGATGGACAAGCATGTCCATGTAGTTATACTCATATGCAAATCATGGTGATTTTTTACTTAAATTTTCAAACCTTTCACTCCAAATTTATCGAAGTGTTAAAAAAATTTATGAGCTGAGAGGATTGTGGATATATCGGAATTAGTATACATTTCAATTAACTACGAAATGTATAGCATATGATCTGGGATACACTATTAAATTTACTCAATGAAACAGGTGTAGGGACTTTGAACCCATTTCAACATGTCCGTGGTATTTAAGATATTAATGTTTTAAACACTAAAGGTTTGCAATATTCTTAAATTACGATTGATTGACAAAGATTGTATTGTAATTTCTGTTAAAGACTGCAGTAACTGTTGAAATTCTGAATTCATTACATTGATGTAATTTTAATAAAACATATCATGTGACTAAGCGAGAAAATACAAATGAACCTCTAAAATATGTGTTAAAAATTTAGTAACTGCTATTTTTGCATGTGTTATCAAACTCATGATAATTATGAGCATATTGCCTGTTTAACAATCTGTGTTTCTTTTTCAGACCTGCAGAAAAAAAGCATGCACGAGTCAAAAACTGGACAAAGAAAGTGGACCTCTTCGAGAAAGACTTCATCATTGTCCCAATCAATGAACAGTAAGTCAGGGGAAGAAAATTACAAAAAATATCTGCATGTTTATTTTCTTTAAGAGAATAACATTCAGCTTCATACTGCAAGCAATGAAAGGTAAACAATCTATGAGGATTTTTAAAATTTGTGAAAATCTATCACAATATCAATACTTAGTTCTGCCTGTTCACAATTATCTATCATTTGTTGTACTCTGTTTACCCAACTCCACCCATAACAAATTAAATGGAGTGGGGATGGAGGGTGTAAAAGAACCATTTTTAGTGACCTTAAAAAATTGTATGACGAATTCAAAATCAGGTCAAGGTCAAAATGAACAAAAAGGGCTCCTTGGCTCCTTTTACGACATTTTTTTTTAGTCATTCATGAACAGTTCTCGTTATTTCAGGTTTTAGTTATCAATAGTCTCTTGCTTCTGTTCCTAATGATGTTTATTTGTTGCTTTTGATTCACATTGCTCCTTTGCTTTAGTTTCTAACTATCTGCACTATGTTGCTTTAGTTCTCACTGGTTCCTGGCCGTGATATGTTTCCCGGGCCTCCAATCTATCAAACGGATTCCCTACATACCCAAGGCATCCAACCTGGTCACTCAGCTCACGGTGGAAGTACAGACCTTGTCTACTCCCAAAGCCAAAACAGCAGAGGAAAAGGGGGCTAAACAGGAAGAGGAACCAGACAATAAGGGGGGACCAGGTAAAGATGGGGAACCAGCAAAAGAACCAGCACAAGACAAGTCTCTGAGATGGTACAAGATACCAAAGTTGGCTAAAAGTGGGGATGATGATAAAACTAATAGCGAAAGTAGCAATGGCCCAGTAAATACCATACAAGATGGGGAGAAGGGTAAAGATAAAGAAGATGGAGAGAGTGGAGAAAAAACTGCTGAGCCCATGGAGACAGAGGAAAATGAGCTTTCTAATGAACAGGTTGGTAAAGGAATAGATGAGTTGATAGAGGGAAAAATGAACATTGTTTATGATAGATACTGTACATGTAGGTACATGTAATAACCTCTTTTGTTATCGAGAAAATAAAATGATACAGATAAAGATGGAGGATGATGACACAAATATGATAATAGGACTTAATTTGTTTGGTGAATTTCTGTGTGTACATTTTTAATGGCATGTATATATTCTTTATTTTTATCCTACAATATAGATTTGATTTCTGGATTAAGTTATAAAATGAATTCATAGCAGGGGGGGGGGGGGTCCTAATCAGTGTTATAGAAATTATGTATATTTCCATTTTGTTGATAAGATTACCATTATACAAAGACAGCTGTTGATTATTTTGTTCAAATACAATGATACAAAATAGTGATTCATGTTAACTTTGTAGAAGAGGGAGATAGAGGAAGATTCTGAGGAAATGATGGACACCAGTGAAGCAACAAAGAGTGAAGACAGCCAGACAGACAGTGAGAAGTCCCAGACTCAGTGTGACTCCAGTTCTCAAAGTGAAAGTCAAACTAAAAGTGAAAGTCAAACTAAAAGTGAAAGTCAAATACAAACAAGTACCCCGACCAAAGAAGTGGTGGACAAGCCTGTCAAGCTTCACTTTAGAGCCCCGATTAAGGTACTGTACACAGGTTCTATTGGCACCCCTTGTCTTGATCTTCTCATAACAGAAGCAAATCAGTTAATAAATAAGTAGCACTGATGATTTTTTTTTATAGAAATATTTAGTAAATGAAGGTAGATCTTTAGTCATTACATTGAATTGAAACACTGTGAAAGTTCTGAAATGATCAAAACTAAGGATGACAAAAATTGAGATACTATGGAAGCTTTGGAAAATAATGAATGAACGAAAGGCTTTATCAATAGGAGACAAATCTAAACTCTAATATTTCGTTGATGGTGCCCCTTTGATGTATATGTGTCGGTCATTATTATGTAACATAGATGATTATACAGAGTTTTGAGATGCATTGATTTTGCTGTAGGATCTACGAGGCACTGAGCTGACCGAGGAGCAGATGAAGGACCCTGAAGTCCTCAAGAAATGTACTCAAGGCTGCAGACAGTAAGTGCCGTCCAAACGCTCAATCATAAAACACAAACTACAGTAGATTTCTGATCAAACACAGGGAATAAGCAACCTTGTAAAATTGTGGGAAGCACCCCTCGTTATTTTTCTGGCAGCTGGGAACTACATGTATATGAAATTGTAATAAAAGTTTGGCATTTACAATTGTATATTCTGGCGATTTGATATAAAATTGCAGAATGGCAAGAATTAAGTACTCGCATGAAAATGGGAATCTACATTACATGCATTCACAGTGAAATGCATCGGTTAAGCAAGTTTTACAAGGCAATTTCATATTCTAGCAAAGTTTGACCAATATACAGGTGACACTCGATGGCTCGAACTTCGATCTCTCGAAGTTCTTGATCTCTCGAAGTGAACTCACGGTCCCAATTTTTTTCTCTATATAACTAAGCAAATTTACTCTTGATCTCTCAAACTCCGATCTCTCGAAGTTCTTGATCTCTCGAAGTAAAACCTGGGTCCCGTTATACATATTTCATTGTTTTTCACTCTTGATAACTCGAAGTGATTGCTGTGTACACACGCAGCCGATCAAGCGTATAATTATAGCTCCGCGTGGACCTTACCTGGACGGTTGAGTGAACTCCTGGGGGCTAGCGTGGTAATGTTAATTGGTTGATTACGTAAGTGACACTACCCACTGCTTCCTTCAAGGGGTAGATAAGTAATTTGTATGTGATCTATTAATTTCAACAACTTGTGAATGTTTCGGTAAATGCTCTTTATTTAAAATATTCTAACGTAATGATTAAGAAAACATAATATGCTGAAAAGTTTTTTAACGTGAAAAAATACACTTGATAACCACACAAGTAAGTTCTGTATTGTTTAAATTGAAGTAATGTAGCAGAAAATACGACTGAAATCATGTCAGACTATCCATCCATGTTATAAATATAAATTTCCGGCTACTATAATTTTAGAACCAAAATGACCGGAACAAAAATTTCCGGATTTTTTTAAACTTTCGATCTCTCGAACTCTTGATCTCTCGAAGTTTAATCATGGTCCCCCGAAGTTCGAGTTATCGAGATTCACCTGTATGTCATATTCCAATAAAGATCTAGCAGCCATTTTCATAAAGTATGTCATTTCTAGGACTGGTATAAATTTCATTCATAACAATTCCAGCATGGAAAATGATATGGGTTAACATTATATTAATACCAAGTTGTTTTGGAGAAATGATAAATTTACAAACTTTGAGTCCACATGAATGGTAATGATGCTCAAGTACATTTCTTTTCATGTTTACTTTTTTTTTTCTTCAGGCCATGCATTCTAGTTTTTGATTCCCTAGCTGGACAGAACAGATCTCGAATTGTTTCTATTCTCAAAGAGTGAGTATTATCCATATAGTCTGGGTTCTTGTGAGAAATCAATGGTCTGGTTTCTTATTATGCATTTTGAACAAATCAGTGGTGATTTTGACATTAATGCCTCTGCATCAATTTTGTACATTAATATTATAGAAATGATATATAATCTATTTACTAGATTTAACAAAAATCACTTCAGATCGAAATTTTTGTTGTCTTCGTTGCTCGTCAAAAATTTGATTTTTTTTAAAAAATATTCAGTGGTTAAATTTTGATGTATTTTTGTGTGACAGGTATCTCCAAGTTGAATGGGACACGAAGAAGAAGACACCGTTCAATCTGAAGGAGAAGATCCGGGGGAGCACCGCCACTAAGGTCCCCCAGCAGACAAACTTCAGCGACTGTGGGGTCTACATCCTCCAATACGTGGAGAGCTTTTTTGAGGTTCGTTCACTCCTTGGATTGGGTTTTGTCAATGAGTTTTAGCATCAAATTGACCCTTATCTTTGTGTGTTTCATCAGTAGACCAACCTGTGCTCACAATTGAATGTTTTCTGGAATTCCTTGACCTTGACCAGACTTTTTCAATAAATTTGGTTGGAAATGAGAACTTGAATTGTGCAAAATAGTCCACATATGAGTCTTATTTTCAATGCCACACACATTTTACATTAACAAAAGAAAAATTTCATTTTGATACATTAATGGTGAGATTGATCGACTACTACATTGCATCCACTGATCTCAGCTCTTGCTTCATCTTTGTGTCAGTATACTTCAGGCACATTGTGTGCCCCATTCTTGTTTTGTGATCGACACAGATACCTTTTCCATAAGCTTGTCATAAATCACTATTTTATATCATGCTTTATGACTCCATCCTCCTAGCTGATAATCGGTGACTTTTTTTTTCCAGGATCCCATTCAGGACTTTAGCATTCCCCTGAAGCCCCTGACGGGCTGGTTCACCGAAGAGAAAGTCACTGCCAAACGGAAAGAGATCAAGGAGCTCGTGATGAGACTGAAGGAAACTCAGGAGAAAGGCAAATCCTGACACCCACATTGGACATAGACCCGGTCAGGGTTCATTGATCGATGCAAGGCATTATTATTGAGTCCTTGTGAGGATAACTTCATTTGTTGTTTTGACACATGGTGCTACAGTAACCCCCCCCCCCCAATGAGTGATCGAATGCAAGAATTTGGAGTTAAGGAAAAAGTGATAATTTTTCAAATTGGTGATTTTGGGAATTTGTGACAGACTATTTTGATTTGGATGTGATGTACCATACTTTCAGGAACTGAGGATTTGTTTGTGCTACATTGTATTATATCACATTTTTGAACAAATTTCATTCAACTCTGATGCAGTCGAAGAATACAATATTTTGAAAGGCGCCTGTTCATACATGTATATTCTCTGTTTTGTTTTTGATTTTTTTGGTAGTTATTCTGTTTATATGGAAAAGGTTGAAGATATAGTATGCAAGAGAGAAATAAATTATTTTGGAGGATTACCATTAGAGTAAGTGCTAGTCTTAGTGCAGATGAATGTTAAACGTGTTGGAAGTTGTTGATGATTCTATGGGGTAGTTCTCATTCTGTTCAGATATTTTAAAACCAGAATAATGTGTTAAACACATTATTTCTTGAGGTTCAAGGGTGTGTAGAACCAGTAGCATTAGTTCATAAGCATTGGGCCTATTGTGTAAGCTGTTGATTCATTTAAAAGTAACAAAAATTAATCCAATTGGTACCCAAAATAATATACCGGTAGTGTGAAGTATTTGTGTGTCTGATTTTGAATTACAAGATGTACTTGTGAATATGTTTGACTGCAGAAACAAGAGTGTAAAAATGGAAATTTTGTGTTCATTCATTCCTATCTGTGGCTGAATTTTTGCAAATGTTTAGATTTATGGAAGAGAACTCTGCTACAGTACATAAGAGTTATGATCTTTTTTGCTTGATAACAAAATTTGTACATACATGTATATTTGAGCAACCATTTGCTGTAGATTTTCATTATGACAAACAATTCAGAAATTTTAAATGGAATATTAAAAAAAATTATCTATTTCTTTTTTACCCTGAAATTTGATAATTATGCAATCTGTATACTTTTGAAAATGTCGTTCAGTATGGATGTTGAGTGTTTCTAATGAACACAGATGCAAAGATATCTTCTTGATGAATAATGCGAGTAAGTACCCACAGATTGTTTGCTAGACATAATTTGATTGTTAATTGCCAAAGCGCGTAGACATAATGTACCCAAAAGATATAGAAGTTTTGCAAACTTTAAAGTTTTTTTTGATAAATAGTTATATAAAAAGAAGTGTTTGCTTTGAGCACTATTTTCTTAAAAGTCCCTTGGTAAGTCAAACTATAATTTTAATGCAGATTTAATTTTCATAAGTAATGAATTACACTGTATACAAAAGTTGTCTTAATAAAATTACCCCAAAAGTATATATACCTGTACTAAGTATTTATTTTGAAAATCTTTCCCATTCTACAGTATGCTTTGTTTTAAGTACATTTAAATAGTTATTCGTTTGGGCAGTATCTTTCCTATATAGTGTTAAAAGATTTCCTCTCTCTCTCTCTCTCTCTCTCTCTCTCTGTTCTTTAGAATTAGGTTGTCAATACTGATCTAAAATTCCAACTGAAATTTTTTTTTTCAGCAGTTATTCTAATTTTATTCATCATGTTTGATTAATGTGAAAATCATGAACTGTCGGAATTCGTTGATATTGGTGGACATTAGTTACAGGAGATATTAGAGGAAAATTAAACAGCAATATTCTGTTCTTTGTTTGTTTGCTCACGTGTATTTGTGTACATGTATATTAACAATTCCACATTTGTATAGATCATGGATCATTTCATCATTAAAAACAATGTTGCCTGTTTGTTATCTTTTGTGATGCATTTCATACTACGCAGGATGCACTGTACAGTATTAAGTTTACAAAAATCGCACTTGATTGCATCTTTTTTAAAGGTATATTTTCTAAACCAACAAAAAATATAAATACATGTAGAGAGCAAATCAGAAAAAGCAAGATATTTAAATACTGTATGTACTTGAATATTATGCCAGGGCCATACACCCTAACCGAAAACAAGCATGTTCTTGATCTAAATAGACAGCGTAAAAATCAGACATCTGGCGAGTTGTTTTAATATTCAGTCCCTATGTTCGGTGAATGCACCCTGTATATCTGAAAGGAGATAAAAGAATTCTTTTCTCCCTCGCCCATATTCAGAAATAATGCTGAGATCAATTTATGAATCCAAATTTACTTCCGTTGTGAAAGTGCAATGTAAAATGCATGACGGTTTTTAATTTCTGAATTTCTTTCACATCCAATTGGTGTTTTGGAAATAATCTGATAATTTTTCAGAAATTATTCAGAATTCAGAAACGTTTTTACAAGAGCTCAGTGCAGACGTGCAGCTATATATTATATTTACATTTACCGAGTATGATTCCCTCTTTTTCTTACAGAAAGAAAGTGGGCGCTTAAGATGTACATTCGGCAGGAATCTGGGCGCACAAGGAGAGTGAAAATTTCATCAATTAATTTTGAATATTTTTCGAATTATAACCGTTATTTGGTTTCTGTTGGATGTGGAATGAGTGGAAAAATATTTGAAATGCAAAAGGTTTTATCATAATATGGGTCTAAATATAGCAACACGATGCAATTCGTGCAAAATCCTACTTATTTACAACTGTTTTTAAATGATTTTGTTGTCTCTGGGTCTTCTCTCCACAAATTTGAAACGTGTAAAGATAACACATTTCAACATTAAAAATGTCGCTTTTTAAAAAAAGATGGAGAGATGACCCAGAGATGACTAATTATGCACTTTTTCAAATTATTTTTTGAAGGATAAAAAACAAAGTCCATTGATATGACAATGTTGTTTCAAACAGTACTTTATAGAGCATATTGACAAGTCTCGCATGGCTCAGTGGTTTCGTTCTGGATTAGTGAATACAAACATTCAGTGTTTTGGGTTCAAATCCAACTGGTGGTCTTTTAAAAAAAAATTAAACTTTTTTGTTTTAAATGTTTGTCATTATAACATGATGTTGAATTATAATATGCCGGTATATTTTAATTTGTTTTTATTGATTTCTAGATCTGCTGAATGAACACTATTTTCTTTTCTTATTACTAGCTTTTTTTAGGATATACACAATATAACTTCATTAAAATATGTTTGCATTAACATTTCCAACTAGTTATCGGTTTACCTCTCATTGCCATTTTTGAAAGCTTGTGAGCTTTTTAATAACCGGAATAGCCATGTACTTCGACTCTCAACATAATATATTTTTGTTGAAACCTGTACATAGCCTTTCGAGGTTATAGACATTTAAATCCCAATTGATTCGTGTCGAGGATTCCTGCAAACTTATAATCTTGTGCGCTCACTTTCTTTATAGTTTATTCAAAGCTCTATAGAAACAGCCAGACTGAAACATACACGCCCCGTTTATCGATTGGTCGAAACCTACAGCGACCTAAGAAAAATCACGGACTGCACGAAATATTATCAAAACCGATTTGGTTTGACTTTTCCTATAGCGTCACGATCATTTCTGTCAGCTACGTCATGCATAAATTATACACGCCGCCGGTGTGAAAACTATATGATTGGTTAACTCCTATTTTTAGGCCGAGTTATCAGTAAACGCTTATGCAATGCCAGAGCTATTCAAAATCTCTCTCTCTGTGTGTAAACGGGCGTTAAACCATAGCCTCAAGCTACGGTCCAGAGTACGGCGTTATAAAAAATATAATATTTAAAAGTTGCATGTGCTAAGCGTTCATTTCATTGAAATACCGTAAATGTATAATGCACATGTATTACCTACTAACTTGCCAGTCAAAGTGATAGGTATGAATTCCTCGATTTCTACACCTTTCGATCGGCAATCGACAGTCAATAAAAGTATTGAACGATGGTGTGAAAGAACGAGACGGAAGTGGAGAGTGCAAGGAGGTTTGTACATGTGCGTCTTCATTAGGCAAGTGTCCGATTCGTTTCTCTTCTGTTGCCCTATCACTTTCGGTGTAAATATTATACTAAAATATCCACAAACCATTTACTGCAGATTTCTTTATTTTACCTGTCTCTGAACCCCCGATCACCCGCTCCATACATGAACACTGGTTTGTTTACATACATAAAAAATACAGTTCTTGATCTGCTTTCCGAGTACGGTTAAAGGTTGTTTAATAGGAGAAAGTTTGGGGTGGGTAAAGCTACAATTATTAACAGTAGTAAACTAAATGAAGAATTATTTAAATGGATTATTTGCACAAAATGTGGTATGGTATGATGTAAATATTTTTTTAAAATAGTGTTATTTTTATACGCGGAAAATTGCCGTAAAGTTTTTTTGTACATGTAAGTATTGTATGCACTGTAGCTTTATATTTTCTAACCCAAAATTTATACACAGAGCTACAGCTATATATGTTATGTACCGTATGTATTGTTTTATCACAAGTGTACACTTTCGAAAAATAGCCCAATTTCGACAGTCACGAGTACCCATGTGAATTTTTCATTCTCTGCTATGTTGTTGTTCTGTCCGTGCATAATTTAATCTTAGTTAACCAGCAGCCAATCAGCGGTAAGCTGAATCCACCAATAAAAAAATTGTGGTTAAGAAGCGGGTATTGTTTATGTATGACGTAGCTGAAAAAGTTGAACGCGACGCGATCGGAAAAGTCAAACCAAATCGGTTTTAGTAATAATCATGATGATGTCATATACTCAAATTCCAACGAGGAAGATAGCTTACGTGAACTTGCGTATTACAAACACATCAGCACACTGCGGCTAACAGAAAATCACGACTCGCTCTATATATTTCTATGTCCATGCAGAATATAAAATCACCATTTTCTTGAAATATTAGTTAGCTAATTGTGTAAAGTTTTGTACAAATGCGAGTCATGAACTATATACAGATGCTGGATTTAAAAGAGAACTGTACATAGAAGATACAGACAAGAAAATTCCAAATAACAAGTCTCGATACTCAAACCAAGAGTTTAACAAAACACGATCCTACACGTTGATGAAGGTTTTTTTTCCTGTGGTGGATTCGACTCCTTTCCAAGCACAGGTTAGTGCTAGTGCTATAAACTACAAACCAGCACACATCGAGTGCAAGGTAAGGTACGCTATGGTTACAGGTACAGGTGATTAAGGTACGTTTTAGGTACAAGTAAATTTTCGGTTCGTAAATATGGCGCGTGATAACACAGCATTCAGCTGTTACGAAGGGAAAAAACGAGGTACCAAATTCTATGGATATAGATGTTATTGATACTGAAGTCGAGTTTTGGGTTTCAAGATGTCCCAGCACAGGCTAGTGCTTATGAATTTAGCACATGAGCACACAGCAGGTACCGGGAAACCAAATAACCATTTCTGGTTCTATCTTCTACCACACGATTTTTTTTTCTATACCTGAATCCCCAAATAGAAAAAATACATTAATATAAGCCCTTTTTCTAACCCTGAAGGATCAGATCAAAAGGATGCATGTAGTTGGTTATCGGACTTAAACTGTCCTAGCACAGGCTAGTGCTTATGAGTTTAGCACATGAGCACACAGCAGGTACCGGGAAACCACAGTTCCGAATTTTTCTCTTGAGTCTATAAAACCTTCAAGCAAGCTTTACCAAAAAACCTTTTAAGAATTAAAATTGATTACTGCAAAGTTGTCACATGATAAAAAAAATAATGTGGCTTCTAATATGAGAAAAAACAGTGCCATAGAAGATGTCAGTATTAGAGTCTACTCTTCCAGCACAAGCTTGTGGTGAACCAGCACACAGCAAGTGCGAGGGGACGCGTTGTCAACTCACTGAACACAACCAACTAATGTTAGAGATATACGATATAGCATACCAAATAAAATAGGAAACGAATTTAAAATAGTCAATGAAATATGCTAAACAATTAATGGAAGTCAAGTGGTTAAGCAATAAGTAAAAATTACTTTGTTAGCATGATAAATTCTTGATTAAAAAAAAATAAGAAGAAACAAAATTAACGTATAGTGCTAAGAGAAGGGATTTCCCAGCACAGGCTAGTGCTCATGTTAGTGACTGATAAGCACAAAGCAGGTACCAGGGAACCCGAATCCTCGTATTTAACAGCACAAAAGTGTACCCAAGAATCTATCATATAAACCGACCTGGAAAACTGAAACCTATGTATTGAATGATAATTTGACCTTGTATAGGAAAAATGTCATAAGAAGTTTCTGATTTCCCATGCAGCACAGGCTAGTGCTTATTTTAATGACTTATAAGCACAAAATAGGTACCAGGGAACCCGACTCCTCGTAAAATGGATCTGTTTTTATATATCTAACGGCGAAATTCCAACTAAAAACTGTCATACATTGAAATCTCTCAAAACTAAAAAAAAACACCCAAACGACGATTATCGTTGAAAAAGTCAACTCCTTTCCAAGCACAGGCTAGTGCTAGTGCTGTTAACTAAAACAAGCACATAGCAAGTGCCAGGTAAGGTATACAATTGACAGGTTGAATAGTTTTACTTGTGAAGACAAAAAAGGAATCAGGTGACGATTCGTTGAAAAGTCAACTCCTTTCCAAGCACAGGCTAGTGCTAATGCAGTTTGATAACCAGCACATAGCAAGTGCGAGGTAAGGTTAACAGTTGTTGGAGAAACCATCTCACTTCCTGTACAATGGGTTTGTAACGTGAGCCCTCAGACTTCGTGAATATGTATCAGATAGGCTCGGATTTCCCAGCACAGGCTAGTGCTTATGAATGTAGCACATGAGCACGTGGCAGGTACTGAGAAACCGAAACCTAATCATCGGAGAAAGAGTGGGCTTTTTTGACGTCCGAAACGTGTCAACAAAACTCCAATCTGTAAGAAAACGTTTATAAATATTACGCTCAGTTTACCATACTGTTGAATGAAGCGTAACTCTGCCAGTATACAGAAAACATGAACATGTAGTTGATTTTCAGACCTTTGTCTCCAAGCACAGGCTAGTGCTAATGAATGTAGCACATCAGCACATAGCAAGTACCAGGAAATTACAAGTCTTGATTTACCCTGTCATTGCCATGTTCAATCAACAATTTTCTCAAGCATGTAAAACCTTAAGCACTATTTTCATGATTTTTCTGGGTTTCTTTTGTACTCAGTTAACGTCTATTCGATGGCTAGTGGACTCCTCTCCCAGCACAGGCTAGTGCTAGTGTCAAGTTGTAAACCAGCACACAGCAAGTGCAGGGGGACGTTGTAAGCAGAAAAAGAAAAGAAAGAAAGCCTATGCACTTTGATGTACGGTTATTTTTTTTTGTAAATAGAACGTAACCGTATTATTCTTAATCATCAATCATGTGGAATATTATAACGTATCTTATAAACTAGTGATAAGAGTAAAGCTAAGACCAAAATCATAATTTCAAAGATATGATTAAGGCGTCATTTGTGCGGTCGAGATGACTGATGAAGTGCGAAGAGGAGGGATTTCCCAGCACAGGCTAGTGCTCATATTAATGACTTATAAGCACAAAGCAGGTACCAGGGAACCCGACTCCTCATATTTAACAGCACAAAATGATACCTAATGATAAGTTACACAGATCTAGAAACATAAA
Organism: Magallana gigas; assembly: GCF_902806645.1. Classification (NCBI taxonomy): domain Eukaryota; kingdom Metazoa; phylum Mollusca; class Bivalvia; order Ostreida; family Ostreidae; genus Magallana; species Magallana gigas. The sequence goes on along the minus strand of NC_047563.1, from coordinate 37,083,954 downwards.
GCCTATAACAAACTGATATGAAGACAGCTATCATAAGAAGGCTCTGATTTCCCAGCACAGGCTAGTGCTTATGAAAGTAGCACATGAGCACAGAGCAGGTACCGGGAAACCAAAACCCACGCATTAGGGAAGAGTGGTATTTTATACCCTCAACTCAATACCATGGTAAGAGAATATTTTTTTACGATGACTGACGGATTTTTTTGTCTTCAAGCACATGTTAGTGCTAGTGCTAAGTTGTAAACAAGCACGCACCAAGTGAGAGGGAACGATGCATGCAAACAGAACAAAAAAGAGAGCCAATGCAGTTTGAATTACACTTATTTCTCGTAAATACTCGTAACCATAACTCACTGGTAGTAACCGTATTACATGTATATTTAAACATGTAGAATATTATGACATATCATTTAAACAAAAGATCAGAGTAAAGCTGAGACCAAAATCATGAGAAATGACAGATGCATCATTTGTGCGGTTGAGATGGCTGAAGTTCGAAGAGGAGGGATTTCCCAGCACAGGCTAGTGCTCATATTAATGACTTATAAGCACAAAGCAGGTACCAGGGAACCCGACTCCTCAGATCAAATAGCACAAAATGATACCTAATGATAAATTACACAGACCTAGAAAACCTAAAGCCTATAACAAGATTATATGAAGACAGCTATCATAAGCAGGCTCTGATTTCCCAGCACATGCTAGTGCTTATGAAAGTAGCACATGAACACACAGCGGGTACTGGGAAACCAAAACCTATAAGCATTAGAGAAGAGTTGTTGTATTTTTTGTCACTGTGGTAAGAAAACATCCTTTGCGATGACTTTTGAATTCCTCTCCAAGCACAGGCTAGTGCTAGTGATGAATTAATAACCAGCACACAGCAAGTGCAAGGAGACGTTGTAAACTTACTGAAGTAAATCAGTCAATGTTAGATAAATGCAAATAGAACCATCAAAGAAAATATTTGTCTTTGGATTACAAATATTCCATTGTACATCATTATAGATTGACACTTATGTTACAAACCTATACTCAGTGACGGACGTCTAGAAGCACAAAGTATAGGGTCTCAAATCCTCAGACTTAGTCTAAAGTACAAAATAGTCGTGATAAATACTAATATATCATATGTACCAAGAAAAACTGAAGCGTAAGTTTTGTATATATTTGATTGGAAAGTATAATCTGGTTTCCCAGCACAGGCTAGTGCTTATGGGTGTAGCACATGAGCACACAGAAAGTACCGGGAAACTTAATTAAAACTCAAACTTCTTAAATATGTTTGAAATGAATGCAGGTAAATGAAAGCAATAACTCGTAAATAAGATCTGATTTCCCAGCACAGGCTAGTGCTTATGAATTTAGCACATGAGCACACAGGAAGTACCGGGAAACCGAAATCTCAACATATTCAGCGTGTAAAATGAAAAAAGAAACGTCATGTGAGTTAAACATAATGCTGTTGGGGTTAATTATAATATCAGCACATGCTAACTATCAGAAAATCTGATGTCCCAAATGTATAGTCTTTTATATCGTCGGATTTCTCAGCACAGGCTAGTGCTTATGAATGTAACACATGAGCACATAACAGGTACCGAGGAATCAAAGTCTTAATTCTCTCCATAAAAGCTGTCAAATATATATATCAGTCTAATTAAATATTATGAAAACATGAAAAATCAAATTGTAGGATCAAATTTCCCAGCACAGTCTAGTGCTTATGAATTTAGCACACGAGCACAAAAAATGTACCAGGAAATTTAAAACTTTGCCTTAAGAACATTTATATCCTTGCTTTACCTAGAAACACAGTGTATTAGTAGTTGTAGTTGTCGCTATGACCTGATTTCCCAGCACAGGCTAGTGCTTATGAATTTAGCACATGAGCACACAGTAGGTACCAGGAAATCACAGTCCTTACTATTGACTGAATATTATATAAATCAACAGATCGTCTAAAGGATCAAACTTCCCAGCACAGGCTAGTGCTTATTAATTTAGCAAATGAGCACAAAAAATGTACCGGGAAATCTTGAGCCTCATACTTCTAGATGAACACACGATTGATATCAACACTACATAGAAATAAAAGTTGATCTTATAAGTTGTCATCAGGACCTGGTTTTTCCCAGCACATGCTAGTGCTTATGAAAGTAGCAGATGAGCACACAGCAAGAACTGGGAAATGGCAGTCCCATATTCCTCAAATCACAATTCATATTACTCAAAAAATAAAATATTCTTACCTGCAGACAGCGAGGTCGTGCTTCACTCGTCCTTATTCCACGTCGTCGCAATTTTTCTAGGATTACCAGCACAGGCTAGTGCTAATGTCCAATAACACATAAGCACACAGTATGTGCTAGGGATCCTTAAGTTCTTAAAATCCATGTGTTACTAAATTTAAGGAATTTCCAGGTTGTGCACATTTAAAATACTTAAATACACTCAAAAAATTAAGATTCTTTAGACTATTGAAAAAATTGATCCCCTATCCCAGCACAGACTAGTGCTAGTGAGATCATTAAAAACCAGCACATAGCAAGTCCTAGGAAAGTAGGTCCAACATTAGCTATAGAGCACACATACATTATTTACTAAAAAAAATCTCAATAAATGCAAGTTCTGCGCTTTAATCTTAGCACAAATAAGTGCTACCTGTCAATTCAAAGTAGCACAAATTCTGTGCCAAAATAAAAACACAAAAATACTTATATTCACATCTTGCTGTGACGAAACCGGGTATTGTGCTGAAATATCGAATGACAATATAGCTGTTATATATTGTGTACAGGTGTCAATCATTTAGCTGTCAGGGACGAGTATTCTCGAGGTGACATCCGCGCAGAATAAACAAACCAGTTCACTCACACGTCATTGCTAAAGAAGTTAATTGCTACCGAGTAAAGAGAGACAATTGCAGAGTTTGGATAGTATATACACAGACGTGTGTCACTCAACTATTTGGGAGTCATCACTAGATTTATTTACTGAATTTGGAATTTGAAATTATTTTTAAAATAAAAAAGATTTATCTAAGATTAAATCATTTTTAACATAAGAAACTTTAAGTTATTTAGGAATAAAAATGGAATTAATTCTTTGGAACCAAAAGAGATCTAGGCGATAAAATTCATCAAAAATATTTATGAAAGAGACCTGGTTAAAAAGGAATTGCTCATTTTGGATAGTAATTTTTAACCTATCTGAATTGTGATTTATAAAAACGTAAATAAAGAATAAACTCACCAAAAATTTTATCAACTACGGCATGCACATGTCCTCACAAGTAGAAACTCGGGAAGTGGTATATGACAATTTCAAGATAAGTCCTGTGCTATATACCCTGCTGGGAAGGTAAGTATTTCTCGGGTGATTTGATGATTTTTACAGATGTGCAATTAATCTTAATTAAACAAATTTGTTTTGGCAAGTATACAGGTGTGAAACCGCTACCTGCCGCTGGTAAGAGGACGCGACATGTTAACACCCTTTTTAAAACAATTAATCCAATTAACTGTCGAAGATAATTACCTCGGGCACTTTTTGGGTCAGTTAACGGTAGCAATACTTAGAAGACGTATCTAATTTATGATGTTTGATAATTAGTTGGTGACAAATGTGCTTCTGGTGGTATGTCTTAATTAATTAATAAGATTTTAATTTTATCTAGTGATTAGACAGATTTGAGAATATCTTTGTTCACAACACGACAAACAGACAACATCAACAACTAAATAAACAAAGAAAAAAAAACCCGATTAAAAACGAAAGAAGTTTTTGTTTGTTTCGAAGTTCTTTTAAAATAGATTTTATTATCCTGATATTTGAGAATCAAGTTGTTAAGTTATGAGATCAAGTTTTACTGATAATTCCAAGATCATCTGCCCAAAATACAATTCGAATTTTACATTAGATCTATGTATGTTACAATAATATTGACAGATCAGGATCGAAATATAGCCTACATATAAATATAATAAAGTATATGCTAATCTTTTTTATCATAAAAGTTCAAGTTACATGCAGACTTATTATACTAGCAGGTTTTTGCACTAAAATAAAATTATAAAAAATACAGCTCATATTGCTTTTAATTTTATTAAAGTAATTAAAAAAACCAATAAATAATGTGTTGACCAATATAAATATATATATTTGTATATGCAGGTTTTGATTCTTGATCAATTCAGCTAAAACACGGTGAATACATGCTTTAATTAATTAAAGAATTTATATTTCTATAGATACTATGACGACTTTTCATTGAAATATCAATTGAATATAAAAGCATTTTCTGAGGACGAACCAATCAAGAATATGAAACCTAACGGTTACAGATGTATGTTGATAAAGTTCAGAATCAGTCATGAAACTTTCAAAATTCTCAAAACACGTATCTCGTTTAACGAACGAATATTCTACTGTGCGAGTTAAAGAAATTGATCACGTGGTACTTCGTGAACATGAAACGAATAGGAAAGACGTTCCAAAGGTAAAAACATGTAATTTGATTTTTATGAGTGGTGGAGAAATATGTTCGAATTGTTTTATTATCATTTAGTGTTTAATTTGAATATCTGACTAAAATTCCATCACAACACGCAACATTTTAAGACAGTTCTTTATCAGGGACATGTATTTGATACTTTATATAGGCCTATATTGGGTTTGAAATTTAGATTTGATCTAAACATGTGCATCTACATGTGATATTGACCCTTTTAGTATGCTGTACACAATACTAGTACACGGTCGCCTCAGTCAGAATGACAGGTATGTATATATACCGTTCATACATATTGTATTTATAACGTTACACACCATGATTGCCTGGCAATTTACACCATGATGCAACATAACTTATTTACCCCTTCCCCCCAAATAATCAAAAATAATCTATTGAATGCAAATACTCAATATTGATTTACCCCCCCCCCCCCCACCCCCCCCCCCCCCCCGCCCCAAGAAATAAAATTTAGACTTTTCATATTTTAAGTTATGGGGAAAAATGAGAGAGAGATAGAGAGAGAGAGAGGAGAGAGAGTCAGAGAGAGAGAGAGATGGCACTTATAAAAATTCCACAACTATGATTTCTATTTTACAGATCATGAAATTGAAATTAGATATAGATTTTAACATTTTTTAATTTCATATTCTCGTGCCAACTTACAAAATTAGTTTTTACTATCTATCATAGGGTTCAGGTGAGTAAAGAAGCAAGTCCTCCATCATTCAATTTAAATTGTTTTTTGAAGATCAATAAATATACGGGTATTTAGTTTTCAACAACAGGTGTACTAAAATATTAATATGAATTTATTTCAAACTATGATATAATTCATTTCAAACAAATACAACCTTATAAACTGATACATGTAGAACCTTTATAAATAGTAGGTGTCTGCATTTTTGCTAAAATCAGTGTTACTTTTGATGTACCAGGTAATAAGCTCTTGTAGAAATCTGAATCTCAATCTGTAAAAGCTATCATATAGGTCAGTGAAGCTCTTCATCGAGCTCCTTCATTGAAATAAAGTCCCTCATGGCGGGGGGTATGGGCAGTAGATGGAGGTGGTGGTAGAAAGCCAGGCCCAGGTGGTGCCGTATCCACTGGCGACTGAGCTGTTTCAAGGTCAGCACCCCCTCCGCATGAAGCAGCCACTGCTCAATGTCCGAATGCCTGCCGATCTTTTCTCTCAGTTCAGCTTCTTGCAGTCGAGCGCGTAAATGTCCCTTGTCAAATCCTGTCAGAACAAACAGCTTTATGATGTTTATCATTCCCTCGGACAGAGCCAGACGGACGGGGCAAGCCTCAGAGGGAATTGTGGGTAAGCACTGAAATGTATCCACTAGAGCGTTGGCTCTTAAAAGGAGTTTCACCACTTCGAGTCGTTTTTGTTTGACTGCACACCACAGAGGGGTGTGGTGAAACTTGTCGTAAATGTTGACGTCTGCTCCCCCAAGAATCAGGTCATTGATGCAGTCAGAATGGCCTTTCCATGCAAGAATGTGGAGTGCCGTTTTTCTTGCAGAGTTGTTTTGCACATTGACATCACATTTAGCTTTCACCAGCGCCTTGACGACTTCGTCGAATCCTTCGCTTGCAGCCATGATTAGTGGAGTTATATTGTCCCGATCTCTGACGTTCGGATTTGCCCCTGCGGCCAACAGGAGGTTCACGCCTTGAGCCTTATGGCTGGCGTAATGTAAAGCAGTACATCCTTCTTTATTGGGAATATTCACGTCACATCCCGCCTTCAAAAGAATTCTTATTCCTTCGTAGTTTCCGTATTTTGTTGCGATGATCAATGGGGTATTCCCGCAGGAATCGCAGCAATTAAGCTTAGCTCTGTGCGACAAAAGAAGTTGAAGACACTCATTGTGGAAAAGTTTGGCTGCCAGATGAACAGGTGTGGATTGCCCGGGACCTCGTACATTAACATTACACCTGGAGTCCAACAGAATTTCCACCAAAGCTGGCTTGTCATATTCCACAGCTATAAATAGAGGGGTTTTCCCATTGGTGTCTTGAATTTCAGTGTCTATCCCAGTATCCAGGATGCACTGGATACACTCCGGATGACCTAGTTTTGAGCTCTGAAGGAAGGCCGCCTCCAGTTCTCGTTTATTGATGGACTGTGGAACAGCCAACAGGACTCTCAGGAATCGTGGGTTGTTGTTATTCACTGAATCCAGGATGCTACAAAGTGACAAAATTGATTAGTACATAATTGCAGTCTTCGCAAAAAGTTAACAGTAAATAGCTTGTTGATTGACAAAAATTTTGAGTAGAACAAGTTAACAATTGGCATTTCAAGTAGGATGACAAGGTCGAAAATTTATTTTTTTTCAAATTCATTCTTTGTAATTCATCTAGTGAATTTCATGAAGAATTGTTTGAATTCATGAAGACCATCATGAACTAAGTACCGTAGTAAACAGATTGAAATAAGGATGTTTCCAAAGACTTGTACAATTATGTGTTTATAATAGCATGTTTTATTTTAAAGGGTCTCAATATGTGACATATGTTATTCTATATTTGAGGTAAATACCTGACGTGTACCCTTTATTAGACATATGTAGTTCATTCAAAATGATTAAGACTATAATTGATCTAAGTGCTGATGCAAGATAAAGAGTGATGAGTGTTGTGATTATTTTGGTATACACCAATTTTTTTTTTTTTGAATGTTTTGGTCTCAAATAAAGCAATTTACTGTGAAATCATTAGAATTCGCGGTGGCTCAATTTTCTTGGTATTCGTGGGTAGCCCTCCCCCATAAATTTAAATCCTCAAGGAAAACAAATTAAGAAGGAGTTATCTTTCTTTCTGAAACTGAAAACCGAGGCATCCACAAAATTACATATCCACGGAATAAGCAAAAAACCCACAACGGAATCCACAAAAATTAAAATTGGCACCCACAAATATAAATGATTCAACATACTGCTTTTTGAAAATATCTAAGTATATTAGAATACAGAAGACAGCATGGAATGGTTCTTGACAATGTCTGTAATGGAAAAAGGAGGACTCTAATAGATTTGAAGCTGAAGGAATGACTTAAGGGAGCTATTTCCCCAAGCAAGTGTGAAAATGAGCACAGTCAAAGGGGGACAACTCTTTCCACTTTAATGTCTCTCCATCTCTTGTTCTCTCTCACTCACCCCTCTCTCTCTATCCCCTAATAAAATTTGCCTGGTTTTTGACCCACTTACACTAATTTCTTGTAGTCTAATATTTTGAAACATCATGTTTATAAACAAACAGCCAATATTTCATATAGAAAGTTTTTGGGAAATTCTCTGTATTGTCAAATTTCAGGATCTTAAGTTTCTCACTCAGAATCAAAGGGCAGAAAAGTATAGAAGACAATACTTACCTCACCATTTTGTTTGCGTGGGAGAGAGAAGAGAGAGAAGATGCTATTTTTATCTTTGCAATGCAGACTCCTACACCCACAGCTGTAATTGATAATAATCTCCAAGAGGAGATAACTGAGTATTGAACTGAAAAATGTCAACCAGAGTTGTCTTTCTTAGCCTAATATCTCACCTTTATGACAATATGCACAATATTCACAACTTGTATCATTGAGGGAAGACTGGTAATGTACTGATATTAATTTTTTTGATGAGTTTAGGGCAATTAGTGGGTTAAAGACAAGATGAAAGAATTCAAACGTTTTGTTGGTGAGATCCAAATCTATCTCCATGATCTGGATTTCTTGGAACTTTAAAAAAAAAATAGTTCCTAACTTTCTTGATTCACTCGCCAATGGGGTAATTGTTTGTAAATGTCTTTTCTAAATCTGGATTTATCTGTAAGCTGATTTAAAAAAATTTAGAAGGTAAATTTTATTGCAAGCTCTAGGGATTATAAGTACGGTACATGTAATTGGACTCGCATTGATGTGGTATTACCCAAAGATTTGCTGTTAATTAAAATGAAAAGAAAAGTGTAATGACTGTGTATATGATGTATATATACTGGGAAATATTTGCCCTGTTTTATATTCTGCCCATTTCGCCCCGATTGTCAGTGGGCGAATTTAAGACTTGGTGAATTCCAATTCTCAAATTATCATGAAAACTGTTTGGAAATGTAGAGGAGCAAAAATTACACAGGGCGAAATTAACCCTTCATACATAGTAGTACAAACATGCAATATAGAGATATATATTCTGTCTCTGTGCTCATTTAAAAATCATTTGTGTATGATTCTAAGGTACTGCTAAACCACAAAATTATGAAAAAAAATTAAAGATTAAACATTATAATTTAGAAATTTGAAAACATTTTGTTGAATTCTCATTTGTATCTATATAGCAAGAATATAAAATTCTTCATGTCTTTTAGGAATGTCCTTGATGCTCTGTGACTTATTTTTTATGTCAATACATCTCATTTTTAATCCATAATTGTGAACCAAAATCGTATAAATTGGGTGTCTCTATATAGCGCAGTAGGTATAGCTGAAGAGTACTAACACACACACGGCTCCGAGTTTGAGTATAGCAGGGGTTTTTGTCTTAATGAATAGCAATTAAATTTTAAAGTTGATTTTGTCTCCAAAATTAAAATTTTTTTCTCGGTCATTTTAAAGTCAAACATGTGCTAGAATTTCATATACCAGTATCTTAGAATACATATGTAGCTTGTAATTATGTGAAACTTTTCTTTAAGGTGTGGAGGACTCCTAAGCTTTTTCTGTTAGATGACAGTTCTTGTCCTTGAAACTGAAACTTCAAAGAAAGAAAAAGAAAACCTTTAAATAAAAAAAAAAATGCAGTCCATTTTACTGATGAAATATGGACCAAATGTGTAGTGCTATTTACCCTTTAATACCCCGCCAGGATTTTCTAGATGTGCGAGACCCCGATATATATGTGTATATTGATGATCCGAGCATTAATATGCGGCTTAAATGGGGCCTATTTATGAGTGATTGATGTTGTTTGCTATCGATATTTTCTACTTTTGGATCTTTCCGTGAGAGAAGTGAATTCCTTTAATTGTGATTAAACACTCCAATACAGTTTGGACAAATTAATCTAGCTTCTTTTGATTTTAGAACCCTGCTTACATAATTTGCGAAACTCCCGTTCTGGGATGTTTACGTTTCTTTGTAAAACCGCGGAGAAACTTTTATTTTGCCCAAACGTATTGATGATTGTGTCAAAATTCCGAATGCCATACCAAAGAATTACAGAAAGTGTGAAATGGAGTTAATTAATTATCCGGGTATGCGACAAGGGTGCAAAGTCTTTGCTGACAAGTTATAGAAATGAGGGGTTTTGCCTTTATCTCCTGTTAGCCTTTGATCTGCCGTTTTCGGCAGATTCACTGATGGTTCTGTTTATAGACTCCAACGATAAAACAATGGCACTCGCATTTCGCAGGTGCGGGCTTTCACTTGACATTTTTGGGCAACGTAGCGGTCGCACGGATTAGTCAGGATAAGGCTCGCGGGGGATCAAAATAATTCCCGAATTTCCCACACAATGACCCAGCTGGCTCCTAGAACACCATGCAATTTGTATGATGGATACACTTTCCATTTTTGAAATTTTAACACCTCTGAGGTAGGGAAAAGCCATCAATCAACTAGCTTTCCCTTGAAGTCTGAGCTGGAAAGGTAAATAATATTTAGCCAAACAAGCCGATACTTTGGCCATCCAGATCTGCAAGAGTGTTTGTCCAATCCATTTTAACATAGAAACCAAGCCACTTGATTGACAGAGATTTTCACCCAGGATGTTTGGTAAGCCCAGCTCTATCTTTGCGATAGGGTATTAGGGAGAGATAATTGTATTTGAATCACGGCATTATCTGACAATAGCTTTCATTATTATCAGAGTAAATGCGAAATCATGAAGTCATCCGTCATTTACTTATCTGCTGATGAACTCCTCGAAATAAATGGATTAACTCCTGGTTGAGCAATATGAACCCCTTCAGAGAGAGAGAGAGAGAGAGAGAGAGAGAGAGAGAGAGATATGAACCATTATATAACATTTATATTGAATACATATTGAGATGATATCAAATTGTAATACAGTTTTGTAATAAAGACTGCAATGTTTGTTTAGAGTCTGTTACTGTCTGTAATATTTTGAAAAATTATAATTCCAAAAATGCTCATGCAATAGTCTCAATTGATATTATTTTAAAGTCATTATGGGCTCATTGACAAACAGAGTTTGTGTTGGTGATATGGTTACAATAACCTCATGCAATGTCTTTTTTTGATGTTAAAATAATATATAACAGCTCATTTTCTAATACTTTTTTTTTTCAATGGGATCAATTAAGATTGAAGAGGGTATGATATTGACATGCACATGCAGGCTTTAACAAATAACCTAATCTTAGGTTTAAGTTAAAATCTCTTTTAAATTTATAAAAAAAAATGAATTGAGGTTGTCCTCAACATACTCAGATCGTGATAATCAACTTGCCTTCAAACATTAAACTGATACAAAGTATAGCTACTTTACAACAGAGCCTATTTGGCTCAATTAGAACTATAAACATTTATGCAAAGTTTGGTGCAGAACATTTAACCAAGATAAGGAGGGAGAGCGTAAATGATTTCATCTTTCCAAAATAATTACAATTGTTTGCATTAGCATTTTTCTTGATTGTGACTATCCTGCAAGTTATTTGCCATTTTAATGAAGTCCAATAAATTTTTGTCACCATAGTAAAATATAAAATGAAAGAGAATCATAGAACTAACTCTGTCAATGTTTCTTTTCTCCCTCTGTTGTCAAGCTCTGATCTTTGATTGTCGTCTGCAACCAAACTATGCCCAAGTCTTGCGCAAATGTCGACATTTCCTTTTCACACTGAGGCTGTTGACATTTTTTCAGTGGGACGATTTTAAAAATCTATTTTGTCGCTGACTTTCGCTATTTCCCGGCTCGAGAAAGCATATGTCAACAGTCAGAAAAATATTTCTGGCGTATGATCGGAATACACGGGATTAGGGATTCATTGATCCCGTTCTGGCGTCTTAACCCCCACTCCACCAACTTTTAGAGCCAGCCAAATCCCTCGCTGTCTTTTGATGTCCCAGTCCTTTTAAACCACACAGATATACAGCTGAGCAAATTCATTTTCTATTCTCTTTGCAGATAATCATTTAATATTGAGATAAAAAAAACTAAAAAAAAGTGACGAATATATTGACTTAGCTTCATTGTTATCTGTTTCTGTTTATTTTGACTAAATGTATGGGTAGTTTTGAAACTTAGATCTATAAAAACACAATTTTTTTGGTTTTTTTTTTTGTTTTTTTCTAGTAAATAGTGTACTTAAAGTATGACAAGCATTAGATGGAGAAAATAAAAGAGGAATGATGAAATCATAAGCCTTCAATATTTCTTAGATGCCATATTTGAAGTTGAACTCTTCTCTTGAGTCCCTTAAATTGTTCACTGACTCCATCTTGAAAAAAATTAACTCTTTAAGCCAGGAGCCCAGTGTCTTTTTGTGTGTATGGTATCATAGGAGGAGAAATTGGCTTTGCCACTTATCTATGACCTTGTTTCTCTAAACATAATTAATGTATTTGAACAAATTATCTTGGTAGATGTATCTTCTTTTTTCTTTTTTTTCAGAGGCTTTGAAAAATTACCATTGTGGACAGAATAGCTGGTACACATTGTGTCCTCTGGAAGGCTTTGATGACCAAACCAGTCACTAATGACAAATAGCAACTATGTCTACATTCTAAAAAATGCCATGGTATATTTCATGTAAGTTTTATTTTCTTTACCTGTAACTCTTAAGGTGCTTCTCTCACTCCTCTACTCGAAGAAAAACCAAACTCATGTAACATTTAGTACATTGAAACCGAAATTTGGTCTGGCAAATACACATGTACCGGTAACAAACTTGATGACTAATTTTAGAAGTGGTATATATAAGTTTTCCTTTTTATATGTAATTCTTAAGGTACTCTTCTCACTCCTCTACTCGAAGAAGAAACCAAACTCATGTAACATTTAGTACATCAAAACCGAAATTTGGTCTGGCAAATACACATGTACTGGTAACAAATTTGATGACTAATTATAGAAGCGCAAATTTGAGTTATCTTATACGTATCATTTTTTGAGAACATGTACTTAGATTTTATTCATGCAGCAACTATCCTTAAGTAGTCATAATATTTATATTGTGGTCTCATTACGACATTATGAGTAAGATTTTTACTCTGTTTTGAATGCATACATGTGTATTTAGCTTAATGCCTTTTGGTTGTCTTTAAAAAAAGATATATCATTCAATATTTGATACAATTATCATGCTTCGATCATTAAAACCTTTGAAATGATAGATCAGAGTGCAAGCACCTTACATATAACATAATGAATTATTTTTAACAGCTTGGTTTACTCAGAGGTGTTTGAAGTTCTTCTGAGTAATCGTGCTTAATTTTTTCAGTTATTTTAGCCTAAGCAAAAACAAACTATGCTGAAAGGGGTTAAAATATTGGAATATTCTTATGAAAAAGGATTTTTTGGGAGGGTTGGGGGGTTGGCGGATGAGCAAATTTAAATCATGATTTTCTTTGCCAGCAAGAAATGAAATTTTCTGTCTCACAATTTTTAGAATGATATTCAATGCTTATACCTTCCCCTTGATTTTTCCCCCTCATTGCTCAGGTAGCCGATATTCCTGGGGAGTGGAGAGTTTTGTTGAGCAGTTGGAACCAAGGCGCTACATGCATCGGCAGGGGCACTCTTTTTGATATGGAGTTATTAATGCCACCCCACTAGAAAGTTGACCAAAATTTATCACGACTCTGTTGTCGTTAATGGTGTAATCCCAGCATGCTCCGAGAACAGAAAAATTGTTGAAATCGTATTTTCCTCCCCCCCATGGGATGACCTCGATTAGGGTTTAGTACGAATGAATTGTCTATATATTGCAGGTTTTATTAGTTCTAGTCCATTTAAAGAATTGAAGATATTGGCATAAACTGATTTATATTGTATTCTTATCCGTCAATTTGTTCTATTTTGTCATGTCATTTAATTCATATGTCATTTCGCTTGTTCGACTTAACTTTCAGAAATTGAAAAAATATAAAATCAATTTTTGTTGGGCGCAATTTTATAGTATTTTCTAATCTTAGGTGATTGTATGACTCTGAAGTGTGCAACTAATCACGTATTCCCCTAAATCCTACTGTCAAGAGAATCAAATTTATATAGCTTTCCGATGAAAATCAAAGTTAAAGAGTCAACTTTCTTGACCAAATGAACCCAGGGTTTAGAATCCCCGTACCTGGACCTTCCATTGTCCGTATTTTGTCCTCCAGCTGTTTTTTTTTTTTTTTTTTATGGGAAATGACTTTAGCGTGGAGGAAATCGAATTCCATGAATGACCTTACGCAGACAAATCGAGGGTCAAGTGATGTCATTTTCATTGGTTGGCCTCGCTGACCCCGGCCTTTCTCCCACTTTCTTAATGAATGGGAACATGCAAAGGTGTGGGCATGCACCTGTCCCGAGAGAGCGATTTAAATCACTTTTCATGGCAATTTTATAAATCATGTTTAATTTCACCAAATTATGAGGGAGAGTCTCAATACTCAGTTTTGCCATCACATCCTGGGCCGCAACAATGGACATTTTAATGTCAAAGTACAAGCCCCTTGAGGCTTCAATGTCCTGTCCTTTTGACTCAAATTTTCCCTGTAATAATCGTATTTTTTTTTCTTCTGGAGGGATAACTGCAGACAATTTTACTTTTTACAAAGTTAAAAATCGGTAATGCTTCAGAACTTGATTCACAATTTTCACACACTGTCAAATAAAGGTGGGATTCAAGCTATTAATATTCTAATTGTTAGTACCACAGTAAGATTTGTTTTTCTTCAAGGAACGTACACAAAAAATTTTATTTGATAAAATATTTAAAGCAAAATGAAAAAGCCCCATGAACAAAACTTTAAAAAGATGATAAACAGAGCAACCAAACTCTGTTTGACAGCTAAAACACATGAAAATTTCTGCTTTTTCATCTAACTAGCCAACTTTAGTACCACCAAATCCCATTTAACAATTTTTATCGGTCTCCTTAGCTTATAAAAAGTGAAACCCTGTGTCAAAAGCTCTTTAGAATTGAAGTCCCCTTAAATTTTACACCTAGTTAATAGTAAATGGCTGCGAATATATTAACCTATCATTAAGGTGTACAGTTTCAAATATTTTCATAGACAGTGTGAAAAGAGTTGACTTGATGAAAGTTATGGGCCATGAAATGATAATGCCTAAGTTCTCCTATATTTTAGATTTTGCATCCCAGATTCTAAATCTTGTAACATTTTCACATTTTTTTCTTACAAATTTTGAACATGCAGTTTTTCTCTTCTGTCATCGTCTTTGAAGAAAGTATGCAACAGAGTATACATATACATGAAAAAATTCATTGGCTCAAAGATTGAGATGATTTTTTTTTTATTTTGGAGGTAAAGTTAAGAGGTATTTCAAAGGACATTGCCTTGAATGCATGATATACATATATTTCAATGTACTTGAAACAAGCTTATATACAAAGCTCTTGTATATCTATTGTAGTATCATACATACAGTAACATTGACTGTTCCTAGAAATGCTTGTTTTACATGCATTTAATTTTCCGAAATCAATTGTGAAACTTCTGTCACATTAAAAAGTTTAGGCCAATTCATTAAATATTTTAACTTTTATGTAAAAGTCTCTAAATATTTACAGATAGGGATATGAGACTTCAGTTTTTTAGTGTCCTTCAGTCAAGGTAATCAGTGGGCATAGGATGTCAACTTCATTTCCTTGAAAACAGAAAAAGGATCAATTTGATGAGAATGACTTATAGGTAGAAGCTTTTTAGATCCAACTTGGCCAGGAGTTATTTCCCTTAGATTGTGCTCTCAATGCATCATTTTGCAACATCAGTCTTGCTTAGCTGAAAGAAATAAAAAAGATGTTTTTTATGAGGGGATTTTTTTGGATCAATTGATCATCACCTGTCTTTAATTAATGAGAATTAACTTTCACATGAAAAACACGACTTGCATGACAAAAATTCATATTGAAGGAAATTAAACGCTTGGTCCATTGCTCTTGTGAAGGTAATGGGGAGCTTTAGATTTTACATGCAACCTTTAACTTCCTGCACAATGCCAGATTAAGAAATTGATTAGATTTTACCAAATCGTAAAAGATCTAATTAGATTTAGGCATGTAGTTTTAAATATTATCTCGGAGAAATTAACTCTTTAATAATAAAAAAAAAAATTCACTTTTTTATGACAGTCTGCCCATTATATCAATAATGTATGGTTTCTGTCGAAATGGCCGAAGAAAAGAAGTGAATGTAATTTGATCCCTCGCAATGAAAACTGTCCTCGTTTGTTGAGATTTCAGCATAGCCTTGTAAACAGTGTTAACAATCCATCTCGGTAGGTGCCATAAAAAGTTTACTTTTTCACGACTGTCACGTCGAATTATAAATGGAAAATAGGTGATCTCTTTTTATTTGAGGGTAGAAAGTGAAGTTTATCTCGGGTAATTTAGGGATGTGGTTGAATTACAAAGATATGGTGATCTTATTGTAGGTGAAAAGATTTATTCGTTGATGCCGATCGAAACTGAAAGGCGGATGACGATAAATTCTCAACAAACACTTTCAATAACTCAGCGTTTTAACTTTCACGGCAAATTAAGTCTTTTGATATCATCAAGGGCCTAACCAGCTGTGAAATTCCCCCCTATGAGTGTGGGGTAGTTTAACCTCCCATATAATCTATGTAAAGAGATTAAAATGAAAATTCAAACTCTAGAATCTTTAAACATGCATGCTTTCTTCTCTCATTTATTTTAAGGGGACTTATTTTGCACGAGTTAATATTTTTTTCTTAAGGATGGGGGGTTTGGGGTTTTCTTTTGAGGATGAGGATATTGTTAAGGCATTGGCTTACCTCTTCCCATCCATGCTTTGCTTTTTCAATTTTTTTTTTTCCGAATTTGTTCTCTCATGCACAAATTAAGACTCTTCTGTTTATTTATCTGATGCAGAAAATGCGAACGTGACATCTTCGTTTTAATGGCAGGAAATTAGGTTTCTATTAGAGGCTGATCCGTGATTTTCATTTTCTGTTGCAAAAAACCTCGAACAGCAACAAAGAAATCTTTTCAGGGGAAATGATATGGCCGTTTTGGTAATTAATGACTGCAGAAAATAAAGCTGCATGATTTGATTTGTCAAATACGGATATGACCTTATTGACCTCTTGACATGTATCTTCTGCTCTCAAAGGTCCTTTATAGAAAATTCTTTTAACAAACTACATGTATGTCTGAATCAGAAAAATTTTTAAGTCTTGGTAAGGAGACAAGTTTGTTCTAAAAACTTATGGCAGAAATTTAAACGGTCTTCTTTGTGCTGAAATATTTATAGTTATCTGCAAGATAAATTAATTATATTAAGTGAATACATATAGGTAAAAATGTGGATAGAAAAATGTCCCCATTGTCAAGAAAGTGTTATTATTCACACAGAGGGCATGAAATTTACAATTTTTTTTGTGTTTTGACTGCTGGTAAATTTCATTGATGTGTCAATTTTCTCTGCAGATGTTGATAAAGATGTGTATATATATCATATACTGCAGTTGCAAATTGTGAATCAAGTGTTTTCGTCAGATTTATAATTTAGAAAACAATTAATTTGGTTATTAAGTGAATAACCTTGCAGAAATATATTGCGCTGCTTACTGATATTTAATAAGAATGTTTTCATTTCTTACAAACACCTTTAATTGAATAAATTTTTCAACAAAAACTAGTTTAAAAATCATGCACTTTATTATGTTGTTCAGGTATGATAATTTTAACAATAAAAATTCTAGTTGTAAATCAGACAAAAAGGAAAAATGAATTTCTGAAATGTTTACCTTGAAATTTATTTTTTTTATTATAATCAGGTAATCTTTAAGAGTGTCAGATAAGTAATTAATATATATCTACATATGATGTTAGTATGTGGTAGGTAAAAATTTCTTTTTGGAAATTTTGTCACCTGTGGGTAGCTGATCTTCCTTAAAATCATAACGCCCTCTTTAATATCAGTTTTTAATCCTACGTCCAGCACTTAAAGTCAAAGGTGTCGAAAAAAATGTACGATTATTGTGTGAAGTTTATAATCTTGTTTAATGCGATATGGTATATCTTTGAATATAATTATGAGAGATAACGCAAGACCGCATTGAAAGGTTATATGATCAAATACTTCTGTTTTCACAGATTTCCATCATAGAAGATGGGCTTATCATTTACAATGGGACATTTACTGTGGAAAATTTTCTTGTCCATAAATATCATTTTAATGCAGGACCCTAAAGTTTCACCTGTAGCATAAATTCTGTTTCTAATTTGAATTTCCTAAATAGAATTTCCATTTATGAGCCCGTACTCTGTAATTTAGAAAGCTGATACAGACACAACCTTCAATGCAAGTTATCCGCAGTAAAAGTGTCGAGCAATTTCACGCAGGAAGCTGCGATTGTTCGGAGGGTTGGACTGTCTCGAGGAAAAACTCACGGAGACTATGCATCGAAATTTGGTTTTTTTGGGATGTCACCTTCTAACGACTGACCTTAAGTAACCCACCCTCAAGCCTCCAAATTCATCTCTTTCAGGGACGTGAAAGGCGAGATGAAAGTGACAGGTGTAAATTTCTACCTGTCTCATTTCTCTCTCGAGATCTTAAGTTGGAGGTGTAACTTAATCGTAACTTTCACACAGTAATTCATGACCCGTCGGTGGGAAAGTGTGAGAACGGGGTAGAATGATTTTGGGGTAGTGCTTTTGAAATTAGGATAGCACTCTTAGTAAGCCTGAAACTGAACCCCTGTTGATGGAAAATATCTTGCTCATTTCGTATCATTAATTTGTCTGAGGCAAACTGATGAAAGTCTTGTCAGGAAAAAAAATTGAATGAGTTTTAAGTCAGGAAACTCGAACTGTCCTGCATTTTCCACTCTGCGAAATGTTTGGGGTTAACATGTATATCAAGTCTTTGAATGTCTAAACATTATTTCCTGTCAGTAGATTATCATAGGTGGATTTTAAAACAGGTCAAGAAATTTTTTAATTGAAAATAAAAATTTTCTACCATCGTATTCCTCTACAATCCAGGGAATAATTCATTTACCCTTTTGAATTTCTTCTTTTTGCAAGTGCAAAGTGAAAGAGTCTGTGACAGATTTTACTTGCCTCCATATAAATCATATACTTCATGCAGTCTGTAAGTCTTATAACATTTGAAAGTCATTAAAAGGCTTGGTTGGCAAGAACTGTCTTTGCATTTTTCATGCTGGAATTTTTAAAAATTTGAATTCTAATTTCTAACTGGCAATTCTTCTTTAAGCAATAAATTGATTCTCAAGTTTGAAGGTAGAAAGCCATTGCAGGAAAAAACTCAGAATGTATATGAGCCACAATTTTTTTCTGCAATGATTGCTTAACTTCATAACTGCATAAACTACCAAAAAGCATAATTCATTTTAAAACATATTTTTCTGAATCTCGATCTCTTCAATTATCCATAAAAAGTGAGTAAAAGTAAGTAAATTTTGATGTTCATCATTACAAAGCATTAAAAGGAACAACAATTTATTCCAAATAAGGAAAGTTTTGGAAGCAGTAATAAAGTTCCAGGAATGCTTGAGGTAATTCAAAGATGATAAAATTGATTAAATTGGTTGGATGATGATTTGGTCTGTCTGTAACTGTACATAAACACTACCCAATTTCTTCAGACATACTAAGGAAATGAAATTATTTCAAATTGTTTTCCAAAGTATATTAATAGGAGTAATGTATCAATGTTTCAGGAATTGAGAATTGACTCAATTCCTGAAACATTGATACAATATTACTCCTGTTAATATACTTTGGAAAACAATTTGTACTTGATTTAGCAAAAGTGGGAGCTTTCCACCAAAAACGCTAAAAAGAAATTACACAGCCAAATGAAATACGTTTACAGTATGCCATAAGTGGTAGGGAGGATGATCATATTGGTGTAAAAAGGTCGCTTATTGCGAGTGGAAAAAAGGTGTACTTTGTGCTTAATGAAAGGGGTTTACTTGCAAATTTATGCAGATGATACTGCAAAATTAAGGCTTGTATTAAGTAGCATCTGTAGTTTTGATAAACTGTTGTGACTTTCTGTAAGGAATTCATTTTTCTAATGGTTAAAAATATTTTGCATGCCTTTATCAAAATACCCCTTAATGATCAAGCAATTAAATTGTTTTGTTACATACTGCAGGGATATCAAAGGCTTTATCGAATATATCAGACATTCTTCATTTTTTCCAGTTTTGAATTTTTATTCTTTTTCTTGGTAATGTCCTTGGAATAAGACCAGTTTAAGATCTTTGTCTCCAGAAGTATGAAATATGAAATGAATATAAAACGGGATTACAAAGAAAGGAAGAAGGGTGCAAATTATTCCGTTTTTTATCAGTTTTCCTTGTTTAGAAATGAACGTGAAAAACTTTCTGAATTTTGTTGTAATTCGAAATTACGGTACCTGCACTTTACTCCAAAATTTTGAACAGATATGCAAATTTATGATTTATGGAGTTTCCACCTAAATTCACCGAGTTCTCTTCATTTAAGATCTTTATTGTGTTTTAATTCAGAATATTTAATCTCTTAATCAGTGGCTTAGACCGTGTTATCATATTTTACAGATTTGTTTAATCACTGCCAGTGCTCAGGTGTCTTTACTAGATGTTGAAAGTTACTTTTTTTTCTCCCCCCTCTCCTCGGGACAACAATTATAGGGATCATATTTTGGTAATAATATTCTGTTGGATAAAGCTCTGCATTTAATCGGGTAATGCATTAATCTTAAGCATTATTGCAAAACATGATCCACTGTTACGCGAGTAGGTTTACACTTGTGCTTATGGAGCCACGGAGTGCTCGTCAGAATTTGAGCGGTCTTTGTTCGAATCACCGTTACATTACTGTCGTATCGAGTGTTTCATCTTAAACTTGGCACGGCCTGGCCGAGAAAGCGCGATTTTCTCTCTTTCTTTTCCAGGCCGCATGCCCTTGAGCTTTCAAAGTCACTTTTTTGAGACCTTGCAATTTTTTCTTGAAATATAATATGGAAAGTAAAGATACCTCAGCATCATTTCTAAATGACCCGCGGGCGCAAAGTGTGGGGAGGTTAATGACGAAGTCTCGTTTTTACAGCGATATTTCACACCACAGATTATTCAATAAATTGTTTACCTGCAAACAAGACTGGAGAGTGAACAGATCACTTTCATGCAAGCAATGTCGTCCTGCAACATCATAGCATCTCATTTATTAGGGGTTACGTGATGTTTGTCAGCATCTCGGAGCAGAAATATGCCCACAATTTTGAATAAATTTGAATTTGAATTTTATTTCATGAATTGTTTGCAAGGTATCGCGATACTGCACCGAACCCGCTCAAGTTACCGTCAGCAAAAGAGACGATTTCAACAAGCTGTCAGCACTATTCAGGAGAATTGTCAAATGGTCACTTACAAGCCTTTCATCGAGCCCTCATGAAATCTGACCAAGTGACTGTTTTCTAACTATCGTGCTGTCAAAATTCGAAGACTGAAGATTGCAATTACATTACTAACGGGCTTTGTTAAAGAATGGTCCCCCCGTCTATGTAAAGGAGATGAACACTATGATGTTACAGGTTTTTAATTAATGCATTTAACAGAAGTGAGGTTATTAAAAGTTTTATATCTGGGGAATGATATACTGTATCAAGCTTAAAAAATGCTAAGTGTTCAAGGAATTTTCATTGAAATATCAGTGTAAATCATTTGTGATTTTCCAAAGATCAAGAAATTTGTCTTTTTTTCAAACTTTGCTGTATTGGCTCTTAGTTTATTAAGCAGCAACAATACTTGTGCAGATTTAAGATTTTTTTTTTTCAATTTGGTGCATTAATTCGTTGAAAAATGCAAATCTGTGATATATTTTTATGAAACCCGGAAGCATTGTATTTTTCTTTAATATATGTATTCAACAGTTGTTTCTAAGAATTTCACAAATGTTCAAGGTTATAATAAGAGGAAGTGAATGGACATATGAGTAAACAGAATACATAATTATATATACAGCCAATGAGAAAAATCTTTATCATATATATTCTAAAAGTATTGATGTTGTAAATAGACTCATAAGAAAGATTTATCTTTTCATTCAAAACATAATTCATGGCACTACAGATTTTTATTTATGGTTCTCTCACATCAGACGGTGTTCTAATCATAAAGTTCAAAGGCCTTGTCGAAACTCGAAGCAACTGGTGCTAGTTTCAGAAATGATAAAATTAAGTTTCAAAAAAAGATCAATTAATTCTCGGTTGATACACAGATAGAGAAATTAAGAACTTTCATATCTTGAGTATGTTAATTACGAGCTGTATTTATGTACAGCTAATTTGTTATCGAATTTACACTATTTTTACACCATGATAAGAAAACAAATTTCCCTTTGAAGCCTGTGGATATATTTTCGGAAGTTATATCAAAAGAGAGTTATGAAAACTTCACTTAAAAGTTGACCTGACCTTTATAAAGCTTCTGGGAAAAACGTAGTGTGAAATATGAAATTGAATGGGTCATAATGACTTCCTTAGTCAATCTCTCCCCCCTCCCTTCCTCCTGTCCCTTGAAATTGATTCCACGGTTGACGACAGGACCCATTGCACAAAGTACAAATTACCTTGATCTGCTCCCCCCAACACCCTCTATTTACCCTTGATTAGCGGACAGGGATAATTACAACCCGCTGAAGTGAAACTGACCATCAGACAGAAATTGACAGGGCCGGCCATTTTTCGGACAATTGGTCTCGGACATCTGATGGGGGCCATGGGAAGTATGGGAGACTCTGGCAACTTCATGATTTTTTTTCCCCGTTTTATTTTTGGCCTGCAACTTATGGGTCTGTTGTGTTTATTTAGGATTGACTGACTGACTGACTCAATTTTACAAGCCTGGGAAATTTGAAAATTGTAAAGCTTGATTTTTAAAGGATTTTAAGAATACTATTTTAAAATGAATTAGTATTTTGTTTTAAAAGTAACATTTAGCAACTTTTAATCATTAAAATTCATGCAATGTCTGAATAATATTAACATTTGATATTAAATATATTACCATATACCACCTGGATCAGAGAAAAACTTTATCCTCAGAAACTGATTCTCAAAATTTGCAGATTACCGTAGTAAAATGAGAGAGAGAGAGAGAGAGAGAGAGAGAGAGAGAGAGAGAGAGAGAGAGAGAGAGAGAGAGAGAGACTATTGGTAACTACCTGTTGTTATTAATTAACACATTAAGAAGAGAAGTAATTAGATCAGGTTTGAAGAACCATGATTGCTTAAAATTGTGAGAGTTGTATTAAGACATCTGATATACTAGAGAGATGCAATTGAAAGTTTTTAATTTCTAGCTTAACTGTTAAGAAACCATCATCCAAAATGTCCTTAGGAACCTCAGATGTCCACCACTGGTAATTACTTAGATCTAATTGACCATTGTCAAATGAATATTGTCATGCTATATCTGGTAATTGTATTTTATTCTGGGAATCCTTTTCAAAAACGGATACAGATGAAACACTTTTTGGGGCAAAGAAATTTTGCTGGAAAGTCATCCTCAAAGGGTATATAGCTGTTTAATCAACAAACAGAATTATGTCTTTAACCTTAGCTTAAGGTCCATATCATTGAGTTTTAATGAACTAGAAGAGAAGATGTTTTAGAAAAATGTGAACTCAGCACTCTCTTGATGTTAAATCTTATCAAAGGGTTCAGTCTATTTGTCCAGTAAATAAAACTCAAACCTATAATGGTACCATCTGAAGATTGTCTCCAGTTGTGTTGGCCGGATTCTTTCTTGATCCATTTGGAAATAACATTTGTAACTCCATTTCATTTAATTTGAACTAAATTTAGTACTTTTCTTTAATTTGATAAAAAATTCTTTTGATACATGTAAATTTTTTGTTCTTTGTTTGTTTGTTTACTTTTTTTATTGATTTATCACCTGGTCATTTTTAAATATATATTAGCAATTATATCATGCTTGAAGGTCATAAAAGGATATTTGTGTGGGTTTATAGATTGTGAAATTGAGTCTCTCGACTTACATTGTGATTAATTTCAATTGTGAGTATGCTAATATTTACAGATGCTTTGCTACCATGACCAGTCACGTCTGGCGGAGAAGATAACATTGTACACCATATTTTTCAAAAGTCTGGGGAACCCAAGACGCACACGAATAACGGTAATTTCTTTTGTCGGAAAAAAGTTGATACTTTTGGAGACGTTAATGTTCATTACACATTAATATATTCACCTCATAAAGCATGTTTATTTTCCAACAAAGATATACCCATGAATAAAGAAGGTTGTTTTTCTCGTTCTTGAATTATCGCTGAAATAAGTTTCGTCAGTTTCAGTTTACGGTACATCATTTCGGCGCGTGCCTGCATGCACGTCGGGTTTTCCTTGTAACCTATTGGTCAGATGCACCTGATGGTAGGTAGTCCGTGATTCCCTTTGTCTGGTGTACTTTTGTAGCATCTCTTTTCGCACCTTGCACAATGCATGATTAGCATATAATGTAAAGTTATATAGTTATTAATTTCAAGTGTGGATTTTATCTCAAATAGTCTAAGCTTCTGATAATTGAAACTCGATGCCGAAAAAGTTACTAAAAGACACTTTTTCGAAAAGAAAAGACTTAACAAATACTTGCTAAATGCCGTGTCAACAGAATTAAAACTTTTTTAATTTCATTTTTAATTCCTAAAAAATTACGTTGGATTATGCCGCCCTACAAAATATATTAATTGCAGTCTTAAAATGTATCCATTTTTAGCCCTGGAGGGATTATCCAGTATAATTTCATAATTTCATAATCTGGAGCCGATTCCAGTTTCTCTGAAGTTCTATTGTGCTTATATTGCTCTGAGCTAGAATTTCAAGCCTGAACCAATTTCTACCTGTCAGACTGGTGAAAAATAATTGAAAGAACCATCAAAGTTTTACTGGGGCCCCTTATTATCTAGATTTGTTTGTTTATGCAGGTTCTCTATATTTTGAAAAAGATGTACGTGCTAAGATGAAGTGATATCTCCTGAATCAGAATGTCCACTGTTACAAACATATTCCATTATCATAGCAGAGAGATATCACATTTTACTTGAAAATAATCCCTTAAACATTTACATTTTCCTCCATATACGTCCTTTTCCCTCATAAAAGCCATTTTTAAACCCAAGGACAATGTCTTGATCCCTAACTTAAAGTTCATGGTACCTAAGGACAACCCCCCCCCCCAACACCCCCCCCCCCCCCCCCCCTAGAAAAGCTAGCAAGTACCTGTATCTTTATTCAGGGGGACTTTCAACAATTGCAACCTTGTAATTGATAAGCAAGAAGCACTAAGTTCCTTATTCTCAGAGGAAAGGTGATAAAAAGTAGATTTTTCATGATTATACAGCTTGTCCAAGATATGATATTCCATTCTATTCACTGCATGAGGATGTTTTCCACACCAATCATTCGAACCTGACAGAACAAATACACAAACAAACAAAATTACGACATGAAAATTTGTATCGTATTAGCATGCGAGATTGGTAGGCATTGCAGTCGGAGAGAACAAAATGTCCATTTGTTATTCAGGTGTGTCAGATTGTCCCCACTATCTTAGGTAATGCTAACGACTCGTAGCTGATATAGTACGGCCATAAAGTTCCCTGATGACAGCGCTACAGTAGGGGGCCCATAGTGTGCCCGCCATACAATATCTGTAAAAGATACCAACATTGGACTGTTCACTTCCTCACAATGATTTGTCCTGAATTCATTCATGGTTCTGTCTTATTTTATTTTTTTTTGTCGTTGAATTGAAATGAATGCACTTTTAGGTTGTAAGATCAGCAATAAAATGCAATGTTAGAGTTATTAATTTGTTATTTATTCAAAATGTAGAGTTTTTAGAATTTTTAACATACATATTTTAAAGAGGTGGATGTTGCACACACAGAGAGAGAGAGAGAGAGAGAGAGAGAAAATATTCAAAGGGTATCAAAATTCCTAAACAAAAGTGTTTAATTTATAAAAGTTAGGACTTTTTCCAACTTTTATTATTCTTGTTTAATTATTAGTTCATGTTGCCATTTATTTGGGCAATTCGAGTTCACCGACTTGGAAGCAGTGCGTGTCACTTCTTCATTTTGCCTGACAATCCTGCCTTTGTTTCGATCATTTTGTTTTGTTTTAATGAAGAATTTACTGTACGAAATTTTGGCACCAATGTATCAATTAAGTCCCAACCCTTGAAGATCATAAATACAGTTAATAGAAACTGATCAAAGATAACAAACCCTAAGACAAAAGACGTAGGTATACATTTAAAGAAAACAGATTTGGAAGAATTGATTGAGAATATACAAGACTCCCCCAGAACGGGAAAAAAAAAAGGCCCCAATTCAACATGTAACAACCAGTTAGAATGAGATAGGATTAAACTCCCGAGGATGATATTCTCATTTCTTTTGTCGCCGATTTCAGAGCCAGCTCTTTTCTCTCTCCCTGCGTCAGCGGTCAGGGCAAACAATGACACGATTCTACGGCCGATAAGAAAAAAAGGTAACAGTTTCCAAACACTTGGACAGAATTCTGCATTCGCTTCAACGCTCATCGATGCCGATCTCTTTAAATTCAGTCAGAGAAGAATTTTTGCCACATGCAAACTGTTCTTGATCAGATGTGATCAACTTACCGGCCCCGTTTTATTCGGAATCATTGATGTAAAGTGACCTTATAGATAATAAATAATTTATCGTCATTTTCTATCATTTTCGGTAGCCTATTTTTTTTTTCGTCTTCTTTGAATGTTCGTGAGACAGACTCTCGTCATTTAAAGTTAAATTCCTTTTGTCTTTTGCGTGAAAGATTTCGGATGAAGGTATTTGACCTTTAATAGAATTCAAATACCAAAACTGAGAGATTCCGAATCAGAACTTTGGAATTAAGAAATACAATAGTTTTTCTTCTTGTCTTTATTACCTATTTTGAATTTGGAATTTTCTCACAAGTATACATGCTTTCTAGAGTTACAGCCCAAATGTTTTTTTCTCATCACTTTTCAATGGGTTACTAATGTTCTAAGCATTAGTCATTGACTCAGTTGATGTCAAAAGTACTGTTTACAGGCAATATAACAGGTCTTTTCTATTTGTCTGTGTGAGGTTTGAAATTGACAGTTGGGCTCACATACCAACTCATCTCATGGGAAGATATTTTATTCTAGCTAGTGCATAAAGATAGATTGAGGTTTATTTGAACAATTAAACTTTTACTGAATTTTTTCATTGCAAGATATATGTTTATTTGGAAATGTTTGGACTACATTTATAAAACAAATGCAATATGAAAGAAGCACGCATGCTAGTCAAAAGATAAATAAATGCTTATAAAATATGAATTTGCAGATTTTCTTAAAGAATTGCCTATTTAATATTTTACATTTACGTCATGTCATAAAAGATTTTTGACCTTTATTCTACATTCGGAGTTTGACACTTATTTTTTGAATATTAAAAAATTTGGTCATATGAAGAAAGCTCATATGAAGATGATATGGTATTATTTGGAACTTAAATGATTATAAACTTGCCATTCTTATGAATTTAACGGTAAAATTTGAAGCTCTTGCGATTAGTTACACTATAATGTATCAAAACTGGCTCAAATCTTTGAAGTAAAAGTCAGGAAACGTTATGCTATTTCAACTGTCTCCTCTAATTAAAACCCTATAATTTTCTTCTCTTAAATTCGTGCAGCAGAATCATATTGCATTATTTATCATAAATTATTCATCCCGATTTCCATAGAAAATGCAATGTAAAAAAAGGACTCGAGTTGTAAGGGGAGATTTGTTATTTTGTGGTTAAATTTCCCAAAATAAAAGTTGCTAAATATTTTTCGGTTTTTTTTCTGCATGTTTGTTCCTCCTTTATCCCCCTAGACAGATTTAATTTCACAAAAAGATCATAAATCATCGGCGTAAATAGAATCTTTTTTTTTCATTGTGATGTCATCACATGGTGTCTCCCTATATATTGCTAAAAATTATTTTAAATTATCTCTTTTTATATAATGAATAATTTGCTGTTAAATGTGCACCTGCTTCAATTTTGTTTGTTTGTTTTTTTTTCAAAGATATTTATCATTATCTCTTTTATTCAAATGCGGATATATATTTCTGACAGAATGCAATATCATGTTTGGTCTTACGTATAGTGTCCCATTTTATTGAACTTCATCAGGTTTACTGAATGTTTACTGTACTTTTAATTTAATCAAGGTTTTTTTAAATGCTAAAAAGTCCAGAAAATTCAGATTTTTTCATTTCAGAATTTGCGAGAAATTGTGAGAAAGTTCTAGCATGTTTTATTGGCTAATTTATATGGACATCTTTTTGCAAGATCGCCCATGATCATCTAAGAATTGTTTGAAGACAAATGGGGAGAAATTTCCCATCACTTAATCCTTGGAGTCATAATCTGTTGTCATGTTAACTTGTGTTCTCACAAGCCGCATCAATACGATACTGATTACTTCATACTTCGACCCCAGATCGCTACTCAATTTCCCAATGAATGTAATAGCCCGAGTTTTAACCCTCGTTCAGCTTGCATCTTTTGTACTGCTGCCTGTCATTCTCGGAGATTTTCCCAGTCCTGGGCTTTTCAAAAAAGAGCGAAAAGAAAAGAAATAAAAAAGCTGAAGAAAAATCAGAAGAATTAAGAGAAGATAGAGAGAAAAAATAGATAAACATCAGGAATAATGACTTTTTAAAATGGCAGAAAAGTCTTGCAGCGATTTTTCACACGGGCTCCGAAAAAGTTATTGTTTTAACGGTGACAGGGTTTTTACTCTGACAGTAACATGGGTGTTCTCCCAGGTGGGGAGGGGGTCAAGTTTCGCCCTGCCGATGAATCTGTGATGATATCTCAGAAGCATTCTTATGGTTGACTCTGTCACAATTAAAAGTCAGAGAAATTGTTACTCTAGCCATGAAAGAGTGGTGTCGGTTTCACAATACTGTCGATAATTATCGGGTGAAATCAATGAAATGCATAAACTGTTCTGAAAGTGTGATCATGGGTAGGTTTGTAGCGATTTAACCGCAGATAAAGCATGAATTATGGGATACCCATACAGTTGCTTTCACTTTTGTTGCACTCTTAAGACTTTGAAATATTTTATAGATCTCAAATTTAAAATTGCAAAATAAAGACTTTTGAATGAGGACCATAATAATATACTCTAGTGAATGTATCAAATTAAATTCACCTAAATTCATCTTTATAAATAATAGTTGGCTTCCAAGTAAATAAAATAAAAATGTTGGAGTGATCAAGTGACTGGAAAGAATAGTTGGTATAATAGAATTGTTGATTTAAAAAGAACATAATTTGCAATGCTCTCTCTCTCTCTCTCTCTCTCTCTCTGTGATGTTTTATAAAAATACACATTATTTTTATGCTATTGAATTAAGCTTGTTGTGAAAAAATCTTTTCATTGTGATGTTTTTATATGAACTTGTCTTTTAAAATTCTAACTTTTTACTAATTCAAAAATGATTGAACTTGACCAGATTAGCAAATATCCTTGACTTAATTGAAATCCATTTTTCATTTCAAGGTCATTTTATATAGCAACAGCAAAATTAATTTGATACCAGCTAAAATTTAATTGTCTTGTATTAATAATATTTATAAACATAATTATTTTGAAGAGCTGTTCTATGCTAGAAAGTGCTTCAAACTTCAAAATCAGCTAATGAACATCAAGAAGATTTAATTTGAATTAATATTTTTTCTTTTTCTGGTTTTTATTTAAGGTGAAACGATAAATATCTCTTAATTATTTGGAATTTGGAAATGATGATGTAAAAACAGCTGAATTATCAAGGAAATTTGATTGAATACTGGGAGATGATTTATAGCTGGCCAAATTAAGATATGCATTACTACAAATTACTATACATTGGGGTTAAAGTTACCTGAAAGTATAATTACAATGAATTCATTGTCCAAAAAAAAGAAGATTGAATTATTAATGGTAACCTTTAATTCTTATTTGATCATCATCTGGATAAAAATCCCCCTTAATGTTATTTTCAGACACTTAAGTAAAATTATTGGTCCTCTCTGTATGGTGTTTAACTCCGAAAATTTGGTCTTACGTCTGTTTCTCCCGCGAAATTACGGCGATTTCCTAATAGCATTGAAGATTTGGAGGAAACTGTTGCTATTATGCCCTGCCCTGTGCATTTGCAATTGATTGGAATTTGATTCTTGTTCGCAATTTGATTACCTCTGATTTCCGTTGAAACCATTTAATTACAGTAGGTAATGAAATTTTTCCATGGAAAACCTCGACTCATCACCTGAAAAAAAGGAACAAATGAGGAAAACGAGCCCGAGATCATCTTAAGATGGATTCTTTTTTCATCCACGACGGAATTATTTTTTTCTTCTCTGCTTGTGAAATAAAGAATGGCTTTTCCCTTCATAATGAAAATTAGCTGTATGGTGGTTTGTTTCTTTTATCATGACAGAAAATCTGGATAGAGACACATTGTAGGAAGAATTTTTTTTGTGTGTGTGTTGCGCCTTTTGTGTGCGCTCTGATTTTGTTTAGTGATATAAAATAAATTTGGTTTTTGATCGGGAATGTGGTAGTAATAGCGGTTAATTTTCAATTACTAGCAAGAAAAATTTTCAATTCATTTTTGCTCACTCAGAGCAGATAATACTTTTGATGATATCATCTTTTTAAACAAAAGCCCCCAAAAATTGAAAGATTTCTTTATTTCACATTAGGCACACGGAAAAAATAAGATTTACTGGACTCTTAGCAAAATTATCTAATATATATAAAAATATGCGTTTTTGGCCCGAAAAATTCCCCTTAAATTGATATGCTAAAGTGATCATGGGAATTTGTTGAGTAAAAACCCTTGGAACAATGGATAAGAAATCGGAATAGGTAGACAATGGATAAGAAATTTGCGGGCGCATTGTTGCGGTCTTTTCCGTGTCTCAGTCGGATTGTTATCAAATCACTTATCATATATCCCAGCTCCAACTGTTTCTCTATGAAGCTCTATCTCTGACGCTATCATTTTTATATTAATATCATAAAACAGGAAATTTTGTTGTAAAAAAAATATTGAACAATTTATTACTTGTTGCTATTCCCCCCCCCCCCTTTTTTTTAACATTATCCCCTACTTCAGCTTTCTGGGAAAGTATTTTTTTTTTAAGTTTATGAACCATTTTTTTGCCATCTTTTATCTTAATAAAGGTGTATTGTGTTATTTGATGCTATTCATTAAGATTATGTATTATATCTATCTATTCCATTGAATAAAATATGACTAATATACATTTAAGATTTTGAGCATCAGTAATTTTTAGTTTAGAGATAGCAAATTAAAAATATGAAAATTCCAGCTGTTACTCTCTCAGTCTAAATGCCAAATTGAAAAAAAAATCATCAAAAATAGATATTGTTCCAATGACATTTGATTTGAAAAGAAAAGACATTTGAGGCAAAATTAAAAATCATGATGGATTCTGCGGACAATCGAATTGTGACTGTTGCCAAAGTTTGAGAATCTTGTGTCTCTTTCTATGCCTCTTTAGAACTCATCCAAAAAAACAATTGCCTTCTCAATATCTGAACTGATTTAATAGAGACATGGGATCAAGTGAAGTAAAAATATCTTTTCTCTTTTCTGGCCGTACAGTGTTAAAGCTGAAAAGAAAGTTGTCGGGGAGAATCCATATCCCCCCATTGAGTATATCGATGTTTCGGGCTAGCCTGTAATTAAAAACAATTAGCTACTCACTTGAGCGCCATGCAACTTGCAAATATGAACCTAATTGACTTATTTCGGAACTGATTTTTTTCCCTTGTAAGTAAACAAAATTTGTTAATTGTATCTTTTCAGGGGTTTGTTGAGATGGTATTGATGAAATGGAAAACAATTCTCGGTCCCAGCTGCTCTTTTTCCAGCCTCGTTGAGATTACACAGGTAATTTGGCATTTTTGACAATGACTTGAGAAGCTTGTCGGAGATGTCTGAACAAAATGAAGTTTAAAATTCTCAAATACTGATCTTTTGAAAACTCAACTCTTGATTCAAATAAACTCTCCCCTGCCCTTAAAAAAGAGAAAGTTTTTTTTTTCTTTAATGCAGTTCTCCATTTCTCCAAAAGGCCTACACCAAAAGTTTGTTCTCCATTGATCTAGTTTCTGTTTATTGAAATGGAATCAAAGTGAGATTGCAAGTTAATGATATAGGAAGAGGAACAAATATTTCTATACATGTGGATTCCAATTTTAAGGTTTTGCTTTTATTTATGAATTCAAAACACCTTTCAGTTAAGTTGTCACCACAAACAACAACAGTTTAAAAGTTTTTTTTGACATCCTTTAAAAACATGATACAAGAGGTCAAAATTTTGAAGAGAATTAAGATTTGATGATACATGTAGTAAATACTAACTGGTATTTATGATCCTACTTTGTCTCAAAATTAACAATTAACATCAACAATCATAATAAAGATATCAGCAAGACAGATTTTAATTACTGAAGTAGAAAGTAACTTTTGAATGGTCAAATCATGCAAAAGGGAATATAAACTCTTATTCATTAATTTCCATCAAATCTAAGTGTCATTATAACCAATGATGCCACTTTGTCTGTTCATGATTTTCTGGCATGACATTGAAAACAAGTGGGTTGGGGGGGGGGGGTGCAGAAAAAATATACTCTTGAATAAAAGTGCCCCTTGGGAAGACATTGTCAAGGGATAAGTGTATGTATGTCACTGAAGAATCAATTTTTATTCCTTGAATTTGAAATCAACCTGTTTGCTTTATCCTTTGTTGAGTTGATGATAAGTATATGCAAATTGAACGGTAGGTCACTTTTAAAAAGAGATTGACTCTTTCATAGGGAGTTTATTGGGCAACACAATGTGAAAATTTAAGACGATACACTGTTGCCTGATCAGATCAGTTTTTAATGAGATTCATTGGAAAAAAATTTCAATTAAAAATTCATTGGCTCTTAAAATTGAGTGTTACTGTTTTGTTGGCATTGATTTGATTCGTTGAATGTGATCAAACTTGAACTATATCATCAGTATCTGTAGCCATCTCCAAGAAGAAGAAAGAAAAGAAATTACATTTGTAATATTTTGGTAGAAAAAATTAAGCGAGAATTGGATGCTGACATTTTAAAATTTGCATTTAATCTTGATGAAGCAAACTTTGCTATTGATCATCTGAAATTGTATTTATTTAGTATACATATCACTGAATATTAAAAAGAAGGGATTTTTTAGCAAGAAAAAAAAAACGGTGAAGTGCGCTGGGGCTCGCAATTTTTATCTGTCGAGAGCTATCATCACGGAGCTTCGTATTTAAATCGTCAAAAGCCGTTATAATGAGTATACTTAGGGCTCCATAAAATAATTATTTACTCAAAATAAGGCATTTAACTGTAATAAAGATAAGATTGGTACCAATGTTATTTCGGAATCAATGGTGTGCATTCAAGACTGTTTGTAGAACTATTTCTGGATATGATCCATATACAAGTTATCATTTCATTTTACCTGACTTTGAATACTTTAAATGGTCATTGATAATTTTAGTATCAAATATTTGGGAGGAAGAGATTAGGAAGGGTTTAAGAGGGTGGGAATTTGGATGCTTTGGAAAGGAGAGGGCAGGATGTTAATTATAATGAAGATCTTTGATTTCATATGATGCAATTGGCTCATGATTAACTTTAAGGATGTGTTAAAGAAAATTGGCCAAAATCAGCCCCCCCCCCCCCCCCCCCCCACCCCCCCGAGAGAGAGAGAGAGAGAGAGAGAGAGAGAGAGAGTCAGTCATAAAGAGAAAGTGAGAGAGAGAGAGAGAGAGAGAGAGTCAGTCATAAAGAGAAAGTCAGAGAGAGAGAGAGACTGAGAGAGAGAGAGAGAGAGAGAGAGAGAGAGAGAGAGAGAGAGAGAGAGACTTAATTGGTAAACAATCAAATAGATTGATAAAACTTTTTCTCATTATGGATTAATTGGGTGATTATTCAGGTAGAAGTTCATGTAACAGTTTGATACTTAAGGATTTGCTTGATCGTCCTGTTTGTAAGATTATACCTTACAATTCAATGAATAAGATCAGACACTCTTTAACTTTTCAAGCATTGAATAACATTTCAAGCTAATGTACAAACACTTTGTTTTTCTTTTATTTCTATTATTTATTTAATACTGGCATCTTCCCAATAAGGAAGAAACACTGAAAAGTTAGAAGGTTTTCCATTTTTTTGTCTTTTTCCATAATTTTTCCTTTTTTCCTAGTAAAATTCTTGTTTTTTTGCTGTGCAACTACCGGGTTTGGTTTGACTTATATATTCTAACCTTGTGCAATTTTGCATTAGATGTACCGGTATTCAAGCCACAAAAAAAAGTGCCTGTATTATGTTAGTTACCAGAATTTAACTCTTTGTTATGTTTTACTGGCTATTTAATTGAAGATCTGTTTTCCATATGCATTAAGAAGATTCAAAAGAGGCGGGGTTATATGGCTACAGTTGATCAGTGTTTCAGCTCGATAACAAAAGAATCAAATCGAAGAGACAATTGCTGCTACCCATTTCTGTTCATGTTCTTTCATGCAAGCTGAGACTTTTATCTATCATTCTGTATACAAAAAAAAAAAAATTAAAGATTCTATACATTCTTTTAATTAGTAAGCTTAAAGAAACTGAAGAGGGTACCATTGAAATTTTATTCACCAAGTAATAAGGTCTGCAACTTTGTTGTTGATGGTTCTTAAAATTAAGAACTTGGTGACAGTTTGAGCAGAGGAAGAGAAAACAAAAAAAGAGAAATTCGAATGTTGAGTAAAACAATGACTGGCTGTCAGTTGCCGGGTGAAAATGACCCCGTGGTCCACCAAGAAGACACAACAAGTAGGTCAAGTTGATTTTTTTTTTTAATTTGAATTTTTATTATTTTTAAATGAGTCTGTTCTCAGAGAGAGAGAGAGAGAGAGAGAGAGAGAGAGAGAGAGAGAGAGAGAGAGAGAGAGAGAGAGAGAGAGAGAGAGAGAGAGAGAGAGAGAGATTTTGAGAAGTGAGTGTAGCATCATATATTCTTTTAGGAAAGAGTTATTTTTCAAATTTGAATTATTTAAATTTAAAAAAAGTGTTATTTTACTAATGTTAGAAAGAAAAATTGTGGTATTTTTTTTACTTTTTAGCTAAAATTAAATTACCAATCTAATTAATTTAAATTTCAAAAAGTTCTTAACATCTTAACTCTGCATTTGCAACCTTGCACTATCTTTCAGACAAGATAAAGAAAACAAGCTTTCCCATATTCTCTTTTTAGAACTAAAGTTGTTTCTTTTGAATTTCAATTTAATTTTTTTCAAAAGAAGGTTAAAAACAGAGCTTTTGAACAGAAATAGAGTATAGAATAACATATTTAACCAGCCAAGCAAAGTTTTTTGCTTTTCTCCTAAACAAAAAAAATGAAAATCCGACACTAGCGATGGTGAAGTGATGGCTAAAGCCGATGTACCTCTTTTTAAAGGCAGCACTCAAAAACATCAAAACAAGTGAAAATTGAAACTATTTGGCTTGTCAGGAGTTATAAAGAGAAAAGTCCAGTGTTTTGTTTATAGAAAGGATGTGAAACTTTTCAGGTGGCAAGATGATACAATGGGAAAAAAAGTCGGTGTATATGGAGGATAGGTGTAGCGAATTTTCCTACGCACCCCGTCGCCTCTCTTTCAGCATGAAAGAAAAATCTACCACTCGATCTCTTGGGGTCTTTAAGAGTGAAAAATGTTACAAGAAATTTATCGGCCCTGTAATCTCGACTTGTTTTTCCTTGAGGTGCATGAGAGAATTCCTTAAAAGCGTGAACTGTTCTTAAAAGTTAGTATCCAAATGGACTGATTTATTGTCCCTGGGCTGCTTTGGAGATAGGAAACGTGTGATTGGATTTCACCATCCTTTACACACTTCTACCAAGACTTGAAAATGCACATCGGATTCGATTTCAGCTCGGCGCACAATTTACCTCTTTGCCTGTCGCAATAAGGTGATTTTTCAACTCCTCGTTGCTCAATAAATACCTTTTTCCATTAAAAGAAAATTTGAATTTGAAAAAACACCTGAATTTTTTTTTTTTACTTCTTGAAGTGACGAAAATTTATGGT
This sequence comes from Magallana gigas, assembly GCF_902806645.1. Lineage (NCBI taxonomy): Eukaryota > Metazoa > Mollusca > Bivalvia > Ostreida > Ostreidae > Magallana > Magallana gigas. The sequence goes on along the minus strand of NC_047563.1, from coordinate 37,048,028 downwards.
GAAATTGTGAGATGTTGAAATGCAAGCACTTTTCTTACGCCTGAAATAAAAGGCAGAGGAAAAAAATAAATACATAATACAAATAACCAGCAAAGTTATCCCCCTTTTCATTATAGTTTAAGCGCACAAAACTGATTCAGATTTCTTCTCGGAATGTTATACAGGCTTTTGCTGGTCGCAGAAGGTGCTACTTGGTCAGAGCAGTTAAAAAAAAGAAAGCAATCGCAATCATCACATACTTTTTTGTTCGCTTTAAGCAAAGAAGGTGCAAAGAAATAAATAATGTACGTTAAAATTCAGGCAACAGTGTTTGATAGCAGATCATAGCCTCTGATATCCTACTGTAAAAAGACACAAAAATTGTGAAATTCTAAATCAGGACTCTGATATTTCAATCCCCGTAAAAGTTTGGCATTGCTATTGCCCCTTTGTTCTCTTTGTTTTGAACAGTATGAGGTAAAAACTTGAGAGTAGAAGTTTGATGTTGGTATGGGAAATGATAATGTTTTACAAGATTTCATCTACTGTAATATATGTTTTTTTTTACCATTTTAGACCCCCGTAAAAACTGATGCTTCGGCTAAACTTTTCTCTTTTGATTCTTTCTTTCACTGCCAGAGGCATCAGGTATAAAGGAAACTATTGTATTTAAAAAAATTGAAAAGTCGAAAACGAGAATGTTAAGAAATAGAGAGATTTTTAGCAAAAAATTTGAAATATAAAATTGGATTCAATTTCGTTTACATGTACCATATTTAGGTTTGTCACAAGCTATTAAATAGACAGTCTAATGTTTGCTTGTTCATAACTATCACTGCAATTATGTAATTGACCAATTGCATAAAATCACTGTTTTGTCAAATCGAAGGTTGTTGGGTTGTTTTTTTTTTCAAAATGAACCATTCATGCAGATTAACTAAGTCTTTAGTAAAAGGTTGAAATTATTTTTGTACCTCTTTTTATCAATGTGTTAAATAAAGCTTGCCAGGTTTTGAAATTTGCCCATATATCTATAATTATAGGTATTTAACTGATGTTGTGATTCTTCATATCAGTAATTTGTTAGAAAGAGAGAAAGCAAAAAAAAAAAAAGATTGCGAACTTGCGAGTATTGAAAAAAAGGGTGTAACACACTGACAGTGTCTTTTCGATCGGGTCTTCCCTTTCCATGCAATGCCCACGGTGTTGTCAAAACAGATAATTACAGAAAAATAATTTCGCTGGCTAATTTCAATCAATTTGTCTGTGAATAAAAAAGGATTTAACTCTCCTTTTCTGAACCCGATGGTTGTTAAATTTTTCGAATGCCTTGAACTTGTAATTTACAGTAAAGTAATCCCTCTTCAATTGGCGAAGATTAACTGTCATATTTTCTGAAAGCTGTTGATATCATCTCCATAATAGGGCTCATTTTCTCCCCAAGTTTCATTTCAATTTTCAAAATGGATTTGGCATTGAGGAATTCTTCATGAGAATTCGATGCCTTTTTACTGATGTTTAAAGTCAAAGCAGACACTTCTCATTATTAACAGTGATTGTTGAATTCATTGAAATTAAGAGTGATAAATTACCATTACCGGATTGGGTTGTCTTCTTTTGTGGCTTGCACTGTAAAAGGGTACATGTTTATTCAACTTCAAAGAGGTCATTTTTAATACGGTATATACGTTTTTGATTTTCTTCAGTGACCCAAATGTTAACATTGGAATAAAAGAAAAAGGAAATATGACAACATGTTAAAATTTTTTTGTTATTATTATTTTTTTTTTCTTTTCATTCATTGTATAGACTTATCATTTTGATAACGCCACAATTTAAAAGGTATGTTAAATACATTTAATTCGGCAAAGGTGAGTCTTTGGGAATTTTTTTCTTTACAGCTTTTTTTTTTGTAAGATAATGTGACTCCTCACAAATTAGCAGCAGGAAAATAGTGGGCTTGGATTTCTAATCTTGCACCAAATTGACAAATAATTATATGGTCCCATCTCAAAAGTTGTGAAAGTGTCTGCTATCTGAATGTTTGCTTCCAATGGCTTTAAATAAGAGAGAAGCAGAGGAGTGTAATGTTTTCATTTATAAAAAAAAAAAACAAACCTGTGCCTTACAATAGAATAAAATTACACTCAACCAAAATATTTTCATTGACTTTTGAAAAGACATAGCTGGAATTAAACAGGCTTTAGTCATAGATTGATTAAATTTATTTTCCCAGCAACTTGCAACTGTTTTCTGCAAGCCTTAACAAGATGATCCTTGATTTGTCATCGTGAGATTTTTTTTGTCCTCTCTCGACAATGCATCGAGTCAATTTCCATTCACTCATCTATCTATCGGAGCAAGCAGCGACAAAAGTCCTCGGAAATTTAACCTGCATCTCGATCACACCTGAGTGGCTGTCGAGAGACAAAAAGTTGACACACGATGCAGAAACACCGCTATTGTTCATGCCCCTTCTTTCTTCAATTCTATTTTTTTTTTCTTTCTCCTTTCTTTCTTCTTTCCCCCTCCCCCTCCCAAAAACAAAGTATAAGTCCACTAGTAAATGCAGCTTCCACTTTAAAAGGTTTTGAACAATTTCACAAGTCACATCCAACCTTTCAGAAGTTTTTCTTTTTTTTGAAGTTTCAAGAAGTGAAGATTTTTTTTTTCCTTTTAATGAAGCCGTGACAAAGAGATTTTAGGAGAAAATTGTTTTCTTTGCCATTGAGAGCATTTGAATTTTTATGATGCCTGATGCTATGGCCGCCTCTGATGTGGATGTGACAGACATTTCGGACAACGAATCTGAAAAGTCGAGTGATTCTGATTTTAGTAACACCGAAACAGGTCAGATAATTTATTTGTCACTTTCTTTTATTTAGTCACAGTACTCTTAAGGTCAAACAAAAAGTTCATTTTTTTTTTACTTTTACTTTATGAAGGAATCTTTCCTTAGGAAAGTGGAAATATGTAAGAAGGGGGAGGGGTTAAATGATAACAGATTAAGGGGTGTTTTAATAGAACTAATATTTATTCTGTGTTAAAGGGGGAAAAGAGGTTGTAATTTTATCAGATGAACTTGAAAATGAGGGAAAGTTTTTATCGCTAGGTTGAATAATGAGGTGTATCGGAATTGAAAAAGACCTGAACTAATTAATTAAGTTTTGATTGGGGGGGGGGGGGGGGGGGGGGGGTGTTTTATAATGAGGAAAGTGGAAAGATTCTAAGTAGGGAAATAGTGTTATCCTCCTTAATTCAAATGGGGAAAAGGGTGGGATTATTCAATAATGTAAAGAGGAAGCATTAATAGAGGAAATTATGATGAAAGAGAAAATGGAAAATGTGAATATTAAGAAATATTACCAGGGGGTGGGAAAAGTGAATCCCTTCTTAAGTTCAAAATGATTATGAACAGATGGAAATTAGTTTTTTTATTTAGTGCATTAGAATTTTTACCCCTGGCCAAAAGAAATTGTTGAATCTTCCTAAAATTTCATTGACAATCTTGAACTTGGCAATTTTGATACAGTATTTTAAGCTCACGTTGCCAATGTCAACAGTATAAAGAAAGGTCATTGAAACTTTGCTTCATTGAACTAAAACAATCCCAATTACAGTTAAAAATTCTATAGATTTATTAGTAAAGGGATTTCAGAATTAGATAAGTATATGGAAAAAAAAAAAATGTTGGCGATCCTTTGGTCTTTTTGAAAGCTGCATATTTTTTTCGGAGGTCCTTTTAAACTTGGAAGTTTTTATAATATATATCTTGATTTGCTTGCTATGATAATTTGTTTTATCACCTCCCATCTGAAACACTTTGTTGCTTATGTTTCTCAATGATCGTAGATCTAGTTTCTTTTTGATTGTTCACTACCTGCGACAAAAGGGCTTCCAAATTCGAACCTTTGCTTGCCCAGGATCAGTAAAATAAAACGTTTCATCAGATAAGGCCGTTTAATGGAGCCCCTGTCGACCATTGTTCTTGCTTAATATTAGTGTCTCAATTAGTATTGTCGGGCAGTGCGAGATGGCATCTCGGAATGAATTCTATCAGCTAAGGTGAACCATACCTCCAGTTTGATTTTATTGAGGGTTTTTTTTTTTGTTGAGGAAAATATATTTTACTTTGACAAACAACTAATTGAACAGTGTCCAAATAACATTGTTTCATAAAATCCCATTCATTAACAGCCATTGTTATAGTGCACTTAAAGAGTTTAATTTTTTTTTTTTTGAAATGCACTGCAATCAAATTTTAAAGCTTATTAATACATTACTCTGAATCACCAATTTTGATGCTCCTAAGGTAGCATTTGAGAAAGAGCCATATAAAGTGATAAATTGAAAATTCTCAGGTGAAAGTCAAATTTTTCAACTTTTTGCACTTAGTTTCTTTTTTTTTATCCTCTTTAGAAAAAAGAAATCATAATGCATTGGTACTTATTGTATCATGGAAATTCCAAGACTTGAATTACAGCAAGGTGTTTATTTTTTGCCCATTTGATTCTTCTTTGGTAGCAGCCTGCTATGAATGCTTTTTTCTCCGATGATATTGTATCGCCCAAGATATATCTCCTTACAACTGTATCCAAATTGGAGGCTGCAGAATGCATTTCGCAGTGCTTATCTGATATTCAATGCATGCGACAGACACCGGTGCAAATGTTTCTATTATATCGCTTGGGGGGCATTTGCCTACGAAAGTTTTCAGTGAAACTTAATCGGGTGAATTGAATATCCATTTAAGAATATAATCTCTGTTTATTAACTTCTGAAATGAGCCTTTTATAACAGTGCCATATATGTAACACAATTCACTAGGTGTGGAAAACTTGTTGATTTCATCCATCATGTTAAGAAATGAGTAAATGAGAAGTCTTTTAAGTTGCACAAATGTTAGAAATTGCATTTCGAATGTTTTGAATGTAGAAATTTTAAATGAAAAGCGGTTTCAATATCATTTTTACATAATTATGTATTCTGAGAATGAATCTCTCACTTTCTCTCTCTTTCTCTCTGAGACTGTCTGTCTGTCTGTCTCTCTCTCTTTCTCTTTCTCTCTTTCTCTCTGAGACTTTCTCTGTCTTTCTCTCTCTCTCTCTCTCTGTCTTTCTCTCTCTCTCTCTGTCTTTCTCTCTCTCTCTCTCTCTCTCTCTCTCTCTCTCTCTCTCTCTCTCTCTCTCTCTCTGTAGGCATTCTAACATCATCATCACTCTATCCAACTCAGTGCAGAAACACCGGTTAAACAAAAATGAAACTAGATCCCCTCTTTATCGGAGTGTTGCCCCCACTTTCTTTTTCTTTTATTAAAAACTCAGTTTCTGGTCAATTACAATTTAACGAATCTGATAATATCCATTCGGTGTGCCTCTTGCACTCGCATACAGGGCCTGCTGATGCTGCCTGCCTAGAAAAGAAGAAAGTTTATCTTTATGAACTGAATAAATCTTTTTACAAATATCAAGAAATCAACAGAATCTATTTTGCTATCTTTAATTCAAGCTTGACTTTTGACTTTGATGCAAAAAAAATGAGAGGAAGTGTGGAGATAAGATGTATATAGGGGCATTACGTTATCGCCCCAAAAAATCATAAGCGCCGTTCGTTGGATCAGCACGTCGGGGTTGTTTATAGCGGACAGTGTGGAAGGAACTAACGACCAAAATGAAAGTACACAAGAGGCCCCTGCAGTGGGACGACCAATTTTCAACAGAAATCGGCTCAGATCGAAGCCGAGATAGCACAAAACAAATAGCATCAGAAAACATTTATAATAAAAAATATACCCAGGGATGATGTATATTTATTTCTCTTTGGCATTTTGTTCAAATGTGTATCGCGATTGCGTATCATTCTTGTATAGGGGGTAGAGGAACAGGTGGGGGATTACAAATGGGGGAGGGGGTCGTAGACACTCAGGCTGGACAGATAAACAGATAAGGCTTCCTCTTCCGTAAGAACGTACCAGAGACTAATGACCTTTTGAAATTAACATCTGAAATTAAAAAAGAAAGATGATTTTTAGGGAAAGCCTTTGATTATCTTTCAATTCGTTGGTAGGGGGATTTCTGTAGCTTGTGTTCTTCCTACGTGGGGAACTGAACGTTTTACTCATTTACTCGGAATTATGAAAATCTTCAGATCAGCGATAAGCTGATTGAAACAAAATTTAATAAAGCAAATGGCAGATTATTTAATTTTCTGAAATAGGATGATTTCTTAAAGAGAACGGACTTCATTTAGTCATTCAGACTCATGTCTCACTGATTCATCTTTGATAACTCTTAAGTTTAATATTTAAAATGCAGTATAAAATGAGTTTTATAATCAAACACTTTGAAATCTTTTACTTTTTGATTTTGAGAATACATATGTACTAAATTTATTTTTTAATCCAATAAAATGATGATTCATTGCTGAAACACAGATTTTGATTCAAATGAACAAATGATCGTAAAAAGTTGTTCAGAATTTTACAACAATGCTTTGTTCTAACAACAAGTTAAGTATTCAATTTATTTTTTTTTTATCAGAATGCTAAATTTTTTGTGCTTGTTGATGCAGTTAAGTTCATACCCATTGTATTTTTCTATCCTATCTGATCACATGATCCTGAATGGCCTATCAGAAACCCTATCTGAAAAGATTTAAAATAAACTTTATCAGGCGAGATGTGCGATGCGACAGTGCTTTCTTATATAAATTCTGATAAAGTGCCGATTTGGGATCTTTAAATTTTTTACAAGAGGCAAAATTTTTATCACTCACATAAGATAGCATTCAACTGTCTTAAACTCCAAATGGGCTTCAACTTTAACAAAGTGTAAAAAAAAAAAAATCCAGAAAAGATAAATTATGAATTACATGAAACTGCTGAATTGATTTTTTTTTTTTAGAATAGGGGAATGAGTTTATTTTGTTAGAGTATTCTATTGTGTGATGAAAGTTACAAATGCAGTTAATGGTGATTAAAGTTTTCTAAGTTGCAGTAAAAATGCTCCGTGCATCATTAAGTTTAAATGCTTCTGAAACATAAACAGGGTTTTACGGAAGGTTAACTTTTATTGGGAGTTGGTGGCAAAGTGTCGCATTAATTCCTTTTCTAACTCGCACTATATATGGGTGAAAACATCGGCATCAATTAGAGAATTCAATTTCTCCATTGCTAGAACCCGAGTTAATTGCCGAAGCCAAATCTGTTTCAGTCCGAGTCATTAAAACCAGACAAAACAAACACGGCGGAGCTGTTGGAGAGCTCTTTTGTGTGCGAAACAATAGGAAGCGACATATCCGTGTTCCACTCTCCTCGGTGATGTGCAAGCTTCGGCAGTGAGTCCTCATCTCCTGGTCTCCCGAGCGTTTTACATGCTCCGAGTCATACGATCTCGCATCTTCACCAGTCTCCAAACCGCAGTCAAGTACTTGGACATTCCGGAAAGTTGTTTTTCTACATTAGTTTCTCGGGAGACCTTATCAGCCAACCTAATTGATTTCGTTTTGGAGGGGAGAGAAAATATCCCGATATGACAGAAACTCACCTGGTTTGTTTGTTCATATTGCGGAAGCCATCAGATAAAAATGATATTGATACTTTTATGTTTTTTGGGAGAGTGGTCTGCGACACTCCAAGGAGAATGGCCAAGAACTTCTAGCCCACCTGGTCCTGCCTGAAAACCACACTTGAGCAGACTGTCGAGTCCTCGATTCTCCTCTACTGAGGAATGGGGCAGCGAAATAACCACAAACCTATTAACACGAAGAGATGGATTAAGACATTTTTTAGTGGATTAGAGTTATTGAAAATCGAAAATGTAATATTGTCTTGATTCTTTTGTCTTAAGAGATGAAGGTTTTTTGTTTAAACAGCCCATACAATGTCTTTGACTTGCCGTTATTTCACCTGAGCAAGATTTATCGGGGTTTGCGGAGATAGCAGGTACTAAAACAATGATCTGCAGTTTAAACAAGCTAGTCCATCTTGAAAAGAAAATAGGGCTGATTCGGAAATGTATATTGATGTCATTAACATGAGAGAAATGAACAGAGTTATTCCTCTCTATGCACCAAAAATATGTACCACTGCACTTTGAAAATGCAATTTAATAATGTTTACACATTTATGAAAGAATAAAAATTGATTTTTGATTTATTAATATATAGAGCTTTTGATTCTTGACACATATAGAAAGTGCACAAACTCGAGAACTGCCTCCTTGAATATACATACCAGGGTCATGCGGTCTAAAAAAAAAAAGAGCTTGCATGTTAGCATGCCATATATATCCAAATGGCTGGTCATTTGAAATTTTTTTTTCAAGGATGGCACCCTCTATTCTGAGGTTCAATTGAAATACTCTAAACATTTGCCTGAATAATGGAGACAGTGTTATTGCCAAATATTTAAACAGGATGAAAGTTAGAGGATCTGGGAGAAAGTATAATTATGGGTTATCGAAAGTGATATAATAGATGATCATTTAAACCTGAGTGACTTGGGGGTTTATTCGACAAAGAGGGGTTTTCACAATTGTCGTGCTGTGGAAAACATATGAGAGCCAAAAGAGAAAAAAAATTCTGAAGGGGGGAGTCTTTTCAGAAGAAAATCAGCAAGATTTCATTGAGGGCTGTAAATTTAATCTTTGTTAAAAAATAAAAGTCGGTTTGAGAAATTCAAGAGCTTAATAAAACAGTCGCCACCGATTGTCAGTATCTGCCGCTAAAAGCATTTAACTCTTGGGAAAAATAGAACGGCCAAAAAAAAAAAGGGGGGAAGCTCGACAGCACAGGAAGGAAGAAAGCCAATGACTTCTATCGAAATATAAAAAAAAAAATTATATATATATATCGGTGTATCGGGTTTACTTCGGAGGGGGAAAAAGTACTGGGTGTATAGGAGATACGATATCTTTCGTAAATCACCACGCTAATTGATACAAGCCATAATACGACGGTGTGTGGTAGGGATCTTGTCTCCACAGTGTCATGTGGTTCCTCGTAAATGTCAAAATTTTACAGTCCACTTTATCATAACCAACCAATGCAAAGCCCCAAAAAACTGTCTTTAAAAAATCATCTCTCACCCCCGTCCATAGATTAAACTCATAATTGTACTCTGGGTAATTTCCTAAGTATTTATGTGTTTTGGAGGTTTTTTATTGAAAAAGGAGCAAAAAAATTATTTTTATCTAACAGATTTTCATCGGACATTAAAAGGAGAACTTTTCTTTTAGTGTTAGCTAAGTCAAAGATAGGCTCTACTTTGCTTTTTATCATTCAAGTGCTTTTCATCCCTATTTTTTTTATTGGTCTGATTTTGTGAATTACATAATTAACCTTTAAAAATGCTTCCATTCATTTGTGCTACAAGTTATAAAATTTTGAATGAGATGTCAAAGCATTTTATTTTAGATTTATTTGAATTTTGATAACTGATTTATATAATTATTTAGATGCAGAAAATTAAGGTCGAAAACCCTTTTTATAAGGCAGATCACTGTGATGAATTTTCGTATTAACCTGAATTTTACTTGGTCCAAAACCTAAAAACATGTGCAGAGAATTGAAAGGATTATGATGGTCATAAAAAATTGTTCCGGTATGTGGTACTGGTGTGTCAAATGACCTTGAACCAAGGTCATTATTTCAGGTGAAGGTCAAAGTTGAGAAAGTTCTTCAGGTAGTATTTTGAGGACCAAACAAAACTATTTAAAAAAATATTTAAACAACTTGCAGCAAAAAAAAAAAAGAAATAATTTTGTGAGAGAAGAGTGTTTACTTATGTTTTGGACAGTGAATTACAAATTTACCACCATACAATATGAACATCTGGGAATTATTTATCATAATTATTGACCAACTCTTCAAATATCTACTCATTAAAAAGAAAACATGTTGCCAGGAGAATATTGTATAAAAGTTGTGTATCGTAACAAAAGAATGACAAAAATCAATTTTGATAAACTGCACTCACTTTTCCAATTGGATCTTGTAGTTTGGTAACATGTGCATATAACATAAAATTTTTGGGGTGTTTATTTTCAATTATTAGCTACCAGCCATCAGGAAAAGAGTTATTTACATTAATTGAATGAAAATTCCCAATTTTAGATCATTTGTTTCAAAGGAGCTGTCAATTTTTTTTTCCAGTTGACATTTTAATATGACATATCATGAAATATGTTGCAAATGCTCTTGAATGACTTATTTGCATGGAGCCATTCTCTTCAGTTAAATAAACACATTTTAAAAGGTTATAACAACATGTTTAAGCAAATTATTGGCTTAAAAAGAGAGCTAATGTTTTTGATAAAAAAAAAGAAAAGAAAGAAAATCCCAAAGATAAGTAAAAAGATTTTTTTTTTCATTGTGAGTAAAGTAACAAGAGTGGAAAAAGAGAAGAGATGTTTAATAATTCTAACAATATGATAATGAAGAAAGACAGGGTGCTAATCCACCTTAAAAGATTTGTAACCTAATACTGTTTTAAGACCCCCAAAGAAAAACAAACCCCAGCCCTTTGATGTTGTAGGATGTTTGTCAAAACAAACTTGTCTTGGGTCTTCTTCACTCTCAGCGAACAGGTGTTTTGGGGGGGGTGGGTATGGCTTCGATTCACCTGTACTTGTTAACTGACCAGTAAAGTACTCCTTGTGTGTGCCCGCTATCCAAATCTGGAACTTATTGAGGGAAAATCAGATTATCTATATTAACTGTGGCAAAAGATAGCTACCTAAAGAGGGAAAAAAAACCCCGAAGTCAAAGTCTAGAGATTACAAAAATTTTAATCTTCGATCCTCATGGTACTTGGCCACTATCAGAAATAAAGTCCATGCAAGTCAGTCCGACAGAAATAAGATGAAATGTGTTGGTTTCCCATGAATACCCACCCCCCTCTACCCCACAGATTAGATAACTATTAAGTTTTTTTTATCTCCTATACTTAAGATATTTTCACCTATCAAAAGTTCATACATGTTTTGAGAGGGATTTGATGTCATTTTCTGTGTTGAAGGAATTTTTTTTTTTTTTTTTTTTGCGTTTATCTTGTTATGTTGAGTATCATTTTTTTTTTTTTATCTGGAAATGAATTCTTTTATTGTCACGTCTTCTACGATTCTATGGCTTCTTGTCCATGTGCTGATTATCTTATACATTGCATTCGATCTGATTTATGCATTTAGAAAGGGGTGAAAAATAATACCTGCAGAAATCGAAGAGCTTCAAAGTATTGCTTTTATTCTTGCACATAACAGATAAAAATCATCCGAAAATAATTCCGATTTCACGGAGTGCAGAGTTTCTAAAATCACAGTCAGGAAGACATGTATAGATAAATTTTTGAACACTCAATACTTTCGCCCGAAATTAAAAAAGTCTGAAGAGAGGTAAAAGAATTAATCTTAACTATCTCTCTCTTATTTTAAATCTTTATTTTCATACATGAGAACTCTGGTATTTCTTTATTAAAAAAGTTAAATTCATTCTCATTGTCTAAAGTCTTTCATTTGATACACCAGTTAGACAACCTCCATTCAAAATGAGAGAATTTATGGTTTTTCCTGAGAAACGAGAGAGACGAAGGTACTGCACACATAAGCATATTAATGTGTATTCCAACAATACGCACTCGTGAAGACTTAATCCTGGGGATTAAGGGGACAGTGGATGACTTCACTTCATGGGGATTAAAAGTGAGAAAACTTCAAGATTAAGATATAAACATTGGGGTTAATTGAAACTAAAAGTAAATTTAATTTCAAGTCTTAAAGACGAGGTTCACAGTCGGGGATTTAAAGAGAATGGTTATTCGTACCTCCGCTCGGAAACCATTCACAGGGGAGATTCTAAGCCTACAATAGGAGGATTGCAGTGTAGTCGAGAAGTTACGCATTTTGTCACTAAGTTGTTTTTTAATCATGAAAGCGTCAATTTCATCTACATGCATGCAGAGTGCAAATCCTTTGAACAGAAAAAAAAAATTCTCACTCCTTTTCACCCCCCCTTCCCTTCTTTTTACCTGTTGAAATACACAATTAAGTGTATAGCAGTCTATCGGCTGATTTGATTGGTCAGAGAGGGAGTGTGCATTGCATTCTTATTGAATTGTTGCCCCCATCAATGTGTCGCTTCACCTGAGGCTTTGACTAATGGAGGTGATGAGAGACTCCTCCCCCCTGCATCATCTTGATCAGTCACGGAAATGATGTCAAAACCCACTGTGAGGCCGTAAAGGATGAAGAAATCCAAATAAATAATCAGAATCAATTTAATCTTTGTTTGTTTAATTACTTCTCATTAAATAAACAAAAAAGCAAAAATATTACAAAAATTCACATGCAGTAAGAAAGATTTTTTATTTAATTCAGGTAAATTTTTTTATTGGAAAATGAGAATTTTTAATAGAAAAAAAAAAATTGATAAATAATACCTCAGGTGAATTTTTTTTTTCTCTCTATCATGTTCTTTGAAAAAATAATAGAATGGACTGGCCCCCTTGGATCGAAGAAGCCATATCATACATTACAATAGCAAAAGGGTCCAAGAAGAGGGCGGCCAGGTAAAAACACTGCATGGAGATAACTAAGGGGGTAGCCTATCTCTGTATCACACCTGAAGAAAAACAATCTGAGAGCGTGTGTCAATCATTGTGGAGTTTGTGTGTCTCTGTCCGTTATAACACACCTGGATTATCGTCGGAGTGAAGAAATTTGTTGCAATAATATATACCGCATCTCTTGAAGAAGAGGAGGAGGCTTGGGTTTTTTAAATACTTCACTGCTGCCACCCTGCCTCGGGTTTTTAAAAAAAAACTGCTTTATTTGAAAAGAAAGCTTTGATATTACTTACCTGTGTATCTGTCTGCTACAGCAGTTTCTGAGAATGCTTTTCACTAAAGACCCCAGAAGATTTCGAAGTGAGTTGAATATGGCTTATTTTTATTTTTAAATTCAATAACTTAAGATATTTTAAAGATTTTATTGATGATTTTGAATTGGTCATTTATTTTGATTTTTCAATTAATTATACTTTCGAATATTTGATTTTTTGAAAAAAAAAATTTCATCTTATGATTCTGACAGCTAGTGAATAAAATGATATATTTGTTATTATTGTTAAAGATTATTTGTAAAGGTAAATAATTTTTAACTTTAAATATGAATTTTGAATTTAAATACCCTTCTTGCTCAGTCATGCAAGAAGGCCAGGGGAAAATAGTTTACAGCAGGTAATAAAAAGTTTAAATGAAATATTAATATGTGTGCATGATGCTAATTGATACTGCAATTTTGTAATAGAAATAACAGATTAGTTGATTGTAAGTTCTACTGATCACAGTTTTTAATTTTTTTTTCACAAAGATGATTTGTCCTTGTTGATTTTTCTGATTCAATTCTTTTACATTTATTGATTAGATTTTTAAAAGAAGACCAGAACTCAATTTTGGTCAAATCAGAGTTAATTCATTTTTGTTGTTGACATTTTCTCATTTTATTAAAAAAAAGTTTCTGATATAATATTCATGAAAATAATTAAATTTGCAGCTCTGGAAAAACCTTGTTTTTTTTCTTAAAGATTTCAATGAATTTTTCTGTTTTCATTTCATATTTTAAAGTTTATCCCAAGTTTTGATTAATTTTTCTAATTGCAGCATTATTTAAGGTGTATTTAAGATTAAAAGTTTTACTTTCATTTTCAAAATATATCTAAATATTTGCCTTATTTACATAAGGCTGCAAATGATAGTAAGTAAACAGATTGTCTCAATACTTGTCTATAGTATCTATCCTGTATCGCACATTCACTGCAGCGACGGAGTTTTCATTGAGCATAATTCATTCAGCAGTGTACAAGTACCTGCACTAATCCCTACTACAGTTTACTTCGAGTCTCTTCTTTATCGAAACATAAACATGTGATTTTGTTTTTATCAATCGTGCTATAAGCTCGTAATTATATCAGCAAAGAGGTTATTTACAATGAATGGTTAGTGTGGTTTAAGGCCATCGTTGCATGGCTTACAGATTATCCCAAGATGATACTCCACAGATAAAGACAGAGATTAAAAGGGTTTCGCTCAAATTCACTTTTCCATTCATGATAGATGTGTAAATTGAAATGTACCATACTCTCTTATGAGAGAGAGAGAGAGAGAGAGAGAGAGAGCTATAAGAGCTAGTCTGATACACTAGAGAAGCAATTGCTAATACATGTTAATAGAGAGAGAGAGTAAAAGAGAGAGAGAGAGAACTGCTTATAATATATATTTAAGATTAGAATTCTCAATGTCCTCACTCTATATTTTTTCTCTTTCTTTCTTTCTCTCTCATAAAAAATAAAGTGCAGCAGCAGTAGCAGCATCTTAGAGATACATTTGTAATTTAAATGATGATCTCTTATCTGACCAATGATTAGTAAATACATCTTTTTTCCGGGTCCAATCTGTTACCAAAGCAATCATTCACTTCCCAAATGATTTTTGATCAGTATCGTGTTTTTCCCTTTATAGGCCATTGAGAGGGAGAGAGGTTAACGTGGTCCCCATTTCCCCTTAATGATTTATAGGGTCGCTCCGTATGTATATTCTTCAGAACACTGTATGTGTAATTTGATCGCACATTAAAAAGAAAAAAAATGCTCGCTTTTCCCTAATGAGCCCAGCAGTTGTTGAATAGATAATAACTTCCCTAATTTGGTTAAAACACATTTTTTTTTTCTTTTCTCTTATTCTTGATGGCTATATGAAGGGCTGTTGCAGCACAGGCTTTGACATTAAATTTGTATGAAAAGTATTTTCCCCCTTATTAATTTGTTTGTTAGTATTTTACTCTGAAAAGGAGATAAAGACGAGAAAATGTGTTACCTAAGTTATTGACAGAGCAGAAAAATGCTTTCTATCATTTCTTTTATTATGAATGGTTCTCAAATCAATTTGCAATGCACCATGTTTTTGGGTCTATTCAAAAAAGCTGCATATATGTTTATTCTAAACAAATATATATATGAAAGGTACTGTAAACTTGAGTGTCACAAATTATAGGTAATTTTGAGACAGTTTGGTAAAAGTATCTATTCAATTAATGTGACAGTCTTCTGGCTAATTTAGAAAATTATTATTTTTTTTTTTTTATAAAAATAGAAATACTGATAAAATTTAGTAGTTACTTAAAAAAATGAATTGATAAAAAAAAACTCTAAAAGGTGGAAAAAGTGAGATATAGGGATATGGCTTGTTTTTGTTTTTTGTTGTTTTTAATTTAAAAAAAAATGGGTGTGGGAGAGGAAAAATTGCCAGAATGTATTAATCATATAGGAACGTATATTAATCATAGAAATATGAGAGGAGTGTTGGCCTTCAAAGATCGGGACTGCTCACTTTGTGAGTAGTATCAAAAATACATTCGCTCTGATTTCAGGGGAGATAACTCGTGTTTGTTTGGAGCTGAGAGTTGTTTGAAGTCGGGGGTTCTTATAGATGCAAAGAGATCAGACTATGCACTCTAACTCTTGTTTTGAATGCGCTATAATTTTTCTTGAATTAAATACTTGAGCCTATAAAATTCTTATCTCTTTTTACCCTCTTTAACCCATCAGGAAGAAAAAAAAAGGAAATTTTGTTTTTTTTGCATGTAAAAAGTGAAAAGATTGTTATAACAGCATGGGGGCTCAACCACATGCAATGCTGACATTTTCTATTTTCAAACAACGCGATACCAACATTCAAAGTGTTTATTTTTGTTTCATGTTCATTAAATCTTTGAAACTCCGAAAAAGATAATATTGTATCTGATAAGTGTTACGACCTATTTCAGTCTATTTACTACGAAATTTTGTTTTCCACCTCCACCCCACTGGGATGGGGAGCCATATCAATTCGCGGATCGTGCTAAACCATTTGCTCATCCGTTTCAAATATATTTATTAAATCTGTAATCTTGTCATAGCGTAGACCTGTTAAATCATGTCGGGACACAGGGCCTCATTAAATCAGCTCTTGTAAACTTCACTATCATCGTGTTTTTTTTTTTCTTTAAGAAGACGTCACTTTGCGATGTCTGAACTAAAAGAGAGAGAGAAAAAAAATACAATGCTTAAACAGGATCTCGACTGCGGCTTTAAACTCGCTTCCCCCTGGACTCTCCCCCCGGGAGACCCGCAGATAATGAATGAAAAATTATGCTTTTACAGATAATACGTGAAATATCGCAGTACTTGACACTTTAATATGGAACAACTCCAGTCATCAGTCTTTCTGATTTTAGCAAACTGACTGATTAGTCGGGGAAAAAAAGGTGGGGTGCACAGAGAGAGAGAGAGAGAGAGAGAGAGAGAGAGAGAGAGAGAGAGAGAGAGAGAGAAAGCGAGAGACAGACACAGAGAGACACAATAAAGAAGCTGAAATGAAATCAAAATCTAATGAATTTTATCAATTAATGGCTTTTTTTTTGTTTTTAGGGTAGCATTTCAAGTTTCTTTTTAAGAGTTATCTAAGAGAGAGAGAAAGAGAGAGAGAGAGTCTCAGAGAGAAAAAGAAAAGAGAGAGAGAGCTAATAAAATGGGTGAATGTTGAAAGTTTTGATTCTGGGTAACAAGTAGCTAGAGATCTAGAGTAATGTAAATAGAGGATAGGTCTTGGCTATCATGGTTTCAGCCAATGATAACTCTGTACAGAGACTGCACGGGGTTCAAGAGAGAGTTATCCTCGTCAAGAGGCAGATGTGGAAACATGTCGGGAGAAGTTTTCTTGTCGCCGGTGTTTGTTTTGCGATAAAACAAGTACTTTTCCCTGTGTATAAGCTTGATAAGTCCGCAAGTCTGTACCAAATTTGTCAGGCCCCAAGGGCTTCTTCAGTCGGCGGAGATAGAGAAACTGACCGGTATCAAGTGTTTTGCTGAAGTTTGAACCTTTTGGAGGACAAACTTCCACAGTATTTATCAAATTTCCAGGGGGAAAAGCTGATAAAACTTTCATAATTTGACAGGGCTTAAATTTTGATACTTCAGATTATACAACATGATTGTCTCTTCGTATGTACATGCAGGCCTATTCAAATTTTCCTCAACCAGGTTCAAATTTTCTCAACACTCCAGCAAATGTGGGGAGAGAGACTTTGCCCCAATGAACTCTCAGTTTGAAAGCCTGTGTACCTCTTAAATGATTCTTAGAATTAAAATTAAACGAAATTTAAATTTTGTAAATAAACCCTTCCATCCACCCTTTCAAGGTCAACAAAATCATAAGCTTTATTGGGTACAACAATGGCACAAACTCTAAGAAAATGAATTGACGGTTTATTAATTTGTCAGTATCTTCTCTTTTATAAAACTGTTTGTGGAGAAACATTTACAGATCTTTTTGAAATGCATGGAGTATAGATAAATTGAAATTAAGTTTGCAAGAGCAGAACTATAAGTAAATTCAAATTTCTTTTATTTGTAGATTTAGAAGAATGCTGGGATAGCTCAAACCTGAAAGAGGATGAGTTCGAGGAGTTTTCCGTGTACATCGTTCATGACCGGGCATGCGATCGAGTGTGTCCAAACCGTGCTCAAGCCTCCCTACCCAGAAACCTGACCCTGAAGCCCTCACAGAACCAAGTTAACAATGTGAGTTATATTAGTTTTGAACCGAGTCAATATATGAGAAGATTTAGAGTGTTTTGTATAAGCAGTTGTGCTAATATTATCAAGTCTGTCTAAGTACTCATATAGGAAGGAAATTAACAGATGTATCTTCTTTTATTCTTTTTATTGTTATTTGATTTAGGAATTGACGGTTATTGACATTTTGGTTACTAGAGAGATGATTTAACTCTAATTGCTATTCTTTAAAAAAAAAACTAAGTATAAAAAGGCAAGATCTGGTAAGTTTTTTTAAAGAAAGGTATAATGCTGATCTGATTATTTTGTTGTTTTTGAAAAATTTGAAAAGTTTAAAATCTTGTCAAATTTGTAAGATTTAATGTCAATTTACAGAAGGTTGATTAATCTTAGAATATGAAATAGCTAAAGATGTGTTCAATTTATTAAAACAACTTAATAGGTATGGGTCTGTAGAAAACAAATTTATCTTTATTCAATCAAGCTTTGTTACAATGATTTTTGTTGAAAGGCGGTACATGTATTTTGATGGGTACAATGGTTACAGTACGGCACTTTCTTTATAAAGTTATATATAGGTCATCCTGCGTTGTGGAAATTCCTAAAAACTATACAAATCATGAGGAAATATTCATTTGTTGTTTCTCACAATGCTGTGAACTTTCTTAATATCAAGAATGCATAAGAACTTTCAATGTATAATTATAGGTTTATCGTCAGTGAAAAAAAAAAGATACAGGAAAAGTTTGAGGAACTAATTCCTGTGTATTTGAAAGTAGTTTTTGAAGTGTTTTCTTTTGTTCATTTCATACTTTTTTGTCATAAATGCAAACAAACCTTTTTAAGGAAAGAAGAGAAAATTATAGACTTTTATCTCTTGTATTTCCGCCCTTCTCTGTATTCGTTTCTCTGTGGGGGTAAAACTGTTTGAACTAGTCGCAAAAGAAAAGTCTTTTTTCTTCAAGATATTTTAGCTCAGAGAAAATAGGAACAAGACAAGAGGAAAATGAAAGCAAAGAGAGAAATCTTTTTTGGTGTTTAAAAGCGACATCTTTAGATTAATATATCAAAGTCCGGGTTGAAAGGAGGGGGAACCGTTATATATTGTGTTATTATACCGCAACTGTAAAAGGCCTCAAAAAACGGACAGCGTTCAACTCTTTTGAGAGGTTTTCATACAAACTTGTGAGAAAGCAAGATCAGAGGTTTTTTTTTACCCTTCAAAGAAAACATTTTTTTTTGGCAGCTGTATTGGTCCCTTTTGGATTTTGTCTTATTATATTGGCTTACTGATTGTCCCTACCTTAGTATCTTCAGCGAGTCCACTCCCCCCTTCTAATTACATAAAGGGGAAACTTTATACACAAAAGTTTTATTCAATTTGAACATTTTTGTAAACTTACTTTCTAAAAAAAAAAAAACCCACAATGGTAGGTGGTTTAGAGAAGGAAAAAATGGGCATTCAAAATTCATACTATGATTTTTATTTTTTTCTCTCTTTGAATATGGACCTTAGTCCTTGGAGGCATCATTTCACTTCCAGAACAATATGGCACTTGTTGACATTTTACAGAAAAAGACATTTTGAGAACTGCAAGTCCGGCTCAATCAAGGGAGGATTTCCCTCTACTCACAGTGCATACTGAATGACAGTCGGTTACATGTCACAGTTTTGTTACCATTTACTCAAATGCTTTTTTTTTTGATACATAAAATCTGTATTCTCTCTCTGTTTAATAGAAAGTTGATCATTGCGAGATCATAAAAAAAAAGAGAAAAAAAAAAAACTGTTGCCTAATTCCAATGAAGTGAAAAAGATTAGACAACTTAAGTTGCACTTATTATCTGCGTTTAATATAAAGCCTCCATTATTGACGACTAAGTAGCGATTCACTTATATACATCTTCGTTTTTAATTCCTATTTAAATTTTCCGAAAATTATTTTTGAATTATTATTTTTTTTCTTTCTGTGACGAGATCCCATACTTGTTTTGTGGTTAAGTAGAGAGCAGTGTCTTTATACAGTGAATGAAATTTCATCAAGACCTTTCAAAGGACTCGATAATGATCTTCACTTGAAAGTAATGGAGAAGAGTAGAGAGACACCAAATAAATTATAATTCTTTGGTCGGCCTAAGGGAAGACTCTTCTATTTTGTTCTGGGTTTGCTTTGAAATGATATACTAATTTCTTTTTAAATTCCATTTTATTTTTCTCTAGTTCCCTCTCTCTCTCTCTCTTTTTCTCTCTGTCAATGAAATTATTACTTTTGATGTGCAGTTTACCCACAAAATGAAATCTTTGGTCAGGTTTTGTGTATATAAAGTCATCAGATATTGGTTTCTAATATTTAATAATTTTCATTTCTTGAGGTATATATTTTGTATAAATGAGTTTCCAGATTGAGAATATAATGTCATTAATTTTTTTTTCAACATATATAGGATAGGTTAGACAAACTATAAGAGGTTTGTAGATGATTATATATATTTGTTTCTAATTAAATCCATGAGGATATTGCTAAAAAGTCATCATGAAATATTATGGGAAGATCGTTTCAATCATAAATAGACTGCTATTTGTTAATTACAGATGAATTATATGAGCAATTTAATATATTAAAAAAAATTTTTTAGGGGTATTCATTAGCTCTATGTAAGTTTCCGAATGGAAATAACTTTTTTAGTGCTGTTCCATACTACAAGATATACTTTTAAAATTCAACAAGATATACTTTTGAAATATGCCTGTTGATTTGTAATTCTGCAGCTACTTTATACAACATACAATAATTTCCAAGTATTTATCTTTAAATCTACATCTCTAAACTTGTTCTACGATATCGATGCAATACCAGTTTGAATCAAAATCTTATTACCTTAGCTAATTATTTCAAGCTGACTAAATTCAATAATGCTCAAACATTTATTTATCATAAATGGGTCAACTAAAAACTCCACAAAACTTTCAATTTTCTTTAGAGATTATCCCAAGTAGCCTGCTATCTGCTTTGCTCCATCCATCGGCTTACAGCCTTTTGATCTCGATTTACTGCTAAATCCCAAATTTCCGTGAATACAGACAGATGGGTCGCGAGTATAATTCGTCGTATTAGCTGATGATGATTGCCGACCATAGATTTTTTTTAAAAACAGAAATTTTAAGTTTGGAATAAGGCAAATTTTATCACCTCTTGAAAATCAGGAGCCAAAAACCCAAGGGGGGAGGGAAAAAAATGTTTGATGCTTTTTCATTCAGCGTAAGTAAATAGAATTAGCGAATTAAGGGAGATGTTAGCTTGATCCAAGAGATTTGAGGTTTCGATAAACGAGATAAGGACCCATGATACACAAGTCAATTACACACTTTTCCGAGTTTGAATTTGACTTTTTTCGTCATCTCTATGCATGTAAAATTTTTGCCAGTTTTCATGTAATTCCTGTTTAAGATACATAAGTGAGAATCGTTCGATAAAACCGAAGGTAATTTTCAAACAGATTTAGAATTTTACATGCTATTTTGTCCGAAGGTGTGTATTATATTAGTTTTAGTAGCTTATTAAATAAAGTTCTTCTGAGTTGAAACATGTTTCAATTGATTGTGAACCACTTGGAGTCAAATCCTTGGAATAACTGTTTCATTAAATACCCTCTATAAACTAAAGTTGATATTGGCTGAAAGTGTATATAAACTTTCTCCCTTATCTTTACTCTTACTTAATCCAGTGCAAACATCAGCCCATTAAAGAGGCGAATAGTACACGGAGAATTGTCATGAAATACCAACAGATGGGTCGGGAATCCTTGACCATATCAAACCAACGCGAAAGAAAAACCTGCCGAATTATGACATTGTTTTCCCCCCTTGTCACTCTCTATCAAGAAAGTGATAGTATAATCCATGTTAATCGCGGCAAAGGTGTCTCCAAATCCTGCTAGTTTATTGATCTTCACACACCGAGATTTGTTTGTCAATAACATTTCTGTCATTCCTGATTCCGAAATCATAGACTGCCGATGTAGGTCCGTAACTATGTAATGAAGACATCGCCTACCAAAAGACAGCACGAAATCGCCCAGTCCCGATGATTCATATTTATTCAATCGAACAGAAAAGTTTGCCCAGATTATAATCTAACTGTGAAATCAAATTCATCAGATCTAGACCGCAATAACGAATTGACCCTTGCGGAGGGGAGAGAAAATCTTTTTGTCTTTACAAAATTCACAAACATTTGTCAGAGGAAAACATTTTTTCTCAGGAGTTTTACTCCTCAAACCTTAGATTACCTTCCTAATTCTATAAATACCATTGATAAAATCTTTTTCAGAGAGTTATCTTATTTAAAGTTGTTGTTTTTTTTTTTCATTCAATTATATTTTTTCCTTTCCCATGTAAAGTAATTACTTTTGTATATCTCCGTGCACAATGTGAATATCTCTTAAAGTCATTGTGCGCCTCTTTACATTGTCACTTTTTGGCGTTACAATGTTGATCACATAATGAGATCAAGACATTTAATCTGCTTTGTATGTTATCGACGATACGATCACACTTCCATCATGGGAAAATGATAGTTATATGTCTCGAAAAGGCAAACGTTGAACCTCCCCTTATAAACTTCTAAGCCCACTTTACCACAAAAAAACTTCTGTTTTGTAATTTCATCAATTACGGTATAATTAACTTGAATTGAGGGGAAAATAAGAGTAAAATATTTGGAGATTTTCATTGAATTTCTATAAATGGAGGGTTCTGCTGACACTTTTTTGTAAAAAAAAAATTAGGTTTACTCATATATGATAGCTAGTATTTAGATTTTGGAGTAGCATTTGCTACATTTTACAAGCTAACATTCTTCACTAGAAAGTTTAATTTTTTGGGGGGGGACAAATAATAGAACATTACTTGGTTTTCATCTCATGATCTTGGCTTGGCTATATAAATATACATATGTATTTGATACACACATAGATAATAACTTTAAGTAGTGCAGACATTGTTATTAGTGGCTCCTTGGGGATATTGCAACCAGAGACAGCAACACTGCAACAAACAAAAGCAACCCCCTCTGAAGCCAGAGACAGAGCATTGGACAGAGGCCGACTGTGTTAAGAGAGACCTGTGATTTGGAGAGACTTTCAGACAAAATTTTCTTTTCTTTCAATTTCTCCAAACATCAAACCACTCCTATGTGAAATTGAAATTTTGAACAAATTTTCATTTCAATAAACAAACCTTAGAATGGTGTGAAAGGCATAAATTGTTTGCATACATCTGAAGAGGGGGCATTTTGCTTTAGAAATCTTTTTTTCTGCCATCTTTTTTCTACAAGTCTATAATTTGAATCCTGCCAAAAAACAATTTTTTTGGTCAAAGTTCAGTTATGAAGTAGAGAATCAGTTTGTCTTGTGCTTGTCATTTTCTGTCGATTTCAATGTCTTCGTTTGTTTAGGGGAAGACATAATTTGGGAATTCTTTTTAATTCCAATAACGGGCATATTTTTCTTGCAGACAGTTGATAAATAGAAGGGCTGAAGGAATAACAAAAATAGCGTTGATTTCTTTCCTGTGTGTGATTTCAACTTTCAATTGCCGTGAAATATCACCAGCTAAGCTTTACCTGCAATTACGTCAAGAATTAGCGGAGCAGATAAACTGTATCCATTGAAAGCCATCTCTTGTTAGAGAGACCCTCCTTCCCTCCCCTTGTGTCAATCACTCACGCCCCTCTTCAACTGTAATTGTCCAACAAGCGACTTTTAGTCAATTTTCTTCGCTAAAATGTTTTGTCGATTCGTCTGATATGTATTACTGCTGACCTTCGAGAGGGCCTAATTTCCTTATTATAATTTTTTTCCCAATAGCAATTGACTTTCACCTTGCCTTGGGTTTATCCGCTTTTGAAAATTAAAATGATTTTTGTTTTTTTAAATAGGCATTTCAGGAACAGCAGATAAATGCGTCTTTTGTCAGTTATACAAAAGAGAAGAGATAGGTTTCCTTTATTGAATTGGGTCTATCATAATAGAGAAAAAAGTTCACATGAATGCAAGAACTTAATGTTAAATATTTAAATTATGACCATCACTCTCATACAATAGGTGTAGTGTTACTGGAATTAGGTTCATATGTATTAAATTTAATCGTCACAGCTAATTTGCATATAAAAGTGAAAGGTGTGGCGACTGCACGGTTTGGAGGTCCCAACCAAACGCCGTTTAAAAAAAAAGAAAAAAAAAAGGGAGGAAAAAAGATATCGCCCAATCTTTTTCTATCATTTTGAAAGTAAAAGAACTAAGCAGAGGAAGGTCATTTTTCTTTAAGAGCTCAATGTATGAAGATTATCAACTTTTGAAGATGCAAATCGAAAGAATTATAAGTGGGTATTTAAGCAATAGGAAATGAAATTCTAGATCGGGGCAAACAGCCAGTGGTTATCAGAACAGTTGGATCCATACGGTGAAACTTTACTGCTTCGTGACTCTGTGGTCATTTTCACGGATAGGGGAGTTTGGTGTGAATTTTATCACTAAAATCCGCAGGTCAGTGCTACATAGATAATCTCCTGAAAACTTTTATGAATGAAAGATCAGAAATGATGCATGGTAGCTATTAAAAGCCCATCCATGATCAATTTGTACGACAGGGCTATTTGCAAGGATCATCTGCTGGTTTTTAACATTAATCAAAAAATGCATATTTGTGTATTAATCTTATTGATAAAATCAAAAATGTTGTGATTATGATAAAAATGATTATTTGTCTCTCTCTCTCTCTCTTTCTCTCTCTGTCTGTCAGATGAAAAATGTTCATTGAACTTTTGATCTAAAACGACTGAGCATTAATGATCAATTTATCAGATGCAAGGGGGGGCTTTTGAGATTAAAAGAAATTATGTTCTTGCTTTTATTTCATTGGCTGTCGAAGACATGCACATGCAAATGATTGCCTCAGAGTGCTTTTAGGGGGTATTAAAAGAAGGTTTCAGTACAGATCAGAACTTTGTATTTTAATAGGAGCTGAGTAGATGAATTTTTGGTAAATGTTTTCATAGTGAAAAATATCATTTGCAGATTTGCAGGTGTGAGTTAGTTGACTGAATTTTCACTTTTCAAGTATTATCGAATTAATTAAACCATCCATTGCTCCACAGAGTGGCTTTTCAGCTCCGCATTCTGACGAGTGTGTTGACAGCTTTCGAAAATTTCCTTTGAAGCACAAGGACTTATTCACTTTCCTTGTCCCGTCGATGGCTGAATTTCAAACTCGGGGGGAGTACTTTGGCTTTCGTCAAGTAGGGGGCTTTTAAACAGAAGTGTTTTTTTCTTCCTGTACTCAGTTCCTTCTTTTAAAACCAAGCCCAGATTTCTTCTCATCTTGTGGTAATTGCATGGACCATGCACAGGGACTTTGTTTTGTCTGAATCTCTCTCTTTCTCTCTTAAATTCTCCCTCTCTTTCTGTACATGTCTGTATTTTCACTAATTTTTTTTTTCACCTGCAAAATTGTGAAGTGAGTCTTGGGTCTATTATTTTAGAGAAATGTGTATCGCCCCCTCCTGTGGAGATTTTCTAGTGGCTTCGTTGTTATTATAGATCTCTATCATACTCAGGACCCACGTGTTCCTCAAGGGTTGCACATGCATGTTGAATTATCTCCCCCTTCTCACCAATGAATTGCATGCAAAAAATGATTTATTATTAAAAGATTCCTATGAAAAAGTTAAAAGTTCTGTTAATATTATGATATCATAATTATTAATAGACTCTATGCATTGGCTTTGAACACCTCTCTTCCCTTTTGAATATTTTGAAGAGAAAAAAAATGTATTTGCTGAATTAGTCAATCATTCAAAGGTGCTTTGACTCCTTCAACTGTATTGATAAAGACATATACATACCCTTTGAAAACCTCTAAAAGTCAAAACCACCCACCTCTTTCTAAACTAGCTTGATTCTGGTCATCTCTTGATGGGAACAAATTTGGTGATGATGATCAATGAACAAATCTCTTAGAACATCAATCGTCTGAAGAGGGAGATTCTCATTGGATAAACACTTGTCGATTTGACAGCTGTACACACTTTTGCAAGTTCAACCCGATGGGCCCCGTAGCTCTCTCAGTATTTTCGTTTTTCGTAGCCTCTATCAAGAGATTTTCCTTTTTTACACACCCCCTGGGTGGTGGTATCAGTAAAACGAAGCTGCTGAACTTACGAGGGTCATTGGAGGCATCAAAATATTAGATGTAATTTTTTTACTGACGACTCGTGTGAGCGCCGCCGCATATATATGTATATAAAAAATCCCTGTCTCTGCTATCTCTTGGCGAGTGGTAGGGGGTCCAATCTATAATTTATATCTCTACCAAGCCTGATTTAAAACCAGAGGATCTTTAGCCTTTTTCTTCATTAATACAAAATCTGTGATAGAAGGAAAAAGTTCCTGTCATTTAAAGAAAAATAATATAAAAAAGATTCCATAATTCGGCGTATTATATAGTTGGAGCTTGGCCGTGCAGAAGTCTTGTGTGTGCTTTTGAGAATATAATTGTTTGAGAGGTAATATTTCCTGTTTATTTATTTGATCCTTGACTCAAGAACTGGCCATTCTTGTTCATTTGTTTGTTTGTTTGTTTGAAGACTAAGAAAGCTAATAACATTGAGAATGTTATCACAGTTTCAAGTATAGGAACATTTCCCTGTTGGTTTGGTTTTCTAATTTTTTTATTTTTGTTTTGTCTTATTTTAATTTGATGTCTGATGACTTATTTATCCCTTTCTTCTCTTTCTCTCTCTCTCCAGGGACTCGGAGTTTGGAGTCTTGACCATATTCCTCGGGGAACCAGATTCGGACCACTTGTTGGAGAAGTCTTTTCCCGTGAACCATATAGCAGGAAGGAAACCGACAGAATTTCTCTTTGGAAGGTAAAAATATTTTTTTATTAAAATTTTATTTGTTGTAATTTCTCATGATCTCTCTTTTTTCTATCTCTCTGTCTCATTGAAAATTATTTAATACCAATGATTCTAGATTTTGTTGAAATTTAGTTCTTTAGATTTTTGGGTCTCTCTCTGTCTCTCTCTGTCTCTCTGTCTCTCTCTGTCTCTCTGTCTCTCTCTCTCTCTCTCTCTCTCTCTCTGGTTTATTTGACTCCCGATTTTTACACCATTTACAGTCATGCAGGCCTTTAAATTGAGTGACAAATTGATTTTCAGTCTTTGACAGATAATATTCTTTCCCCAATGCTGATAAAGATTTAATGTGTTTTCATTGATATTTTTTTTTTTTACAATTCCATCTCTTTAATTGAATTTAAAAATGTTATTTTAATAATGAAGTGAAATGAAAAGGAAATATAAAAGAATTATGTATTATAATGGCTTAGCAAAGAATTCAATTATGGTTTTTTTCCTTAAAAGATGAGAGACCAAAAAAGAAAGAGAGAGAGATATAGAGTGAATAATTTTTATTCAAGCTTTATTATGCATTAGAATTATTAACATATCCTATTAAATTGAAATAAGGAAATTTTTTTTAGGAAACTTTGCATAAACAAGGTAACTTAAAGATGGTCAAAATTGAAATGATATGAAACCACTCTGACTTCTTCTCTGTGGAAGTGAGAGTATATAGAAGAAAATTAAGTGCATTTAATTTTTAATTGATTTTTTTTTTTAAAACCACGAGCATTTCCCTTACTGAAAGTCAGCCCCTATGAAGAAATCTCTGATAAACATCTGTACAGCAATAATATCTTCTATTTAGGTTACTTTATATCTTTAATTTTGCCTGTGGGTAATTTAGATACCCAGTATCTGTTTGCAGATGTATTTTACTTTCATTTGATCCCAAGCATTATAAGCCTCTCCGATAACCCATCTAAAACTAAAAGCAGTATCAGTTCGAGTATTGTGTACGCGAGTACCTTATAGCCCCCTTATATATATGCTCTCGATCACATACTCCGAGTAATGGCCAGGGAAGGTTTGACCGAGAAAGAAAGAATTTGAAAGAGAAATTTAAAAAAAACCATTTTTTTTTTTTATTTTGGGATAAATATTTTTCTCCGTCTAACCTTGCAGCATTGTACCAGTTTTGCCTGCCTGTTCTCACGTATTAGTTTCATCTATAAATCGTTATGACTTTCTTTTCAAATTTTTCTCTTTCAAACAGTGCCCAGATACATAAATGAGATAACTACAGGATTTACTTTCAGATAGGGAATTCTGCGTTGATAAAAAGTTCAGTGGTCGTCGAGTTGAGTTTCGTATTTTTGGGGGAGAAATTTCATTTTGTTTCTTATGTACATACAGACACCCCAGTATGAATGCATTTTAAGTAAGGAGCATGCAAAAAAACTAAGAAATATGAGAAAAGTTTTTCATTTCTATGATGTCATTTCACAAGTATGAACAATATTGTATCTGATGGCAATCTCTTTTATGACTGAAAGTAAAACCCAGTGAAAATATCTAAGGTATGTCCATATGTTTTTCTTTAGGTTTTTAGGGACGACTTTTCAATTACATTTTATACGACTATTGAGAAATAGATATTTTTATCAAAGCATGTGTTTCAGTTAAACCTTATCTTGTAGATTGAAAACTAAGATTTTTTTTTTTACTTCAGAAAGT
This sequence comes from Magallana gigas, assembly GCF_902806645.1. Lineage (NCBI taxonomy): Eukaryota > Metazoa > Mollusca > Bivalvia > Ostreida > Ostreidae > Magallana > Magallana gigas. Next base: position 37,019,805 of record NC_047563.1, on the reverse strand, counting down.
GAAAAGATAAATTTCAATTGACAGATGTTATCTGATGGTTGATCCAAGGCATTTCAGAATTTCAGTGTAAAATGTGTTGACACTTTAAAATCATTGCAGAAGGAAATTGCCCGTTTAAATAGATTCATTGCCAAGCACTTGTATGATAAAGGCCCCAACGGCTCATGATTTTGAATGTTATCAAATGTATATAAAATATGTCATAATTTTTACCCTAATAATCTTTGAAATTTCGAAGAAAAGAGAAAAAAATTAAGAAGAAAGATCTGGGAATTCTCTTCATTCATTTTCCATAGTGCACTTTTGACATTTGTAAAAGTGATTACATCCAAAAAACCAAAAAAAACCTTTATATATTTTTCGCCATGTTACCGAAATGTTATCATAACTGTCTATACTCAATATGGCTGGTTTTTGCTCAGAGAGAGAGAAAGGCGAGATAAGTTGATCTTATCTATGGATAAAAACCTGCTAACACTTTGTAAGAGCAATATAATTTTTTTGAATCCTTGTCTCTCCTCATTGGACAAACTTGAAACATCCCCCACGGACAAGAATCAAGTTCTGTACTCGAATAAAAAATAAGATTATCTGTCGGCGCATATATAGTATCGTATATATTTGAAGAAACAAAAAAAATAAGTCGAAAGAAGAATTGCTTATCACTACATTTTCGGTAATGTTATATATATCTGAGATTCTGTCAAAGTGACACACGTTTTATAGTACGATGAACATTACCATTGCATTAAGATGGAGGCGATATCGGGATAATAACTCACTCGGAGCGCCTCGCTTCCTGGACCCCCTAACGCAACACGGAATGACACGCCGACTATTTCAGTAAGCATGAGTTATATTTAATTCTGATCGTAAACCAATTTTTTTTTTTTTTTTTGGTTCTTAGTTTCCTCTCTTCATTGATAAAAATTTTTTTTGAAACAGGTTTTTTCCCCCTTAAATATGACTTTTAACCAAAGGGTCGTTCCAAGATCTCTTGTCAGTTTGAATCATACAGATACTTTCCTCGTATGTTTTGCTGAACAACTTGTTGAAGAGTGAACACCTGGAAGTTATACTTAAAAAATCTTATGGCTCTGTGTTTGATTTTCATTTTGTTGGCTTCAGTCAAAATTAGTTATGGTCTTATTTCTGTCTTGTCAATAATGAGATCTTACATATGCATAAATTTTGATTATGTCTTAATTATGTTAATTAAATTAAATCATGAATATAAAAAATAGATTATTTTTAATTGATGTTAAAATCTATGAAAATTCTACTAATTTTAAAATGGTGTTTTTTTTTTTTGCCTTTTTCAGGTTTTCAAAAACAACAATGTCTACCAGTTCCTTGACAACAGCGATGTGACGCGCAGCAACTGGATGCACTACACAAATTTCGCCTACACGGCAGCCCAGCAGAACTTAATCGCGTGTCAGATAGACTTCAATATTTATTTCTACACGACGAAAGCCCATCCCCCCCAACACGGAGCTCATGGTGTGGTACTGTAGGGAGTATGCTGACCGCCTCAACTGCCCCCTGACAGGGGAGGAAATGCTGCAAAACTGGAGTAAGTTACAGTTATTTCCCCTTTTTTAAGAAAAAAACTTTGATTTTGTGACGTTTAAGGGCTTTTTAATTGGTTAGTAAAATACTTAATCTTTCATAAAATGGGTGAAAAAAAATGTGTTTTTGGTTATACCTTTCATTTTTTTTCCCAGATGAATAGCAATTTTTTGGACCACATTCCAATATCTGTTTATATTGAAGTATTTTTTGTTTGTTTTTTTTTACTTTTATAATTAAGCTTTAAAATGAAGGTGCAATATTGAGGAAAACATGTTAAACTTAATTGATAGTTTTGTTGAAAAAGGATATTTCGGCTGATTAAATGATTTTCTCTTATTTTAAGATATAATAGATTGAAGAGAACAAAAGAATTCTTGGTCAAATATCTTTTTGTGTCAGAAATTCAATGGTCTTCTATATATATTGAAAAGCTTTTTTTTTCTAGGAAAATAGAAAACAGAAAATAATTACTTTGTTGAAAGCTAAAAAAAAATCATGGATTTTCATTAAGTCTTGTTTAGAAATAATAAATCATTAACCTTTGTTTGTTGTAAATAAAGCTGGCTTTTATTGTCTGCTAATAAGTTTAATTTTCCGCAGTCACTTTGAAAATGGAACCAGTCTGAATGAGAAATAAGACATTTCTTCTTGGGTATTTTTCTGATATTAGACATGTCTTTGTGAATCTTGGAGCCTGCAAGGCATAATCAAAAGTTGACTTTTCCCGAGTTTATTGTTATTGAGAAACCCCAAGGAAAATGCTTTGACAATATTCACAGAAATGTCCTTTTTGAAATCGTAGATAGCTAGTGCAGGGACGTTGGAAACATCTTGATTTTCAAAGATGGCCCCATGTGATTAAAGTGGGAAAAAACAATAGGCTCGCCTCCAAGGAGGTATTTTCTCATGAAGTTCTTTGCACGCAAATATGAGAATTTGAAATGCGATCAGGAATGTCGGAGCAGCGACGAAGCGAAAGATCAGTGAAGCTCAATAGGGATAATCTCAATGATCGCCTTAATTCATAGTCAACTAGCAAATCATGATCTTTTTATTTTAAATTGTTGAATCTTGATTGCTATACACAGGACCAAATTTGAAAAATTGCCAGTGAAAAGAAAGATATCTTTTAAAGGATAAAACAAAAAAACCTCCAATTCATTGTCTAAACCAAACCCTCTAGGCATTTGTTTATATTAATGTAACAAATTTGAGTATGATACATTGAATTGCATTTGGGAGAGAAAAATATGGCAAGAAAGAAATTGATGTAACATCTGGTTTGTTTGCATTGATTAATAGATAATGATGCTTTCACTGTCCTCGTAAATGCCCGGAAACGTAAGTCTAGCTCAATCTTAATTTTTTTGGTGTCTTTTGAGAAATGAAAAGCATAGTCGTAATCTACCGTATCGTTTTCACTTAATAATGAAATTTTTCCAAAAATATTGATATCAGCAGATCTAGACTTTGTCACTATTTTAAAAATGATTATAGTGCGTTATAATTAGATCTAAAGGCAGCCTTTATTTTGTACATGAAACAGATAAAGAAAAATTTTATTTTCCCGAACAGAAAATGAAATCTGATAGTAGGTACATTGTAGATATCTGCTTGAATATGAAGATTGTGTCTTAAATATACTTTTAAATATAATCATTACGGTATTGTGACGTTCCCATTTGACACTTTCAAAATAAAATTGACAGCAAATGCTATGGTCTTTTTATGCAAGATAGACCAATTATGTAAAATTGTACCATAATTTAGCATGTGAAAATGATTTCTGAATAGAAAATATTGCTATATTTTGGAAGTTAAGCATATCGTTTACACTGGTGTCGGAGATTTTAAATCATTTTTACACTTCCTAGGACTGTTATATTTTGATGATGTGTTAATGAATGGTAAATTTGATATCTAACTTCATGCAAGGAATTTCGATGTATTTGTCCATGTAGATTTAAATTTAAAAGTATTGAAAGCAGTGCATAATTATAAATATCTTATATAGAAGATATAAATATTATTTTCTTTACATATAATTTTAAAGCAAAACACTTTTTACCCATGTCAATATTTTATATTTTACTAGCCTAAGTATATTATTTAACAACTCTTACATACCCTATTTATTTTCTTTTTAGATTATTTAGATGAATTTATTTATAATTATTTGATAGAATCAGGATTTCAAAGAAAAGATTTTTTCTTTCTTATTAATAACTTTATTACTTTAAAATAATTAATTATCATCATAATTACAAATCATGATGAATTCCATTATTAAATTCATATCTTATGATATTATCCATTTGAAATATATTCTATTGATTTTTCAGCAGCAGTTTTTTTTTAATATATTTCATCTAACAATGTATCTTTAATTAGTACACTGTTCGAATTATTTTTTCAACTTTTACTGCAGTTTGTCGGTGCATATCGTTTAACTGACGTTTCCTATCATCACCGCTCGCCCATTCCCTCTTTAGATTTCCTAATTATCGAAGCCCAAATAATAAGAAAAAAAAAAATTCGTTTTTTTTTTTATTTTTAACAATTGGCAGTTCACTAAATCAGTGTCTAATTATAGGATAACTAGGCCTGTATCAGAGTGCAGAAAAATTATCACGTTGTTTGAACTCAGCGTTTTCCTTTCGAGACTTTGTAATGAGAGCAAATTACTTTCTCCACACTCAAGTGTTGAATCAATCGATTCGGTCAACTACTGGGGAATGTCAAGAGTCGGCAATTAATCGTCGCAGGGTAATCATTCGATTAAATAAACAACTTTTACATCAGATCACAACTGTTTTGCTAATTGAAGGGCTGTTAACACTTGATTTGATTTTTCTTCGCAACAATTGATCAAGTGGCTTTATATAGGATCTTGTGGGGTTTCTGTGTAGTTGAAAAGTGGTTGATTTCTCTGTAGTTTTCTTTTTGTTTGTTTCTTTTTTCTCTCTCTCTTTCTCATTCATTCTCTCTCTTATTCTCTCTCTCTCATTCTCTCTCTCTTTTTTGATTCTGTAGTAATTTCGCCATCTCGGTCAGTGAGAGAAAAAAAAATTTACATCAGTAATTCCAAATAGATGTTTATTTGCACGATTTTATGGCATTTTATATTCTAGCTGGAGCCTTTTACAAATGAAAAGCGAAGCCTTGATGTTTAAACAGTATATCATTTCAATGGCTTAGATTCCCCACTTGGGATCAATGAAAGTGATTTTAGTAAATATCTGCTAAAGCTTACAGCCATCTCGGATTTCCTTCAAAAGAATTACCACTAATGACTTTCACCATTTTGTAAATTTTACACCATTAAATTATTAATCTATTGCCTCAATTTTGCTTTCAAGGTTTTCAATTAAAAACACATTTTTTTGCCTGTTGGGAGTCAGGTTTGACAGTTGAATGAAATGAAAATCAACAAATGAAAATGTCAAAAATGTCATATAATAAGACTGTTTTTATAATACATATTGATGTTTGCCTTTGTGCTGCTAGATCAAGTTTCTCGTTTCTGAACATGTAATGAAAGCTGCGATTTAGAAAAACTGATCATTATAAAAGTTAGAGACTTTTATAATGGAGGTCAAAGAACTTTCATAAATAAAAACTTGTGAAAACATTCGACAAGTCTGGCAATTTTTTCCTGAATTGATGAAATCTGGTTGATAGAATTGACATTATAATGTTAATATGATCAATAAATAAACCTATACTTTGTTAATACTTTTGTAAAGATTTTTTTATTAAAGGATACTTTTTATTTTACTTTTAACAGGGCGGCAGTATATCGAGCGACAGATCACCATGCCCAAACCCTTACTTCCTCTTCCGATCTGTCACAACGCATTCAAACCGGACCTGAGCGATTCCAAATTCTGTCCAGAAAAACTGACGAAGGAGTCCAAAAACGAAAGTAGTGACAGCAGTCGAGACGATGGCTTCGCCATTGATTACAGTTTACATAAGAGAGATGGTTCGCCCACTAGCGAAGATCTTGAGAGGAGTCGAGAGGAACGCAAAAAGTCAGAAAATATGGAAATTATCCCCTCCCCCACTAAGTCTCCGCCCATCAGTTACTTGAGGGACAGGCTGTCGCCAATGTCTATCTTTCAGGCTAGCTCCACACCATCTGCTTTCCACCCAAAACCGGTCATGGCACACAGCACTCCAAAGAAATCATCGTCCGGTGCGGTGTTTGATAGTCTGCTGATGAAGAAGATGAAGGAAAATGGTGAAGATGTGCCAGACAAAATGCTGAAGGGAGATATGTCTCCACTTGACTTTAAATCACCCAATGAAATCAAATCACAAATCTCACCTGCTCATGAGCCGAAAATCAAAACCGAAGAATCTAGTCCCAAAGATCTGAAGGATCGTGCACCTCATCCAGACCAATTCAACCCCTTCAATCCATTCTTTTTCAAGTTCATGCAGCCAAACCCGATGATGGATAAAAACAATATGCCTATGCCTCCATACATGGGCCGTCCAGAAGAAAACAAATTCATGTCCAAGATGCCTCCCCATTCTGGGCCCCCCTTGTATTTCCCCACCCCATCCATGCCCTATCTTCCAGCCATGTATCCATTTGGCCCATACCCAGGAATGCCCTGGCAAATGTTTCCGCCTCCTTTCCAGCAGATGGGCAACCAGCAAGCACCGATGCCATTTCCACCTCGACCCATGATGCCTCAGCCAGAGCAGGTCCTCAATCTAACAAAACCAAGAATGGAGGGGGTTCACGGACGGGGACACAGAAGTCTGCCCTATCCTCTGAGAAAGAAGGATGGAAAGATGCACTACGAGTGTAATGTTTGTTATAAATCATTCGGACAATTGTCAAATTTAAAGGTGCACCTTCGCACTCACACTGGGGAAAGGCCATTTGTCTGCCAGACTTGTGGCAAAGGTTTCACCCAGCTCGCTCATCTACAGAAGCACCATCTTGTCCATACAGGCGAAAAACCTCACGAGTGTACAGTCTGCGGAAAGAGATTCAGCTCAACCTCCAACCTCAAAACTCACATGCGACTACACTCGGGGGAGAAACCCTTTCATTGTAAACTCTGTCCAGCCAAATTCACTCAATTCGTCCATCTTAAACTTCATAAAAGACTGCACACCAATGAACGTCCATACGAGTGCCCTCAGTGTAACCGCAAGTACATCAGTGCGAGTGGACTCAAAACTCACTGGAAGACTGGCAACTGCATCCCGCCCGGTTTGAACATTGACTACAACACGCTGTTAGAAAATACTCATCACGAGGTCATCAGCCAAGACCGGCAAGACGGATACAACGAAAACATGGAAGGCGAGAAATTTGAAAAATACGACCAAGAGCTGGACGAGGACCTCTCCAATCAAAGTCATTTAGACTCTTTTAACAATAACGCAGACAGTCCTAGTGCTAACGGAAGCTTAAATCATTTACGTTTGAACAGTTGTAGTAGCAGCGTGATTGGAAGTGACGAAGAAGGGGAAAAGAACCCTCCCTCGCCGGCTTTCTCTGACCCCGAGAACAGCAGCACCAGTGTGTTTGAGAAACCAGTGGAGTATACCATGTCACCCTCACCCCCAAAACTGTCATCCCCATCCCCCATCTCAAACCCTGAGCCCGTCTCAGTTTAATCAAATTAAACTATAGTGACAGATTAGAAATTTCCTAGAACTGTTTTTTTATGGTTGGAAAATACTGTATTAAATTATACATGTAAAAGATGCATAATAACAAAGTAGAGCATGATAATTTAATATATACATTCAGACCTTATGTAGAAGAGTTCTATCCCTTGATAGATTGTGTATTTGATTTGACAAGAACTTAGTGTGATGATGATAATGATATATATATCCATGACAGGTCAAATATGACGTTTTTTTGTTTGCTGAATATTTATATTTCATGTTATTTAAACAGAGTTGAATTGTTTTTGTATAATTTATTTTTCTTTCTTTCTTTTGAGTTGTGATTTTTAAGGTACATTTTTTTTTAGGTTATACCAGTCTTCTTTGTAATTTAAGTGTACAGCTCAGCAGCCTCTGAAAACAATTTGTATTTATTTTTTTTCATGGATTTTTGATTTCATAACTTCCTGCTACATGTATTAAATGCTAAAGCACTATATTCTTTAACCCTGTTTTAAAACTTTTTTTCTTTATGAAACATGACCATGTTGAAAATTTTGAATTGAATGACTTTATTGGCAGCAAGGAAATATTTATTTTCTGATATCAGTGAAACTAACAAATTTTTGCTGTGTGTTTTCCCACTAATTCTTTTTTTTAGGAAATGTGAATTTGTACCTGTTGTTCTTATAATGGCTCTTGCATTTTGTGAATGTCATCATGTTATGATGACGTTTTGTTTTTGTATGATTTTTTTCCTGGCATTTCATTTGCATTTATGTCTATTGACAATCATTTTTAAGAGTATTGCTAATGAATATACTTATTCAGTTCAATGACTGTATTGAAATGGTTAATAAAATGTGCTCCCAAAAGCATAAGAACTGTGAACAAAGAAATTTTGTTAATTTAAGAGGGATTTTCAATGGAAACAACATTACTTCTAATGAAATGTTATCGTCTGATGAAATCCTTTTTATTCTGCTTTCAATGAGATACAAATTGTTTATCTATTTTGGTCCGTTATGGGGGATCATAATGTTAATCCTTTGTTTTCAATGTTTACAATAGGGAAAAGTCTTCATGTATGCTATAAAATTGACTACAATAGGCCGGATTAGAAATGGCATTTGGGCTTCAGAGAAAATTCAGCGTCACTGATGCTCTAGGAGATAAGATAATGTATTGGTAAATAAAAGGTTTTTTCTTAAATTTTCTAAATCAATTGTCATGATTATCTCCCTTGGCACGAGTGCAGTCCCTTGGCGCATCGGCCATATCGTCCATATCACAGAGAAACGAGATTGGGAGTTATTAATGACACCGGAATGGTCCGGAGCTCTCTGTCAAATTAACAGAGCCGTTCTACGTAACTGTATAGTAAACGTGTTTGTTTAATAAATTCCAGGAGACAATTTGGGAGTCTCCGGGCGCTCTGGAATCGTCTTACTTAGACTTTTCAAGCGTGTCCGCTCTAATCTACACAATCGTCGGAGTAATTTTCAAAATCGCTAGACAACCGTCATTTCCCTTTGACTCTTTCTCTCTGGTGAATTATAAGATTTCTATGCAAATTCTCCTCTGTGGCCATGCCAGGGAATTAACAGGTTGACACCATATTGAAATTAGTGAAAATCTTTATCTGGAGAGTTCGAAGCATTGTTCTTAAATGTTGGCCCCCATTAGCGAAACAAATGATGCAGAGAACGCATCATCTAACAGGTCTCTTTAACTAATGATTTAGTAAAATCAACCGGCAAATAAAAAAAAAGCACATTGAATTAAGCTCTTGCATCATTTGCATGTAGTCGTATGCGGCGATTAGATCTCGAACGCAAATTGGCAGTTGAAATTGACAGGCATAGATAGCGAACGGTTATCGTGGCTCAATGGAGAGAATTGATTGTGAAAGTTTTCTGTCAACACTAGAAGCGGAAATGTTTCGCTTTCTGTCGAAATTTGTGTCAATATTTATCAATTAAGGGATGCTTTACGACCGGTCGGTTTAAAGCGGTGAAATAGAAAACTCTAATAGTTAGATCTAAATGATAGGTGGTACGTTTCAGAGGTAAAACAAAAAAAAACAAAAATCAAGAGAAAAGAGAAATTGTTCTTAAATAGAATGTGCGCAAGTTGATAGAGATCATTGGGTTTTTGAAAATAGCACACCTTTATGGGTTTTTTTCCCAACAAATTAAAATAGATTGTCTCCTTTAACAGTCACAATTCTCCGACTGGTACGGACATCGCAATTGATATTGGAAAACATGTTAATATATTGACAAAAAATATTTTTCTGTCCCCTCTTTTTAATTCCTGAAACAAAATTACGAAAAATAAACCCCCACTGTTGAACAAACAATATTCTAAATGTAAAATAAAATGAACTGGTTATAATGTTTGTATTTCGTTTTCCTTTTTGAAGACCGTGTAATGTTTTAAACTTAACTTGTTTATGTTTGAATATTTTTTAAAAAATAAAAATATATATACACAAACAATTCATTTGGGATTTTTTTCTCGTTTTTTTTAATTTACGATTTCTATTTTTGAGGCACCCCCCCCCAAAAAAAAAACAACCTAAAAACAAAAACAAAAACCCAACAACAATCAAAAAGGTATATGAAAAACATAAAAGGCACTGAAAACCTTTAAGTCAAAAAATTCAAAATATGTTTTTATAACAGTAGTATGATTATGACAGATGCAAACTGGGCTTGTATTGCATTCATGCAATCATAAATTGTTATGTCCTCTTTACAAATGAATTTAAATTATTTTTGTTATAAATGTATTCTTCAATTTTATATTTTACATAATGTATCAAAAATACTTTATATATAGGAAAAGCAATCCGAAAGTGAGATTTTCTACCTGTTGATTTATCGATGTCGAAATTACACAAAACTCTTAATGCTAAATATACATGTACCTATGTTTCTGATACGAAGCTTACGACGGTAAGAACTTTTGACATTTAATAAAGAAAATTCTCAACACGTTATATATTTTCTATGAAATTATGTATAAAAAGAAAAAAAACAACAAATTAACATTGATAGAATATGCATGTGTATTTTTCAATGTTTTATCCAAAATATTTATATTCATATATGTTAAAAAGACCAAATGCGCATTTGTTTCAAACGTTAGGAAGAAAATTTACCTGAAATCGTACGTCACGTGATTTGCGTTTGAATATTTCGTGAAACAAATAATTTTATTAAAACCAAATCTTAATACAAGGAAACATGGACTTGGTAATATTGTTTTTTTTATGATTCATATCATTCATGCAACACGTGCAATTTTTCAATGAAAAAAGGAAGGGGGGTATTTCCAAGGTCATATTCTTTCCACAAGCTAGCGTATTATTTTAGAGGACAAAGAAGGTGAAAGGCTGTTCCTTAATGTCTGCTTAAGATAGCAATCACAGTTTCCATTGCAATTAAAATGCATGTGTTAAAAAGAATTTATCCCCGCCTGACAATATGATAAATCTGATTTATGAACTGATTAAAATATTAAGTTCATAATCTCCAGTGGGCTGCCAGTGAAAAACGTTCTAATTGGTCACGTGACCGAAGCTCATTTAAATATTACAAAAGATTTTTGGCAGTTTGAACCAAAAAAAAAGATAGACGCGTTGGATGACCATTTTGCATAAAATGGGATAAGAAAGGGTGAATTCTAGCCCTCCTGAAGATAAGGATTCTGAAATATCAGCAACTGAGGGCAATGTACTGATTTCAAACTTTTACAATTTTCCCCGATTAGAACTGACCCCGCGTCTGTGACTTCCTCTGTTAATTCTATTATATCTCTCTCCCCCAAGTACAATACTCACTGCACTGTTCCTTTGGCGACACTGGATAATAATTGCATCACTTTCTGCAGTCATAAAACGCTTGAGAAAGAGTTCATCGCTCTTGTTTCAGTGCAAAAGTTATATGTGACATAATTATGTTAATTTGCAGGCAGATTGCAACGTTACAATTGCTGAATAAGAGAATACAGTGAATGAAAATTAAGAATACTGAAAATAGTACGGGAGTCGTTCTTTCAAGAGCCCAGTGAAGCTTTTTGTACTTCCTTTGATCTTTCAGAAATAGACTTTCGATATATATTTATACCACGCACAATTTAATAATAGTCTACTACTCTACTTATAGCAGTATTTGTACATTTCGAAAAGTGACGAAGATTATTTTTTCAAACTCTTGCAAACTATGCTACATGTTGTTGCAATATATATATATATCTATTTTGCCCCAAAATAAATTCATTTATGTAAACATGTTATGCTTTTTACCAACAAATAAAAGGAAAAATCTTGACATTTGTCCAACTTGAAAAACAAGCTCGGAGTCGCCATAGGTTAAATCTGAATACAGTGAATTTTCCTCCTTCAAATGTATTACTTTCTTTCTTTTAACATGATTCGCAGACGACAGTCGCCATTACTAAAAAACACGTGTTTAAATTTTCCGGGTGGCATACGGATATCGGCTCTCACGGCGTGGTTACTGATAGGCTTAACTCAACATCGGGGTCCCATCACGACAACTTGCAATTGCCTGACCCCCCGAAAAGATAAATCCTGACCCGGAACCGAAGTTGGAAAGACGAGCCTTCCTCTCGAGTATTTTCTTTACCAACATGGCTTCCTCAAGGCGATCGAGAGGAAAAATGAACATTTTTCATTTTTTCTCAGTTTCGGCCCTCGGTAGATGTCGGTTTCACTATCTGGAGTATCCGGTTAAGATTTCCTTGTTAAGGCACAATAGAGCCAGGGAACTGATAAATCTGTCTGGGCCTTAAATACTATCTACCCTCTCATCTGTGGCCATTCAATGTCGTGGAAGTGTTACATATACTTGAGGTACATAATACGGGTGAAAACATTACATATTGTCCGCTCCAGTGTAAAAAAGCGCATTTTTAAAAGATGGGAAGATGTGATAATAATGATAAACCCCAAGGTCTCTGTCCAAACGCGTACATTAAGTAACAACTTATTGGCTTTAACTTTCTCCAATCTCCATTTCGTATCTGTTTTGAGTTTCAAACAACAAAGCTTAATACACAAACCTATATAGCGTCATGACCTAATAATTTCAAGGTCATGTGAAAAAAAGGTCAAAGTAGCACTTCAAAACTTTTTTGTTTTCCTCCTTTGATGTATTGACGTTTATACTTAATATGCAACGAAAACACAAACAGTTGAAACCTCTCACAGAAATTTAAGAGGCCTAAACGAAGGCCACATTGTTTATATTACTAAGAGGACTAAACAGGGCCTCATATCACAATTGATATATAAAGTAAAAGTGTTTTTGTCCAAGAGATATTATGAAAACCCAAATGTTATAAAATTTAACGAGCTCATGAATATTTTTAATGTAGAAAAACTAAAAAACTTGTCAAGATTTATTAAGAAAATTTTCAAAGTCTGTTCTTCCAGAAACCAACTTTAGCAACCTACTATTTTGTAAACTTTACCTTTTTTTTTTTTATCAATATTACTCCTACTAAACATGTGATCCTTGACTGTGTTTGTGTACATTTGTATATACTGATTTTGAACCTCAAATACCAGTGAACTGGTCTTGAGTGAATAAAGAATTGAATTGAAAGTGAGAATACTTTTATAATCATAATAATTTATATGTAAGATAATTCAACTTTTGAAAAAATTCCGATGTAAACGAATTAAGTGATATAATTTTGTTGTTGTTGATTTACAAGTATGTGCAAAACACTAATTAATGGTGGATCCGTTTTTATCTATTAAAGAGGTGTTAAATTTTATGCCTATGAAATTGGGAAAATACCAGACATGTTTTTTTTTTCTGTTACAAAAGACAAGCATCATTTTGCACTAGAAAGGAATTACTTTGAATATACAAATCTCGGTCTTTATAATGCATGCTGCATTGCGACAACATTTAAGCCATGAAGCCTACTACTTGTCCACTTGAATCTGGACTGCGCACCACAAGGGTGGTTTTTGCCAGTTAGTTTGTTAGCAAGTTGTAATGCATGTTGAGCTTTAGACGAAGGTAAAATAAAACTATGTCCAACCATCGTATAGAATGTTTGAGTAAATGCAATTTAAAAAAAAGGACCCATTTGGTTTTTTTTAATAATATTCTTTAACTTTTTAAAATTGATACCGCATGTACGACGTACACCACATGGTAAAAAAGCCAGTTTTTAGCATTTTTTGTTTTTCACCACTACAATATTTCTGAAGTCGTGTCCGTTAAATTCAGAGGTCAATTATGAATGATGATTTGAAGATCTGCATTGTTTATAGATTGCACAAATGAGAGATTATAGATGTTTCCATTGACATGTTGTTTAGTTTAAAAGATTCAATTTTTTTTTATCAATATCTTCATATTATTCTTGACATTTTTCGTCATTGAAATAAATTGAATAATAATAACAACAACACAGATATCATCTTAAAAGATAAATAAGAATATATGAATATCAATTATCACGTTTAAACTTGGCTCAGCCTCTCCCTACCGAAGTTGGCTTGGGGGTGGGGGTGGGGAGGGGGGGGGGGTCTATAAAATTAGAAAAAAAATTAGAGAAACGGCTTGGTGCAGGATAATGTAACCGGAAAAACGAAAATACATGAACATCCCATATCATATTTTTTTTTAAACTACATGTAATATATTTCTTTTGATTTGTGTTCTGATTTTTATAATCGTCTCTTCATTTTGTTGCCGTTTTTTCTTCGATGTAATTTTTTTGCATACATATGATGAAGAAACACGGGGAAAGATAAATGCCATTTGGCGAAGGATAGTAGATGCCTATTTTGCACTCTGAACCGATGAAATTTAAAGCGAGATTCTTTTGAGAAATAGAAAATTTACGAAGATATTGTCATAAAAACGTACATACTTTTATGCAGACAACTTGATATGGAACAGATTAGAATGAGAATGGGCTTATTATATTATATACAAACTAATATATAGTTGTATGTTTGAAACAAATTTAAGATTCAAAATTATGCTGAGCTATCATTTTTAAGTTTTAAATGCAAATTATAGAAAATTTAAAATATGTATCCGTTCAAAATTTCAGCTTTCTTGATTTGAAAAATGTTGGTCATCTTTGGAAAAGTATTATAAATTTTTAAATGTATAAGTCAATATATGATACATGTATATAAGATTAAAAAAAACCTCTTTCCTTATTATATATATATATATTGTGAAAGAGTATGAAATGGAGCGGTGTATAGTATGATAGGGGGTGAAATAAAGAGCACAGAAACATTTAATATATTTATACAGAAGATTATAGATATTCTTTCTCCTATTTTCGAAGATATAAATATGTATTGTTATCAACACATTTTATCGCAAACATTATGTGTGCATCTGACGTAATTAGCTCGTAGATTTCAGCTTCATTAACATGGCTAACATTAAAAATATAGGCGTTATTTAAACAATATTACATTTACATGCGTGAACTACTGGAACCTCCGTCATATGTAATATTAGTCCACTGTTAACTCTAGTCTCGTTCAACCAGACGCTCGGCTGTCTCCGTATATCTCCGACGAGCAGAGAGACAGCCGAGCGTCTGGTTGAACGAGACTTCTTTTAACTCTGTTTAACCCTATCAATTAATTGTAAAATGTAAAATATCGCAAGTCGTTACACGTACTGTCATCACAAAAAGAAACCAGAAAAAATGGAGATCTTTATGCCCCAGGTTTCGACAAATGCCAATTTTTGTCTTTGATATAGTGATTTAATTTCTGCTTTTATTTGAAAAACCATCCGCGAAGTCTTAAAAAATGCATGCACTTGTAATTAATTTTTTTTATATACTTTTGTTCTAACATATTGTTATGTTGTAAATTTTGGAATCAAAATTGATATGAAAGCCAAAAGCTGAAGTACGATTATTTTGAAAATCATAGAAAGTTGATATTGTTTGTATGGGGGGATATTCTAAATTTGTGAATATAGTATTTTCGTTCTGAAAAGATTGGATGAACATTTTGTTCTTTATCCACTTAATTGCTACAATAGTTCTTATGCCTATAAGTACGTCAACATTTTTGATAATTAATACTAACAATAGATTTTTCTATTGTTGTTGAAAGAAGATGGGTGGATAAGTCGTGTAAATTGGCTTCATAAGAACGAAAAGGGATCTGAAAAATTAATAAAATATTAACAAATCTGATATTTTTCGTTTAAAATCATTGAAAATAATGTATGTGATGTGTTTAACCTTTATTTATGAAATGTATCTGTACAATGCGAGGTAACTCTAATTAGATACTAGTCGATGGTTTGTATTCTCCTTTCAACGTGGCTCCAATCAAATATTATGAAAAGAAAGAGAACTCCCCCATAAAAAAAATAAAATAAAATTAAAAAAAAAATAAAATAAAAAGACAAAACAAAAAACAAACAAATATAATTTAATCTACAAGTTCCGGCAGAATGAAGAAGTACCGATATGTCATTTTCTTTTCTCTGTTTTTTTCCTTATAAAATCATTTATTCATACAATATCAATAATAAAATAAAATCAAAGAAATCCCATGAGTAACAAAATTTTCAATTAATTAAAACATGCTGCATTATTTATTAATCAACGGAATATTCTCATACTTATGAATTGAATTAAAAGAATATTCGACATCTACAAAACTCAATTAAGGAGGCCGGGTGGTAAAAAAAATTACCTATTAGATCTACGTTTAATACTTAGTTATGACAATATGTTTTATTCTTAGCTATAAACTATAATTTTAAGAAAAATTCCATTTTATATTTAAATAACTTTCCGTATCTTTATGCATATCTCTTCCTCATCGGAAGAACAATTTCAAAATGGCCGCGACCATCCAGCTCTTTAAATCGGTATCCATGAAATCACTAACTATATTATTTCTTTTACATATTTTGTTTGTCTAAAATTAAACAAAGCATTGTAATTAACATATGCTTGCTCTCTGAAACCATTTGGTTTCATCCGAGTAACCGTCACGCGAGCATCCAATATGGCGACGACCCAACAAGGCATAGAATTATAAATAAATCTTGTTTGAACCAATTAGATATACCTTGTGGATTGCATGACTCTTTGTTATATTGTGTCAAATATATATATGTGCTGCTTTCCTTCCACATTCGCATCAAAATGATCAATTATTCGATGTTTTTTATGCTATCCTATTCCTTTCTCATAAATAAAAAAAACCAGTGTATGATATTGGAATTCTTTAGAGAGTTCTACATTTTTCTTCCAATATCTAGGGCATACTTTAAAACCTGGCCTGGCCTCAAAGTTGGCATGGCCTCACTTTTGGCCTAAAAAATGGATTGGCCCGAAATTTTGGCCCGTCAGCAGAAATTGGCCTGGCCTCAAATTTGGCATACATATCAACATTCTAGGCCTCGATTTTATTTTTTGAGTTTCTTTACATATTTGATGATTTTATTGGTTTTAATTGATTTATTTACAATACACATTAAACATCCCACTTGGTGCTTTCGAGTCTTATAGTGATAGTCTATGGAAAATTAAAGTTACAATTGAAGATATAGTACTAGCAATGTATATATAAAATTTTGATTCAGTCTGTTTTAAATTCTAAAGAACTTACGAAAGTAATTTTCCATGTTATTGTATAGCCATGGCGTGTTTTTTGACAGTTTGTTATTGTCATTTTTCATCCAATCGCTCAAACTGCTCTCAGGATTGGACTTTATCAATGTAACTCTTCCTATATTAATGAATTGTATGAGAAAATGATAATAAAAGAGGCTAATATTTATTTATTCTAATCAACATCATAGGTTACAAAATGTTTGACTTTGTTCAAATTCTGATAATTCCCCACAGGAGGAAAATTGTTTTCTTAGTATACAAACAAGACATGCATGAAAACCTACTCTAATCAAGAGGGTGATGCATGATAGATAGATGGTCATTCATGAATCAAATTATATCGAAGAATGCAATGTTGTAGTCATTCATTGTGGTAACGTTGATGTTTATTTTTAATTGTATCAATTGCAATGTTAATATGAAAAAACCATCGCACATGTTAATTAATTAATGTGATAGAAAAACTTAACAAAAAACAAACAAACAAACAAACGAAAATATGCAACAGTATATTGCATTTGTTTTTGTGTCGAAACGATGCCTATATGCTGTGAGCAAGTTTGTCAATGAATCGATATTTTTCTATAGTAAAACAATATCTCATCTCTCCTTATGAATATTTTATAGTTTCTCGGAAAATTTAATATGGATTCTCAAAATTCTTAAATCAATTTGTCAAAAATTGTAACTTAATTTATAGCAGAAATTGAGATGAGCAGTGTTTTAATTGGAGAAATGACATTTTGTACTATTGATTACATATTAATATCTACAAAGTTAGCTGCATGTTACAGTATTGAATCACATATCGATTTTAAATCTTAAATAGCAAATCACCTAAACATTACTTATTTTCACCAAAAATGGAAAAATACAAGTTCCATGTAAAATCAGTACAATGTTTGATATAAATGTTACATATAGCATTTTCGCGAATAACATTAACATCAATGTTTTGCAGATAAAAATGTTATTAGTAATAATTGCAACGCAACGTTGACCCCCTCTCATGAAAGAAAAACTCCTTCAATATTTGCAATAACTCCGATATCTTCGGCATGGCTACAGTCATGTGACGTTTTATAGCCACAGTCCAATATTGTTGTCTCATTAGATAAACAATTCACGTTATCCATTAAAATAGCCCCGGTGCCGCTTCCATATTTATAAGTTACCTGTAATGCACTAGAAAGAAAATATAACGCATCAGATACAGCATCATGTCGAACATGATCATATATTTTGACCAAATATCTCAAGAGGATAAAACACAATTAACGATCTCCAGCAATGTTCGATAACTCTTAATTATCAGGATTTTTTTGTTCGTATAATAAATCTGCCTTTTACATTGACAAATTTAATTAGTCTTGAAGTGTTAATATTACACAAAGTAGTTCAACGAACTGCTTGGCTTAGTGGTTTCACGGATACCTACTATATAGAGGTACAGTGGTTCGAACCACCGATACATTGTTACAACCTTTTTTTCTAATTTGATCTCTACTTGTATACGTTATTTATTCCATTTTATTCATCGTTACCAAATTTGCAATAACTTCGTAAAATGCATGGATACCATTAAAGAATTCTTTTGATTTTATTTCAGTTATAAAGTTTGAAGGGTAAATAAAATTTTTCTTATGAAAAAAAAAACCTTTGAGGCTGAGGATCGGAGAACCTTAAGTTCGAAAAACTTATAACAGTTATCTTCTTAATACTTACATTATATATTACACTTTCTACCGTACAAATTACAGTGTAAGTGACAAAGAAATAAAATTCTTATTTTGAACGTCTTTAATAATTGTTTGTTTAAGCAGAATTATAATAGAGTCTTATAAGAAAAAAATGCCAATACAAATATTTCACAATGACATTAAATATTTCATTTTTTTTTAAAATTGATTAAATATGAAAAGAAGAGAAGAGAAGTTAATATTAAACATTAAAGTTGCAAATGGAAAATTTTCTTTTACTTTATATAAGTTCAAGCTTTAAAAATCATACATAGAATGGTAGATCTGACAGACAATTTAATTTGTTGACGATCCAGTCTTATTCAACAAGCTTTACTTACCCTGGAAATCCCAAACTTCTACAAACGACATCTGCCTCCGACATTCCAAAATAATCATCACATACGGTTCCCCAGGATCCATTTAAGTAGACTTCCACTCTCCCTTCAAAGGACACATTGGAACCAACCAGCCTGGTGTAACCTAAGATCAGATATAAGCATGTAAGTTTTATACAATTTTTCTTTTAAAGTTATATGGCACGTGAACAGAATAGCAACATAATAGTAACATGAAAAGTAACAGAATTGCAAATAGTTTTGCAATGATTCTTTAATTGATTGTTGCAATCAATAAAATGTATTGCATATAAAAGCTTGTTATTATTATTGTGTTTATTTTTTTTTTTGTAAAATGAAACTGTTATTAAGTTTTTGTATACGTTTTACGAATGAGCAATCTGTTTGTGTTTGTTACTGAATCGATTATTGAAACTCTTTTCATAGCATCTATTTATTTTCTCATCGTGAATAATGTGTGTAATTTTACTTTCTTTCTATTTTTTAATCAAACGGCATAATTTAATTTTCTTTTACGTTTTCCTTCAGATTCAACACTGTTGTTTTCCTGTTTATTTGTAACAAAGGACAGAAAAGACTGGAAAGAATTCGTTAACCATATCACCAAGTTTCTCAAATCACATTGATAAACTGTAAATAGGGTTATTTTTGCGCCGTTTCTTTTTCCACCCTTTATAACTTGCAAACGATTTCGCTCTGTCTTAATTCGCCCGACGCAGTTTGAAATAGATACTCTTACTGAAAAAAACACAGTTATTCGATATTCTTTTGCATGCGCAGTTTTAAAACGCCTTCTGACAACAAAGGCAAAAAGGGCAAAAATAAAATGGAGGCGAATATTTCCCAGTATACAGTAGCTTGGTAACATTGATTTGTTATTTACATACTTTCAATCTATCAAACTAAAGAATGAAATGTATCCCTAGGATATGACTTACTGCTCATAGTTAACATATACAAAACTATTTGGGACATTGTAACATATATACCATCAAACTATGCAAAGAAAGCACAATGAAAAGATAAAATATTAAATTAATATTACTTGCAGAGTTCCGTATATATTTACTGTATTCAATAATTTATGTATCAACATTTTGGTTATACAGTATAGAAATCAGTCAAAATGTGTTACTTACTGATTGAATAACGGTAATCTAGAGGTGACCAACCCCAACCTACAGTACAATTAATGGTTTGTTTGGAACCATGACTGATGTAGTTTGGATCACAACCATAAGTGATTGACGCCGGAGAATACCTTCGCTGAACAATGATTCCGTTTGGTATTACTGGTGTTGTTTCAGAGCAATTTTCTTGGAAATTTAATGTAAGCAAATTATACATATACAACTGTATAATCAATTATCAGCAGAAAAGGTTAAATAAATAAAAAAAAAATCATTGAAATTTGAAAAACTGATTTTTTACAGTTGAATAAACATGTAAAAATAGTTTCTACATTTTAACTTGTGAAATCAAAGTTTAAAATCCAAAGTTTTTATAAACAAAACTATGAAAAAAGCTAGCGATTTTTAAGTTTAGTTTTCCAAAACAACACTATGTTTTAGTTTCAATATTGTCCCCCCTGTAATTATTATTACAAATATTTTATTAACAGAATTTGAGACTATGCTTAATGTCTAATGCAATTTTAAACACGATTTAAATTTAAATTTCACAACAAGTAAATTAAAAAGTTGCTTACTATGTTCACATTGGTAATCAAGAACTGACCATTTCCCGCCATTAGAACAGTTAATAGTTTGAATGGTACCATAACCGATGAAGTCCTTGATACAACCATAAGTAATGGACGCCGGAGAATATGTCCGCTGAACAATATTTCCGTTTGGTACATGTATCTCTGATTCGGAACAATCTTTTAAATTGAGTAAAATTGTACACGTATTATATGTACAGCAAGATAAAGTCGATATGATCAAAGTTTTAAAAGAGAAAAAAAAAAACTGTTCATAAGGTATTTACAGGTTTGAATATTTTGAATATACAAGCGTATTTTCGCTATTACCTTTGGTATTTATATAATATTTTTAATAACATATCAATTAAAAAAATGTATTTAAATCATTTACCCCCTTTTTTTTTGGTTTGTGTTTTATACAGTACAACTCGCAGTTTATGATACCTGTCTCAATGTAAACTTTCCTATTCCCTGCCATTGTAACACATGTAGAGTAGTTGTTGCAAATCTTATCGCCACAAACGTTACTCTGATGGTCTACCCTCTATTGAAGAAATAAGACGGCACCGTCATTTATTATGAATAGATAAATGAATTTTAGGAAAATAAATTATGAAAACAACAATTTTGTTATATCTGAAACAAAAATTTAAAAAAAGGTTAATGACGTGCTTAATGGAACAAACCGGATTTAAATCTATCAAATGTATCTTACTTACAACTGTTTCAGCATAAAAATAGCTATCGTCGTCCACTAGATCATTTGTGTCATTTTTCTTCCTCTCATTGAGCTCACACTCCAACAAAACACGATTAAAGTTAATGGACAGGCAATAGGACATCGCCACACATTTTCTTAGACACATTTGGAAACCAATGTTCTTCTCAACTCCAGGCCACTTGACAGGCAATCTCTTTCCTATTACTTTATTTTGGTTAATTTCGGTCATCACAACACCAAGTTCTCCTATTTGAATAAGAATTATAAAAGCTAGCATACTTAAGCTTGCCAAAATTCAGTTTGATTATAAGCGATGCGAAAGCTCGTGTAAAAATGACAACCAGAGTTTAAAGCCAACGCATATATAGTAAATCAAAGATTAATTATTAATACCCGCGCATGTGCCATTAATGATTTGTGTTCTTTTCTGATATATTCCTAAATTTGACAAATAAATTATGAAGTGTTGAATCTTGAATGTTTTTCGTAAAAGTTTTTAAAGAATTGATATCTGGGTATGATTGTATAATATAATATACAATGTTTGATGCTTATTAAAATTGCACTAAATTCAAATTGCACTACTAAGAACAGAAAATGACAAAGATATCAAATGTAAAGTATAATCATAAAAACTTAAAATGATAGTTTTAGTAAAAAATTTTAAGAAACCGTTTAATTGAACATTTTGCTGAAGCATGTCCATCTATTGAAATAACCATGCAGTCTACAGCGAAAATATGCAAATGTTCACAGTACAAATGCCAAAGAAAAGATTTAAAAAATGAATCATTGCTCGTTAAACTAAACTATATGACACTTGATATATTCAGGGCTAAAATCATTAATTCAAAATCACACATTTTCCGATCGATAAAAGTCGATAAAAATCTGAAGTTTTTTTGGCATCAATATGGATGAAATTTTACAATATTTTTCGATTTCATTTTATTGACTATATCTACTGGAGACAATTTTGAGTGTTCTCTTGTCTAGTTAAATTTAAATTTCATTTATTGACATAAAAAGCTGTCAAATATCAAGAAGCAGCTAGAAATAATGAGTCTTTTCTATGGAACGCCTAAACAGCCTTGTGTAGATGTTAATTTAAACATAGGTGGATCCTTCCTAAAACAATACAAGTTTAGATGCCAGTCCTTATCAAAATTTGACAGCCCTTGATATTGTTTATGTTTATGTGGATCAGCGTAGAGCTGCAGAGATAGGAATTGTAAAACGCAAGATCTGGGGGGGGGGGGGTGTTTCAAGTCAAAGACGTAACTACTCAATAAGAGGAAAGGGGTAAGGTCGAACATAATGATAATTTTTAAATAAATATCATAGATCATATATTATAAATATCACAAACTCCTGCAAAAGCACACACCATGCGTTAGATACATAGACCTAGGCCTGGGTAGAGTTTTCATTAACCGCAAACTAAAATGGTTGGCCGGAGAGCAAACACGATTGCTCATCCTTAGTTAAAGTAGTATGGAACTTACGTGACGTGCTACACTAGTTTTTGTATTTTAAGATCAATTCTATGTAAGATCAAAGAAATATAAAATGGTCTGGCCACACATAGTCACCAATTTTCCTAATATTTCATACATGGACACAAACGCAGGTGTAAAACGCAAAAATCCACTAAAAGTTGGTTGCTGGGGGTAACCGTTGCCATGGTAACCGAAGCTTAAGATGGAAAAATAGCAAAACTTACCTACTTTGAAGCCATATTTTAAGGTTTTGCCTTCTAATGTAAACTATCAAAGACATAAAACAGCCTCTGTCCTTTTTTCAATTATTTAGTTATATCAGAAAATTGATAGAGAAACCAATACTTTTAAAATGTTACCATGAAAACCGTTACAAATATTTGAAATAAGTTTTTTGCGGCTTTTTATAAGCCGAAATGGGAAACTTTAAAATTTTTACATCCATATCAATGTTCATGCTATATATATTTTATTATGAAAATTGGCATCTGTTGCTATGGCAACAAGGCCATAAATTAGGAAAAACTGTGTGGATGATTTTGATATGCTTTAATTCCTGATTTTAGAATTTTTTTGCAATTGTTTTAGTTGGAACTTGTAAAAATAAATCTAAATTTTCATTATGTACCACAAAAAGCTTGTTGTTGCTATGGAAAATTAAGTTGCATAAAAAATCACACAGAAGTTCTTACTTTTTGAAAAGTCCATGGCAACGGCAGTTATTTTTAGAAAATTTCAAATTTTTTTCAAATGTAATTTAAGTTAAGGACATACTTTATATTTTCTCACCATTTGATTTTTATATATTTATTCGTTATAAGTGAATAATATCCATTCAAAGATGCCTTAAAATATAATAATTTTCCTTCTTTTAACGCTTGTTACCGTAGCAACGGTTCTCAATTTTCATATTCAAATTCTTAATTGCACAATTATAATAGTGTTCACCAAAAAGTCCAAGATTTGTACTTTTTATTCAAATTAAATGAAGAAAACAGATTTTAAAATTTCTGTTTAGTAACAATGGAAACGCTCTAAATATATGCGTTTCTCCATGAATATTTTTCTTTCTTCTGAAAAATGACAAATATTTTAATGATATATTTTATCCTGGAAACCCAAAGATCTGCACATTACTCACAATATGTTCTCAAATAAGCATTAAAATGCCATTTTTACATCTTTACCCTTAGTAACCATAGCAAAGGGACCACATAGCAACAAACAAATAGTTTTAGGCTTTTTTACTCACCAAAGTCTATCAAATTGTCAAGTATCAGGGTTTGACATTAAGTGTTTTAATTACTGGACCAGTTGGGCTACCTCAGCAATTTTCCACTAGCCCTGACTCTTTTACTACTAGATTTGACCAATTTTGATAAAAATAAACTAAAAGTAATGACATAAAATATTAAATACCTGTTTTTGTTTAATTGTATTGGTTTATCTTTACCAATAATGAATCATCAAACACTATTTAAGATTTAATTCTAATTATGATATAAGTATTCAATGATTGACCAGGGACCAACAAAACTTGAGGGAGACTTTAAATCTCCTTAACAGAGAAACATGGAGAAGTTTGAGAAATCGGGGAGACTTTCATTACTTGACAATGGCATAACAATAATGATGATATACACAGAATTAAACTTTAATATTTTAAATAAGATTAGAAACAAGTCATTGTGATTAAAAAATAAAATGAATTCTATAAATAAAAAAATTTATCAAGTTTATTTAATTTAAATTATTTGATGTATTCATACATTTTATAGATCAAATGTTTTGTAATTGTGTTGACTAAAATAACAAATAAAATCAGTCTCTGTTTTGTAGTGTATGTTGGTGGCATTAGTCCAACCCGACCATTATGTTGAGGATTAAAAATTTTTAAAAAGATATTATAACTGTCAACAAAGAGTTTACGATTATTGTAGCATAAATTTGGCAGTGTTATTAACTAATTAAAAGTCACCAACAAATTCACTGTTATATCAACACTAGCCTTAAAGTAA
This sequence comes from Magallana gigas, assembly GCF_902806645.1. Lineage (NCBI taxonomy): Eukaryota > Metazoa > Mollusca > Bivalvia > Ostreida > Ostreidae > Magallana > Magallana gigas. The sequence goes on along the minus strand of NC_047563.1, from coordinate 36,994,883 downwards.
TAAATATCGTTTTGTACATCATGTGGTTGCATCACCCGTATTTACAACCCCTAAAGCTAAGACTGACTAGATTAATTAATCACACGAGGCATAAAATGACTTTGTGAAGACGTCTTTAGAAAATATATAATTATCATTTTATTGCCCTTGGGGTTAATTTACACGATTATATGAACTCCGTGTACAGGGCGACTTGGACTTTTCGTTCGGAGGAAATTCCGGCGAAGTTACCGATCAAAAAGTATTTCCCCCAAGTTATCCTCTAGGTTAGTCCTCGGGTTGTACTTAAATTGCGTTTTGTAGAATTCAAGCCTATTAGGAAAGAGTGCTTTGACTTCTATTGATATTAATATTACAGAAAAAGTATGTGCACACTTTTTTTTCACACGACCAGTCGGGCTAGTACACAGACATTTAACCCGACCGGACCTATCGTTTACTAGACAAAGTCGGTCGGACGTGCCTTGGTGTCAAACCCCGAGTATGAAGAAAATCCTTGACTATGCGTGGCCAGCGAATTTTGATTCTTACATAGAATTGATCTTAAGACACTTCTGTTACAACACATTGGTCTTGTTTTGTTTTATGTGGCCATACTTTTACTTCCTCGAGGTTAATGAAGTTATCAGTTAAAAAACTCTCCTCATACGACTTTACTGCACTGATGATAAGGAAACATACTTTTTTTGGCTGAAAAAAAAGACGAAGCTACATATTTAACACTGGCGATATAAAGAAATTAGATAGTTCGATAAACACGCTGAAGTACTGCAGGTTATTTCATTAAAGACACGCGTTTTGAGGGACTTATATTATTCTCAACGCCCGACAATATCACGTGGAAACCTTCCGAGGGACTGGGTGACAATTCTCTAACTCAATGGAGAAGAAATCGCGCGGTGTGTTAAATATCCACACTGAGAGACGAGGGAGACGTGGGAGGAATCTGAAGTTAAAGAGGTAACTACTCATTTAGAGGAAGGGGGTAAGGTTGAAAATGATGATAATTTTTAAATAAATATCATAGACGTCTCTGAACAAACTCCTGCAAAAGCACACACCATGCGTTCAGATACTTAGACCTAGCCATGGGGAGAGTCTCCATTAACTGCAAACTTAAATATTGGCCAGACAGCAAGCGCGATTGTTCACCATTAGTCAAAGTATTTTGGAACTTTAGCGACTGGCTACACTAGTTAAGACTTTTAACATATATTTGGTGATGTAAGACTGACCGTAAGAATCCTTTATCTGGGTATCCTTGATTTTTAAACACACCATTGGGAGGTGATATTTCACCCGTGCAAGCATACCATCGACCTGTAAATAGTTCCAACCGAATAATGTCAATACTGAGCAATTTCGCACCCAGCGTCCTTATACGACACCCCCCCCCCCCAAGTAGATTCTATTCGAGTTAATCCACGTCATTTAAACCTTTCGAGATGGGCGAGACCAGGCACTTGGGTTCCTTCCACTGAAGCTGGCCAAGTTGACCCTCAGTCTAACACAGTCGGGACAACCGATAATCGGCGCGATTTGATTAAGTCCGGCGAGGCTACCTTACCGGAATTTGAACCACTAACCATGTTGAGTCGTGACAATATATCTTCAACCCCATTAATTGGCTGTTAGGCAGAACCCTACTGAGATCATAGACCCTCTCTTGTCAATTCCCATTATAAATTGAGACAATACGTCCATGAGTGATCTAAAATCTAAAACTTCAGATAGTGGCTCAGCAAATACCTGTAAATATGAGCCTTATAAGACTGGGTCTCACTCTGGTTAAGAAGTAAAGCCTCGCAATTAATTACGCATGTGTTTGGTTTTGATTGAGTAACATCGCATTCCTTTTTAAAAAGGGGATATGTAACAATATTGATTTTGTATTTATTCAACGGTGTTTTAAAGAAATAATCATTGTCAGATGGAGTTGTTTCTACAACATCATACTGCTCTGCAAATACAGTATCCTAATACATAACTTCTATTTTGTCTAACAGAATTGGTCCTGAAAAAGAAGGACCAACACTTCAGGTGAAAAGACTTCCTGATGTTAAGGAAGAAGCTAACGTTCAGTTCAGGGTACGACACGAAGTACAAGTAAGTGAATGTAAATGATCCACATAAACATAAACAATATCAAGGGCTGTCAAATTTTGATAAGGACTGGTATCTAAACTTGTATTTTTTTTAGGAAGGGTTCACTTATGTTTAAATTGACACACAAACGCTTAATTTAATCAGAAGTGTGTTTACAATGTTTAACGCTATTTTGATATATCCAGAAAGTATATTTGATTTGATTCTTTTCATCTTGAGTCTCCATCAAAATGCTTACTTTAAGGAAAAAGGAGAGAAGGAAAAAATATGATTTTTGTTTGTCCAATAAAACAAGCCTTCTATAAAAAAAAATTTGATCCATCCATCCTAGGAAACCATAATCCTTATTTATTAGGACTAAGTTGGACATCATTAGTGCTGAACAGCATTTAAAAGTTTAATAATGTGGTTTCTGATTCATATTGCAGCCTCATCTCGAATCTGGTCACGATATGCTAGATTATTTAAAAGAGGAGTATCATCCAGTTCCTACCCTTGCAGATGTAGGGTTAACATCTTATCAGGACAGTCCTCCGGACCTATCTGTTTACAGCCCTGAAGTCTGATGGGGTTTTTGTCTCTCCTGAATGACACCTTTGTTTTGAAACGGTCGGGGCGGTTTGAGGCGGTTGGAATGTTCAAGAATATAAATGTGTGTGTGTGTGTGTATAATAAGCACAAACAGTACTATAACTCTCAAATTGACATATATCTGGCCATAGTGAATTATATATATATATATATATATATATATATATATATATATATATATATATATATATATATATATATATATATATATATATATATATATATATATATATATATATATATATATATATATATATATAAAACATAGACAATTTCACTTTTTATTGGAGCTTCATTTTTCGATTTGCGGGGTGCAGTTTTATGTGCAATATTTTTTTGCATAATGTTATTATTTTATACAATGGATGCTTTACTCTTTCGTTGTCACTTCCATAAAAGACATTGCACCATTCATTTTCCTTTTTTGTTTGTTTGTTTGTTTTCTTTCTTTCTTTTTTTTTTGCCAAATAAAAAAAAGAAATGTAAAGAAAATCACGCCTTTCATTAATGAAGCATTTCCCCCAGATTTAACATATACATGTAGTTTAAAAAAAAAAATACTTTTTTATCCTGTCAGTCCTTACAGTTTTGTCGTATACGCTCCACTATATTTTACATTGAAAATAGATAATGACAAATGTTTTTCAGAGGACAATTTGCTTTTAATGGTATAGACTTACCAAGCATGAAATATCTTTTGCAAAAAGTTTTTTACAGATGAATTGTTAAAAGGATTTTTGTAAGTCTAAGTTAAAAAGGAAAAGTTGAGTTGGGGTTCCAGATGTTCTCTGGATGTTCATTTCGTTTAACGAATAGTTCGTTCTAGGTTTTGAATAGTTTCTTACACAACTTACAATAATTTTTCATATTTCCATGCAACAAAAATCAACAATTTATATTGTTTAAATAAATGAACAGAAATAATAATTGCTCACAGCATCCATATGATTTATAAACATTTGATTGTTAGTCCTTTAATTGTTAATCTTTTTGTTCACTCACAAATGACCTTGAATAAAACTTTCTTTGGCATATATCAAAAGAATAGTTACTAACATTAGATTATGTAGCATTCAGTTAAAAAAAAATATCGGATATCACCTTAACTGAAAATAATAGTCAACAATTTTAGTTCAATTTTAGTCCAATTTACATGTGTATTGCTTGTTATATTGGCACATTGACATGCACATTCAAGCAACTGTACTATTTTGAATACGATGCGCCGGGAATATTGGATGACACACCACTTTGGGGTGCGGGTGGGTTTGTTGGTCACATTTACAGTTATTTACATGACCCTTCACATAGCAAAAGGTGAAACATGCACACGTACAGATTCAGCCTACTTAGTTTGGATGTTTTCAAACTTGCAATAGTATGAATAAGGAAATCAAATGGCAACTGATAAAAATAAGCTTCGACGAATAAGTATTTTTATTTCAACCAGTCAACCGAATACCCTTGGCTAGCGAGGGTGCGGAACTGGTCTCCTTTCAAAGTTATAAATATCCAAAGAAAATGAAAATAATTTCTTTATGGGAACAAAAATAAACCCCAAATTCAGCATGGGAATGTTTTGAAACCCGTTTGTTTTCATCCCCGAATGATTGTGTTTATTTAACCCACATGGTTATGCACCGATTTTATACAAAACACTTTTCAGAAATATTAGTGAACAAAATGTTCATGCACAAGTTTATATTTTAAATTTGCCAAAACATTTTGATCTTGCAATGACGAAGTTGTAATATTTTCGTACCCGCTTCGAGCTTGACGTCTGCAGCGAGCAAATAAGCTTTTGAGTGTTAATTTAAACATAGGTGGATCCTTCCTAAAACAATACAAGTTTAGATGCCAGTCCTTATCAAAATTTGACAGCCCTTGATATTGTTTATGTTTATGTGGATCAGCGTAGAGCTGCAGAGACAGGAATTGTAAAACGCAAGATCTGTGGGGGGGGGGGGGTGTTTCAAGTCAAAGACGTAACTACTCAATAAGAGGAAAGGGGTAAGGTCGAACATGATGATAATTTTTAAATAAATATCATAGATCATATATTATAAATATCACAAACTCTTGCAAAAGCACACACCATGCGTTAGATACATAGACCTAGGCCTGGGTAGAGTCTTCATTAACCGCAAACTAAAATGGTTGGCCGGAGAGCAAACACGATTGCTCATCCTTAGTTAAAGTAGTATGGAACTTACGTGACGTGCTACACTAGTTTTTGTATTTTAAGATCAATTCTATGTAAGATCAAAGAAATATAAAATGGTCTGGCCACACATAGTCACCAATTTTCCTAATATTTCATACATGGACACAAACGCAGGTGTAAAACGCAAAAATCCACTAAAAGTTGGTTGCTGGGGGTAACCGTTGCCATGGTAACCGAAGCTTAAGATGGAAAAATAGCAAAACTTACCTACTTTGAAGCCATATTTTAAGGTTTTGCCTTCTAATGTAAACTATCAAAGACATAAAACAGCCTCTGTCCTTTTTTCAATTATTTTTATCAGTTATATCAGAAAATTGATAGAGAAACCAATACTTTTAAAATGTTACCATGAAAACCGTTACAAATATTTGAAATAAGTTTTTTGCAGCTTTTTATAAGCCGAAATGGGAAACTTTAAAATTTTTACATCCATATCAATGTTCATGCTATATATATTTTATTATGAAAATTGGCATCTGTTGCTATGGCAACAAGGCCATAAATTAGGAAAAACTGAAATTGTGGATGATTTTGATATGCTTTAATTCCTGATTTTAGAATTTTTTTGCAATTGTTTTAGTTGGAACTTGTAAAAATAAATCTAAATTTTCATTATGTACCACAAAAAGCTTTGTTATGCAACAGAGAGGTGTTGTTGCTATGGAAAATTAAGTTGCATAAAAAATCACACAAAAGTTCTTACTTTTTGAAAAGTCCATGGCAACGGCAGTTATTTTTAGAAAATTTCAAATTTTTTTCAAATGTCATTAAAGTTAAGGACATACTTTATATTTTCTCACCATTTGATTTTTATATATTTATTCGTTATAAGTGAATAATATCCATTCAAAGATGCCTTAAAATATAATAATTTTCCTTCTTTCAACGCTTGTTACCGTAGCAACGGTTCTCAATTTTCATATTCAAATTCTTAATTGCACAATTATAATAATAGTGTTTACCAAAAAGTCCAAGATTTGCACTTTTTATTCAAATTAAATGAAGAAAACAGATTTTAAAATTTCTGTTTAGTAACTATGGAAACGCTCTAAATATATGCGTTTCTCCATGAATATTTTTCTTTCTTCTGAAAAATGACAAATATTTTAATGATATATTTTATCCTGGAAACCCAAAGATCTGCACATTACTCACAATATGTTCTCAAATAAGCATTAAAATGCCATTTTTACATCTTTACCCTTAGTAACCATAGCAAAGGGACCACATAGCAACAAACAAATAGTTTTAGGCTTTTTTACTCACCAAAGTCTATCAAATTGTCAAGTATCAGGGTTTGACATTAAGTTTTTTAATTACTGGACCAGTTGGGCTACCTCAGCAATTTTTCACTAGCCCTGACTCTTTTACTACTAGATTTGACCAATTTTGATAAAAATAAACTAAAAGTAATGACATAAAATATTAAATACCTGTTTTTGTTTAATTGTATTGGTTTATCTTTACCAATAATGAATCATCAAACACTATGTAAGATTTAATTCTAATTATGATATAAGTATTCAATGATTGACCAGGGACCAACAAAACTTGAGGGAGACTTTAAATCTCCTTAACAGAGAAACATGGAGAAGTTTGAGAAATCGGGGAGACTTTCATTACTTGACAATGGCATAACAATAATGATGATATACACAGATTTAAACTTTAATATTTTAAATAAGATTAGAAACAAGTCTTTGTGATTAAAAAATAAAATGAATTCTATAAATAAAAAAATTTATCAAGTTTATTTAATTTAAATTATTTGATGTATTCATACATTTTATAGATCAAATGTTTTGTAATTGTGTTGACTAAAATAACAAATAAAATCAGTCTCTGTTTTGTAGTGTATTTTGGTGGCATTAGTCCAACCCGACCATTATGTTGAGGATTAAAATTTTTTAAAAAGATATTATTACTGTCAACAAAGAGTTTACGATTATTGTAGCATAAATTTGGCAGTGTTATTAACTAATTACAAGTCACCAACAAATTCACTGTTATATCAACACTAGCCTTAAAGTAATAAATATCGTTTTGTACAGCATGTGGTTGCATCACCCGTATTTACAACCCCTAAAGCTAAGACTGACTAGATTAATTAATCACACGAGGCATAAAATGACTTTGTGAAGACGTCTTTAGAAAATATATAATTATCATTTTATTGCCCTTGGGGTTAATTTACACGATTATATGAACTCCGTGTACAGGGCAACTTGGACTTTTCGTTCGGAGGAAATTCCGGCTAAGTTACCGATCAAAAAGTATTTCCCCCAAGTTATCCTCTAGGTTAGTCCTCGGGTTGTACTTAAATTGCGTTTTGTAGAATTTAAGCCTGTTAGGAAAGAGTGCTTTGACTTCTATTGATATTAATATTACAGAAAAAGTATGTGCACACTTTTTTTTTCACACGACCAGTCGGGCTAGTACACAGACATTTAACCCGACCGGACCTATCGTTTACTAGACAAAGTCGGTCGGACGTGCCTTGGTGTCAAACCCCGAGTATGAAGAAAATCCTTGACTATGCGTGGCCACCGAATTTTGATTCTTACATAGAATTGATCTTAAGACACTTCTGTTACAACACATTGGTCTTGTTTTGTTTTATGTGGCCATACTTTTACTTCCTCGAGGTTAATGAAGTTATCAGTTAAAAAACTCTCCTCATACGACTTTACTGCACTGATGATAAGGAAACATACTTTTTTTGGCTGAAAAAAAAGAAGAAGCTACATATTTAACACTGGCGATATAAAGAAATTAGTTCGATAAACACGCTGAAGTACTGCAGGTTATTTTATTAAAGACACGCGTTTTGAGGGACTTATATTATTCTCAACGCCCGACAATATCACGTGGAAACCTTCCGAGGGACTGAGTGACAATTCTCTAACTCAATGGAGAAGAAATCACGCGGTGTGTTAAATATCCACACTGAGAGACGAGGGAGACGTGGGAGGAATCTGAAGTTAAAGAGGTAACTACTCATTTAGAGGAAGGGGGTAAGGTTGAAAATGATGATAATTTTTAAATAAATATCATAGACGTCTCTGAACAAACTCCTGCAAAAGCACACACCATGCGTTCAGATACTTAGACCTAGCCATGGGGAGAGTCTCCATTAACTGCAAACTTAAATATTGACCAGACAGCAAGCGCGATTGTTCACCATTAGTCAAAGTATTTTGGAACTTTAGCGACTGGCTACACTAGTTAAGACTTTTAACATATATTTGGTGATGTAAGACTGACCGTAAGAATCCTTTATCTGGGTATCCTTGATTTTTAAACACACCATTGGGAGGTGATATTTCACCCGTGCAAGCATACCATCGACCTGTAAATAGTTCCAACCGAAAAATGTCAATACTGAGCAATGTCGCACCCAGCGTCCTTATACGACACCCCCTCCCCCCCCCAAGTACTGTAAAACGAGAAAATTTGGCGCATACGTATTTTAGCGCAACCGCAAGTGCCAGTACATTAGCGCAATTATATTTTAGCGCATGCATCTTTTCTTTAAAAAAGAATACAAAAAACGTTGTTGTTTGATAAACGATCACGCTCAAAATTTAGGTCTGAGTTCACTCAAGCACGTGAACACAACAACTTTGATTTCTATTTCGCATGCACGGTAAACTGTCGTTGAGAACAATACACTTACTTTTGTGTAAATCGTCAGTATATAGATATGAAAACCTCATTTATTGGAGATGATGTGTAATTTTTGTTGGTAAACAAATTTGAGTTATCGGGCTTTGAATTTAACGTGTCGACTTGGATAACACTAGAAGAGTCCCGAAACTAAAAGTGAAATCGAATGCTACATTTACCATGAGTTTCGATCACCATGAGAGAATCTTTTTCACAGTAATTTTACATTAAAAAACACAAAAAAGGTATCGTCTTGTTATCTTTATATCCACTAACCAGAGATCAAAGAAATTATGATCAATGATGTATTGTCAGCGTTAACGATCGCCACGCTTAATCACATTTTCACCTCGAGGCGCTAAATGGAAGTGGCATGGGGAGAAGCCCAATTTTCAAGGTGCTAATGAGAGATATTAAAAAGCAATTAAAACTGAATTAATAAATCCATGTTTAGGCACTTATACCCGATAACCCATACCGTTTACCTGTGTAATTGTTTAAACAAACAAAACCGACAGCATCAGATATTTAAATGAACACTTCTATATAGCCTTAAAAATGGACTGACGTTATTGTTTTGCAACTTGAAGAAATTTAATATAAATGGAAAATCGTTGGCGCACTATTAATTTTAGCGCTCAGAGGCAGTTGCGCCAAAGGCGCCAAAATTTGTAGTGCGCCATATTTTCTCGTTTTACAGTATATACTATTCGAGTTAATCCACGTCATTTAAACCTTTCGAGATGGGCGAGACCAGGCACTTGGGTTCCTTCCACTGAAGCTGGCCAAGTTGACCCTCAGTCTAACACAGTCGGGACAACCGATAATCGGCGCGATTTGATTAAGTCCGGCGAGGCTACCTTACCGGAATTTGAACCACTAACCATGTTGAGTCGTGACCATATATCTTCAACCCCATTAATTGGCTGTTAGGCAGAACCCTACTGAGATCATAGACCCTCTCTTGTCAATTCCCATTATAAATTGAGACAATTCGTCCATGAGTGATCTAAAATCTAAAACTTCAGATAGTGGCTCAGCAAGTACCTGTAAATATGAGCCTTATAAGACTGTGTCTCACTCTGGTTAAGAAGTAAAGCCTCGCTATTAATTACGCATGCGTTTGGTTTTGATTGAGTAACATTGCATTCCTTTTTAAAAAGGGGATATGTAACAATATTGATTTTGTATTTATTCAACGGTGTTTTAAAGAAATAATCATTGTCAGATGGAGTTGTTTCTACAACATCATACTGCTCTGCAAATACAGTATCCTAATACATAACTTCTATTTTGTCTAACAGAATTGGTCCTAAAAAAGAAGGACCAACACTTCAGGTGAAAAGACTTCCTGATGTTAAGGAAGAAGCTAACGTTCAATTCAGGGTACGACACGAAGTACAAGTAAGTGAATGTAAATGATCCACATAAACATAAACAATATCAAGGGCTGTCAAATTTTGATAAGGACTGGTATCTCAACTTGTATTTTTTTAGGAAGGGTTCACTTATGTTTAAATTGACACACAAAAGCTTAATTTAATCAGAAGTGTGTTTACAATGTTTAACGCTATTTTGATATATCCAGAAAGTATATTTGATTTGATTCTTTTCATCTTGAGTCTCCATCAAAATGCTTACTTTAAGGAAAAAGGAGAGAAGGAAAAAATATGATTTTTGTTTGTCCAATAAAACAAGCCTTCTATAAAAAAAAAATTTGATCCATCCATCCTAGGAAACCATAATCCTTATTTATTAGGACTAAGTTGGACATCATTAGTGCTGAACAGCATTTAAAAGTTTAATAATGTGGTTTCTGATTCATATTGCAGCCTCATCTCGAATCTGGTCACGATATGCTAGATTATTTAAAAGAGGAGTATCATCCAGTTCCTACCCTTGCAGATGTGGGGTTAACATCTTATCAGGACAGTCCTCCGGACCTATCTGTTTACAGCCCTGAAGTCTGATGGGGTTTTTGTCTCTCCTGAATGACACCTTTGTTTTGAAACGGTCGGGGCGGTTTGAGGCGGTTGGAATGTTCAAGAATATAAATGTGTGTGTGTGTGTGTGTGTGTGTGTGTGTGTGTGTGTGTGTGTGTGTATAATAAGCACAAACAGTACTATAACTCTCAAATTGACATATATCTGGCCATAGTGAATTATATAGATATATATATATATATATATATATATATATATATATATATATATATATATATATATATATATATATATATATATATATATATATATATATATATATATATATATATATAAAACATAGACAATTTCACTTTTTATTGGAGCTTCATTTTTCGATTTGCGGGGTGCAAATAAATGTGTGTGTGTGTGTGTGTGTGTGTGTGTGTGTGTGTGTGTGTGTGTATAATAAGCACAAACAGTACTATAACTCTCAAATTGACATATATCTGGCCATAGTGAATTATATAGATATATATATATATATATATATATATATATATATATATATATAGATATATATATATATATATATATATATATATATATATATATATATATATATATATATATATATATATATATATATATATATATATATATATATATATATATATATATATATATATATATATATATATATATATATATATATATATATATAAAACATAGACAATTTCACTTTTTATTGGAGCTTCATTTTTCGATTTGCGGGGTGCAGTTTTATGTGCAATATTTTTTTGCATAATGTTATTATTTTATACAATGGATGCTTTACTCTTTCGTTGTCACTTCCATAAAAGACATTGCACCATTCATTTTCCTTTTTTGTTTGTTTTCTTTCTTTCTTTTTTTTTGCCAAATAAAAAAAAAGAAATGTAAAGAAAATCACGCCTTTCATTAATGAAGCATTTCCCCCAGATTTAACATATACATGTAGTTTAAAAAAAAAAATACTTTTTTATCCTGTCAGTCCTTACAGTTTTGTCGTATACGCTCCACTATATTTTACATTGAAAATAGATAATGACAAATGTTTTTCAGAGGACAATTTGCTTTTAATGGTATAGACTTACCAAGCATGAAATATCTTTTGCAAAAAAGTTTTTTACAGATGAATTGTTAAAAGGATTTTTGTAAGTCTAAGTTAAAAAGGAAAAGTTGAGTTGGGGTTCCAGATGTTCTCTGTACCATGCAATCATTTCGTTTAACGAATAGTTCGTTCTAGGTTTTGAATAGTTTCTTACACAACTTACAATAATTTTTCATATTTCCATGCAACAAAAATCAACAATTTATATTGTTTAAATAAATGAACAGAAATAATAATTGCTCACAGCATCCATATGATTTATAAACATTTGATTGTTAGTCCTTTAATTGTTAATCTTTTTGTTCACTCACAAATGACCTTGAATAAAACTTTCTTTGGCATATATCAAAAGAATAGTTACTAACATTAGATTATGTAGCATTCAGTTAAAAAAAAATATCGGATATCACCTTAACTGAAAATAATAGTCAACAATTTTAGTTCAATTTTAGTCCAATTTACATGTGTATTGCTTGTTATATTGGCACATTGACATGCACATTCAAGCAACTGTACTATTTTGAATACGATGCGCCGGGAATATTGGATGACACACTACTTTGGGGTGCGGGTGGGTTTGTTGGTCACATTTACAGTTATTTACATGACCCTTCACATAGCAAAAGGTGAAACATGCACACGTACAGATTCAGCCTACTTAGATTGGATGTTTTCAAACTTGCAATAGTATGAATAAGGAAATCAAATGGCAACTGATAAAAATAAGCTTCGACGAATAAGTATTTTTATTTCAACCAGTCAACCGAATACCCTTGGCTAGCGAGGGTGCGGAACTGGTCTCCTTTCAAAGTTATAAATATCCAAAGAAAATGAAAATAATTTCTTTATGGGAACAAAAATAAACCCCAAATTCAGCATGGGAATGTTTTGAAACCCGTTTGTTTTCATCCCCGAATGATTGTGTTTATTTAACCCACATGGTTATGCACCGATTTTATACAAAACACTTTTCAGAAATATTAGTGAACAAAATGTTCATGCACAAGTTTATATTTTAAATTTGCCAAAACATTTTGATCTTGCAATGACGAAGTTGTAATATTTTCGTACCCGCTTCGAGCTTGACGTCTGCAGCGAGCAAATAAGCTTTTGAGTGTTAATTTAAACATAGGTGGATCCTTCCTAAAACAATACAAGTTTAGATGCCAGTCCTTATCAAAATTTGACAGCCCTTGATATTGTTTATGTTTATGTGGATCAGCGTAGAGCTGCAGAGACAGGAATTGTAAAACGCAAGATCTGTGGGGGGGGGGGGGGTGTTTCAAGTCAAAGACGTAACTACTCAATAAGAGGAAAGGGGTAAGGTCGAACATGATGATAATTTTTAAATAAATATCATAGATCATATATTATAAATATCACAAACTCTTGCAAAAGCACACACCATGCGTTAGATACATAGACCTAGGCCTGGGTAGAGTCTTCATTAACCGCAAACTAAAATGGTTGGCCGGAGAGCAAACACGATTGCTCATCCTTAGTTAAAGTAGTATGGAACTTACGTGACGTGCTACACTAGTTTTTGTATTTTAAGATCAATTCTATGTAAGATCAAAGAAATATAAAATGGTCTGGCCACACATAGTCACCAATTTTCCTAATATTTCATACATGGACACAAACGCAGGTGTAAAACGCAAAAATCCACTAAAAGTTGGTTGCTGGGGGTAACCGTTGCCATGGTAACCGAAGCTTAAGATGGAAAAATAGCAAAACTTACCTACTTTGAAGCCATATTTTAAGGTTTTGCCTTCTAATGTAAACTATCAAAGACATAAAACAGCCTCTGTCCTTTTTTCAATTATTTTTATCAGTTATATCAGAAAATTGATAGAGAAACCAATACTTTTAAAATGTTACCATGAAAACCGTTACAAATATTTGAAATAAGTTTTTTGCGGCTTTTTATAAGCCGAAATGGGAAACTTTAAAATTTTTACATCCATATCAATGTTCATGCTATATATATTTTATTATGAAAATTGGCATCTGTTGCTATGGCAACAAGGCCATAAATTAGGAAAAACTGAAATTGTGGATGATTTTGATATGCTTTAATTCCTGATTTTAGAATTTTTTTGCAATTGTTTTAGTTGGAACTTGTAAAAATAAATCTAAATTTTCATTATGTACCACAAAAAGCTTTGTTATGCAACAGAGAGGTGTTGTTGCTATGGAAAATTAAGTTGCATAAAAAATCACACAGAAGTTCTTACTTTTTGAAAAGTCCATGGCAACGGCAGTTATTTTTAGAAAATTTCAAATTTTTTTCAAATGTCATTAAAGTTAAGGACATACTTTATATTTTCTCACCATTTGATTTTTATATATTTATTCGTTATAAGTGAATAATATCCATTCAAAGATGCCTTAAAATATAATAATTTTCCTTCTTTCAACGCTTGTTACCGTAGCAACGGTTCTCAATTTTCATATTCAAATTCTTAATTGCACAATTATAATAATAGTGTTTACCAAAAAGTCCAAGATTTGCACTTTTTATTCAAATTAAATGAAGAAAACAGATTTTAAAATTTCTGTTTAGTAACTATGGAAACGCTCTAAATATATGCGTTTCTCCATGAATATTTTTCTTTCTTCTGATAAATGACAAATATTTTAATGATATATTTTATCCTGGAAACCCAAAGATCTGCACATTACTCACAATATGTTCTCAAATAAGCATTAAAATGCCATTTTTACATCTTTACCCTTAGTAACCATAGCAAAGGGACCACATAGCAACAAACAAATAGTTTTAGGCTTTTTTACTCACCAAAGTCTATCAAATTGTCAAGTATCAGGGTTTGACATTAAGTTTTTTAATTACTGGACCAGTTGGGCTACCTCAGCAATTTTTCACTAGCCCTGACTCTTTTACTACTAGATTTGACCAATTTTGATAAAAATAAACTAAAAGTAATGACATAAAATATTAAATACCTGTTTTTGTTTAATTGTATTGGTTTATCTTTACCAATAATGAATCATCAAACACTATGTAAGATTTAATTCTAATTATGATATAAGTATTCAATGATTGACCAGGGACCAACAAAACTTGAGGGAGACTTTAAATCTCCTTAACAGAGAAACATGGAGAAGTTTGAGAAATCGGGGAGACTTTCATTACTTGACAATGGCATAACAATAATGATGATATACACAGATTTAAACTTTAATATTTTAAATAAGATTAGAAACAAGTCTTTGTGATTAAAAAATAAAATGAATTCTATAAATAAAAAAATTTATCAAGTTTATTTAATTTAAATTATTTGATGTATTCATACATTTTATAGATCAAATGTTTTGTAATTGTGTTGACTAAAATAACAAATAAAATCAGTCTCTGTTTTGTAGTGTATTTTGGTGGCATTAGTCCAACCCGACCATTATGTTGAGGATTAAAATTTTTTAAAAAGATATTATTACTGTCAACAAAGAGTTTACGATTATTGTAGCATAAATTTGGCAGTGTTATTAACTAATTACAAGTCACCAACAAATTCACTGTTATATCAACACTAGCCTTAAAGTAATAAATATCGTTTTGTACAGCATGTGGTTGCATCACCCGTATTTACAACCCCTAAAGCTAAGACTGACTAGATTAATTAATCACACGAGGCATAAAATGACTTTGTGAAGACGTCTTTAGAAAATATATAATTATCATTTTATTGCCCTTGGGGTTAATTTACACGATTATATGAACTCCGTGTACAGGGCAACTTGGACTTTTCGTTCGGAGGAAATTCCGGCTAAGTTACCGATCAAAAAGTATTTCCCCCAAGTTATCCTCTAGGTTAGTCCTCGGGTTGTACTTAAATTGCGTTTTGTAGAATTTAAGCCTGTTAGGAAAGAGTGCTTTGACTTCTATTGATATTAATATTACAGAAAAAGTATGTGCACACTTTTTTTTTCACACGACCAGTCGGGCTAGTACACAGACATTTAACCCGACCGGACCTATCGTTTACTAGACAAAGTCGGTCGGACGTGCCTTGGTGTCAAACCCCGAGTATGAAGAAAATCCTTGACTATGCGTGGCCACCGAATTTTGATTCTTACATAGAATTGATCTTAAGACACTTCTGTTACAACACATTGGTCTTGTTTTGTTTTATGTGGCCATACTTTTACTTCCTCGAGGTTAATGAAGTTATCAGTTAAAAAACTCTCCTCATACGACTTTACTGCACTGATGATAAGGAAACATACTTTTTTTGGCTGAAAAAAAAGAAGAAGCTACATATTTAACACTGGCGATATAAAGAAATTAGTTCGATAAACACGCTGAAGTACTGCAGGTTATTTTATTAAAGACACGCGTTTTGAGGGACTTATATTATTCTCAACGCCCGACAATATCACGTGGAAACCTTCCGAGGGACTGAGTGACAATTCTCTAACTCAATGGAGAAGAAATCACGCGGTGTGTTAAATATCCACACTGAGAGACGAGGGAGACGTGGGAGGAATCTGAAGTTAAAGAGGTAACTACTCATTTAGAGGAAGGGGGTAAGGTTGAAAATGATGATAATTTTTAAATAAATATCATAGACGTCTCTGAACAAACTCCTGCAAAAGCACACACCATGCGTTCAGATACTTAGACCTAGCCATGGGGAGAGTCTCCATTAACTGCAAACTTAAATATTGACCAGACAGCAAGCGCGATTGTTCACCATTAGTCAAAGTATTTTGGAACTTTAGCGACTGGCTACACTAGTTAAGACTTTTAACATATATTTGGTGATGTAAGACTGACCGTAAGAATCCTTTATCTGGGTATCCTTGATTTTTAAACACACCATTGGGAGGTGATATTTCACCCGTGCAAGCATACCATCGACCTGTAAATAGTTCCAACCGAAAAATGTCAATACTGAGCAATGTCGCACCCAGCGTCCTTATACGACACCCCCCCCCCCCCCAAGTAGATACTATTCGAGTTAATCCACGTCATTTAAACCTTTCGAGATGGGCGAGACCAGGCACTTGGGTTCCTTCCACTGAAGCTGGCCAAGTTGACCCTCAGTCTAACACAGTCGGGACAACCGATAATCGGCGCGATTTGATTAAGTCCGGCGAGGCTACCTTACCGGAATTTGAACCACTAACCATGTTGAGTCGTGACCATATATCTTCAACCCCATTAATTGGCTGTTAGGCAGAACCCTACTGAGATCATAGACCCTCTCTTGTCAATTCCCATTATAAATTGAGACAATTCGTCCATGAGTGATCTAAAATCTAAAACTTCAGATAGTGGCTCAGCAAGTACCTGTAAATATGAGCCTTATAAGACTGTGTCTCACTCTGGTTAAGAAGTAAAGCCTCGCTATTAATTACGCATGCGTTTGGTTTTGATTGAGTAACATTGCATTCCTTTTTAAAAAGGGGATATGTAACAATATTGATTTTGTATTTATTCAACGGTGTTTTAAAGAAATAATCATTGTCAGATGGAGTTGTTTCTACAACATCATACTGCTCTGCAAATACAGTATCCTAATACATAACTTCTATTTTGTCTAACAGAATTGGTCCTAAAAAAGAAGGACCAACACTTCAGGTGAAAAGACTTCCTGATGTTAAGGAAGAAGCTAACGTTCAGTTCAGGGTACGACACGAAGTACAAGTAAGTGAATGTAAATGATCCACATAAACATAAACAATATCAAGGGCTGTCAAATTTTGATAAGGACTGGTATCTAAACTTGTATTTTTTTAGGAAGGGTTCACTTATGTTTAAATTGACACACAAAAGCTTAATTTAATCAGAAGTGTGTTTACAATGTTTAACGCTATTTTGATATATCCAGAAAGTATATTTGATTTGATTCTTTTCATCTTGAGTCTCCATCAAAATGCTTACTTTAAGGAAAAAGGAGAGAAGGAAAAAATATGATTTTTGTTTGTCCAATAAAACAAGCCTTCTATAAAAAAAAAATTTGATCCATCCATCCTAGGAAACCATAATCCTTATTTATTAGGACTAAGTTGGACATCATTAGTGCTGAATAGCATTTTAAAGTTTAATAATGTGGTTTCTGATTCATATTGCAGCCTCATCTCGAATCTGGTCACGATATGCTAGATTATTTAAAAGAGGAGTATCATCCAGTTCCTACCCTTGCAGATGTGGGGTTAACATCTTATCAGGACAGTCCTCCGGACCTATCTGTTTACAGCCCTGAAGTCTGATGGGTTTTTTGTCTCTCCTGAATGACACCTTTGTTTTGAAACGGTCGGGGCGGTTTGAGGCGGTTGGAATGTTCAAGAATATAAATGTGTGTGTGTGTGTGTGTGTGTGTGTGTGTGTGTGTGTGTGTATAATAAGCACAAACAGTACTATAACTCTCAAATTGACATATATCTGGCCATAGTGAATTATATAGATATATATATATATATAAAACATAGACAATTTCACTTTTTATTGGAGCTTCATTTTTCGATTTGCGGGGTGCAGTTTTATGTGCAATATTTTTGTGCATAATGTTATTATTTTATACAATGGATGCTTTACTCTTTCGTTGTCACTTCCATAAAAGACATTGCACCATTCATTTTCCTTTTTTGTTTGTTTGTTTGTTTTCTTTCTTTTTTTTTCGCCAAATAAAAAAAAGAAATGTAAAGAAAATCACGCCTTTCATTAATGAAGCATTTCCCCCAGATTTAACATATACATGTAGTTTTAAAAAAAAAATACTTTTTTATCCTGTCAGTCCTTACAGTTTTGTCGTATACGCTCCACTATATTTTACATTGAAAATAGATAATGACAAATGTTTTTCAGAGGACAATTTGCTTTTAATGTTATAGACTAACCAAGCATGAACTATCTTTTGCAAAAAAGTTTTTCACAGATGAATTGTTAAAAGGATTTTTGTAAGTGTTAGTTAAAAAGGAAAAGTTGAGTTTGGGTTCCAGATGTTCTCTGTACCAAGCAATCATTTCGTTTACCGAATAGTTCGTTCTAGGTTTTGAATAGTTTCTTACACAACTTACAATAATTTTTCATATTTCCATGCAACAAAAATCAACAATTCATATTGTTTAAATAAATGAACAGAAATAATAATTGCTCACAGCATCCATATGCTTTATAAACATTTGATTGTTAGTCCTTTAATTGTTAATCTTTTTGTTCACTCACAAATGACCGGGAATAAAACTTTCTTTGTCATATGTCATAAGAATAGTTACTAACATTAGATTATGTAGCAATCAGGTGAAAAAAAAATCGGATATCACCTTTACTGAAAATAATAGTCAACAATTTTTACGAGGCCGAGTACAGAACGAGTACGCACGCTTTCGCGCAGCGTTTAATTGTTTTGTGACGTCATCTTTTTGCTTGGTTGACGCCATGGCGTGATAGTTTCAACTGCAGATATTCAGCGAAAATTGTTAAAAATATCTCGTTTGATGCATAAAAATAATGTTATATTGTGGAATAAACATAAATGTCTCGAAGTATAAGCCATATTTGGGCTCGGGTCGAAAACGTGAAGAGGGTTCAGCAAGCCTAGCCC
The DNA here is from genome assembly GCF_902806645.1 of Magallana gigas. Classification (NCBI taxonomy): domain Eukaryota; kingdom Metazoa; phylum Mollusca; class Bivalvia; order Ostreida; family Ostreidae; genus Magallana; species Magallana gigas. The sequence continues at coordinate 36,975,649 of NC_047563.1, read as the reverse complement.
TCTGTCAAGTTTTCTTAACCCGCCTAAATATAGCTTAATTCATATATTTCAAGACAGTAACCATGTATTTTAAATTAATGACCCTTAATATGTGATGTTATATATATTTTTGTATTACTTAAATATATCTGAATGTTTTAATAATACTATATAGATCACCTTTTCCGCCTTTGTCAAATAAAAATAGCCATTATCTGACGAATCTGGGAAATTGGGCATACAAAAATCAACTTTGATAAGACCCGTGGAACAAACAAGGAGGTAAAAGGTTTTTTTTATTTGACCATTTGATGCCTTTTAGCAATAACTTTAATATGTAGAACAGAAAAAGAAATCCCTAGAGGCAGAAGTTTTGAAAAAATGTAAAAAAATATGCAAAATTGATACATTTCAAGCAAAATCCCATAAGGTCCTATGTTAAAGATTAACAAACTTTGAGATTACCCCCTCAACAAACGGTGTGGTAAATGTCTTATTTTTTAATCTTAAAATAATAATTATATCAGTAGAAATTCATGTAAAAAGTTTCATCCAAAAATCAAGGGCAGAACAAATTAGACCCGGCCTCGTTAATTCAATTTTAGTCCAATTTACATGTGTATTGCTTGTTATATTGGCACATTGACATGACCATTCAAGCAACTGTACTATTTGGAGTACGATGCGCCGGGGATATTGGATGACACACATTGGGAGTGCGGGTGGGTTTGTTGGTCACATTTACAGCTATATACATGACCCTCCACATAGCAAAAGGTGAAAGATGCACACATACAGATTCAGTCTAGTTAAGTGGATGTGTTCAAACTTGCAATAGTATGAAAAAGGAAATCAAATGGCAACTGATAAAAATAAGCTTAGGCGAATAAGTATTTTTATTTCAACCAGTTAACCGAATACCCTTGGCTAGCGAGGGTGCGGAACTGGTCTCCTTTCAAAGTTATAAATATCCAAAGTAAATAAAAATAATTTCTTTATGGGAACACAAAAAAACCCCAAATGCAGCATGGGAATGTTTAGAAAACCGTTTGTTTTCGTCCTCTAATGATTGTGTTTATTTAACCCACATAGTTATGCACCGATTTTAAACAAAACACTTTTCAGAAATATTAGTGAACAAAATGTTCCAGCACAAGTTTATATTTTAGATTTGCCAAAACATTTTGATCTTGCGATGACAAAGTCGTAATGCAGTCGTGCCCGCTTCGAGTTTGACGTCTGCAGCGAGGAAATAATGTGATACTCTTTTATGTGTTTTGTTTTTTACCGGGAAAACTACTGCAATGTCTATATTTATACACATACTTAACATGACCATCGTTTAAAAGCGAACACAAAATTTTATATGAAACCGTGGCACTGAACGTAGATACCAGATCGGCCCAAATCGGCCCTGTGGCACATAAATGGTTAAAGACAAACGTTTTCGAGGAACTCATAATCAGCGTTTTATTTAATTTTCAACGGCAGAAAATATTACAGAAATGATATTGAATGAATATCACTACCAGCAATACTCTATTCTCACAGAATATTCATAAGCCGTGCGTTGCAATCCAAAACGGGGCTAAGGTCGGTAGACAGCGTAAAAAAGATTTAAAATGGGGACATATATGGTGAAACGAGTTCTACATGCACTTTGTGGTACACGAACCGGGTCCCCCCAATCGGAAAATTATCAACATCTTTTGTCAAATTGTGAAAATTTAAGATACTTCTATTACCAAAAGGACTAGACATTTCAATATTAAGATAAAAAGGTTTGTTAACTTCTAATTTTATCAACTTTCATATGTGAACTTTAAATATTTTTTTTTTATAATTTTCATAAATTTTATTTTGCTGTATGATTTGACATGTTTGTTATTTTTTTTCCTCAATGTTTTTAATGTTTTGTTATTAACAAAACATTTTTCTCTCTTACTTCAATCTTATCGGGTTTTATATTTGGCAACCACATGTTATAAATAACAAGTTATTTCAACTTTGAGTCAGTTAAAAAAAATACTGTGTACAGTTTTACTATTTTTTCTTTATTAAATTTACAAAGATAATAATTAACACACAGTATAGTCTTAACAATTTTTCTTTTATAATAATGTTTGAAGCTTATATTGTATTGAGTACTATTTGAATTTTTTCAATATTAATTCACATCAAATGCAAGTAATTTTCTTTCCCAGACAAATATTGATCAATATATCAGAGGAGGAGAGTTTGGCGACGCTTTTATATTTTCCGCCAAGCTTGCGTTCCTCGATACTGACCTCAGCTTCGTTTTCAGTACAATATGAATATCAATGATTATCTCATTAAGAATGGAGTATAGACTGAGTGTCCACAAACCTTCCGGAGGGCTGGAGGAAGTTTAAGCAACACGTTCAGCAGATTTTCGAAGGCCCACATATGTTTTATGTGAACCCAGTATTTAAAACCCAATACTCCTCGGTATTGCATTAAACGACCAGCTGATTCTCGTTGGATCCTTCAAAACAATAAGACAGTCTCATATTATGTATACCAGTACTTCAGGTTGTTTCATTAAAGATACACGATTTTGAGGAACTCAGTGTCTTATTTAATTTTCAACGCCCGAAAGTATCATTGAAGGGATGTGGAAGGAATACAAATACATTTTAGTTCTCATACTGCGTGCATCTAAAAACAACCTTGAATCAGTGTTGTGTGTGTACCATTACGTAAGCCATCCCTCGCCCGCGGCCGAGAAAACCGGTCACCATGGTCGCGGCTGGGCTAGCTAGCGGCCAGCGGTTATTTAATACACAAGAGTCGCGACTCTCATATGCAATTTTATTTAGCCGCTAACACAAGAATTGTTTTAGTTTTGATTACACATAAAAGTTTATTCTTCTTCAGTTGGATTAAACTAAAAAATCGTTCAGTTAATAAATAAAATAATGTCGTTCTCAATCTAAACCAATATCAGACATAGATCAATTGTGGGTTTAAAGTAAAAAAAAAGAATTTCTATTTGATAGATTTTAGTCATCATACTGCAAACTTTTCAAATATTCCTGTGTTCTGAGCTGTGCGTTGTACCTTTTCGTAATCTAACCTTCGCCCGCTACCGAGGAGATCAGCCACTGCTGCACTACCTAGTTCATATAACTGTGCCCCTTTCTATATTTAGATGCATTACGAGACTCAGGTAAGCGATCGATAGGAGAGTCGCTAGCTGTATTCAGGCCGTCGCCTGTGTATGTGCTTGTAGAGCGTTGAACGCCCCACTGTGTTACTGTAACAGAGACATTCTGAATTGTTTCAGTACTGGGAGATGTGTTAATAGCATGGTAATTAAACTCAACTTTTCTACAATACGTATACACGGCCGTCATATAAAGCACAATGTGTATTACTGACATGACAAATGTACGCTGGCAATTTTAAAGAACGCGGGATTGCTCCTGATAGAACATTTCTTTTAAAGCAAAACAAAATACTGATTTCCGATGGATATAATATTATCACCGTGGAGATGATTTTAAAAAGTGAACTTAATATTCGTATACGATAATATTTGAATCCAAAACCACTAGTTTTACATTCAGTTATTAGGGATATTAATTATGATTTGCTCGCGTTTCACGTTTTTTACTTGCAATACGTCTACAAACGAAAATATCAAACCACCTTCAGCAGTAATTTATAAACTATTTATTACACACTAGTACATAATATTAAAGAGATGATTAAATAATCTGTGCTTTATGATTGTACTCGCTATCTTCCGTGGAAATAATGGCATGGAAAAAATGTTGTTCAATGTTCATCAAATACGATGTAGCCTTAGCAATCGAAAATAATTAACAAACTGTATATTGATAGATTGACACATTAACAAACATTCCGACCCGCAATGTATTTTTTTTACAAATTCTATAAAATGTAGACTCAATGAGTGAATTTTTCCGTTTGGGGTATTTTGAATCACGTGTGTACGCTATGTGTACATGTACATGTAGATTAATAGACATATAGATAAACACTTTAAGTGTTGAATTTTTAGAAGATATTTTCTACATGCAAAGCAATTCAATGCTAGGGCTATCAAATTCGAACAATGTATACGGTGAGGGTCGGACTGGTTCTGCTTATTGTACAAACAGCGAATGTAAGACGAAGTATGACCCACGGAAATTGTACAAGTCGATCGGTATTCGTTTTAAAAGATTTATTAAAACTTCTGAAACTTATTACAATATTCCGCGAGGTCGGGAGTCGATGGTACGAGCGCCTTGACCATCGCTCTCCAACTGCCCAATAATTAAACATGACCAACAATTACTTGTAGATAACAAAACACAGTTTTAACAATAGAGAATAATAGAAAAGCAAATATAAAGAGTTACTTCAATTAACAGATTACTTAGATTAACTGAGTGTCAATTTAGAGTGTCCAGATCAAAGTCACTCAAAGCCAGTGACACATTACAATACTCCGCGAGGTCGGGAGTCGGTGGTACGAGCGCCTTGACCGTCGCTCTCCAACTGCCCAATAATTAAACATGACCAACAATTACTTATAGATAAGAAAACTAAGTTTTAACAATAGAGAATAATAGAAAAGTAAATATAAAGAGTTGCACACAGCATCCATATGATTTATAAATATTTGATTGTTAGTCCTTTAATTAAGGTCTTCCGTTTCCAACGGAAGACCTTATAGTTTTCGTACTGTTTCTTATTAAGGTCTTCCGTTTCCAACGGAAGACCTTATTGTTTTCGTACTGTTTCTTATTAAGGTCTTCCGTTTCCAGCGGAAGACCTTATTGTTTTCGTACTGTTTCTTATTAAGGTCTTCCGTTTCCAACGGAAGACCTTATTGTTTTCGTACTGTTTATTATTATTTTTTTTTTCCAAATTTTGTGCACGCGATTTCTCGAAAACTACTCAACCGATCTGAACAATTTTTTCACAGATGATGGGAAATTATCTGAATTTTATATGTTTTTGAATTTTTTGTCGTCGTCACTTCCGGTCCGGATTTACGGTCGATTTTGTAATTTTTTACGACCAATTTTGTGCAGAGTTGATCTCAGAAACTATAAGAGATATGACTTTTAAATTTTCAGGATAGGTAGAGCATGGTTTGAAGTTGTGCACTATTTAGTTGTTTTGCACCAGTGGCGCTATTCCTTGGAGCTCGCTTAGGCACAAAAATGGGGTACAGATTTCGAATCAAAATCTCCATATGTTTTGATCAGTATCTTTTTATCAGTTGATATTTTGACAAGACATATAGAACAAAAGTAGTAGAGAATCAAAAGTTCTATCCAATAAAATCAAGAAAAAGGGGCTGGCCCCTTTAATTAGGGACCAGGAGACTCGTAAATTCTATTACGAATAACTTGAAAACGATAAATATTTTGTTATGCATTATAAAAATCAAAGTTGTTGATCTCTACATTATCGGTTTGAAAGAGTCATCGTCAGGCCCATGTCTGACGTAATTAGGGTTTTTATTCTTTATCTTCAATTTTTTTTTTTGGGGGGGGGGAGGTAATTTTGAAATTGTATCGATATCTCATGGTATCATTTTATCTAAAAAAAAAAAAAAAAAATCGGACGGAAGACCTACTCGTTACTCGTAACGAGGTCGTATCTAGTTATTATTATTTTTTTTTTCCAAATTTTGTGCACGAGATTTCTCGAAATCTGTTCGACCGATCTCAACCATTTTTTCACAGATGGTTGGGCGTGATCTAAACTTCATACATTTTTCTTAATTTTTTCTTAGTCACTTCCGGTACCGAACTGTCGGCCATTTTGTAATTTTTGACGACCCATTTTGTGCAGCTAGCTATAAACTCGGAAACCATAAGAGATATGAATAGGAAATTTTCAGGATATGTAGACTATAGTTTGAAGTTGTGCAGCATGTAGTTGTTTAATGCCTGTTGCGACATTTCTTGGAGCTCGCCTGGGCACGAAAATTGGGCACGAATTTTCATTCAAAATTTTCACACGTTTTGATTTATATCTTTTTATCAGTTGATATTTTGTTAAGACATATATAACAAAAGTGGTAGAGAATCAAAAGTTCTTTCCAACAAAATCAATAAAAAGGGGCTGGCCCCTTTATTTAGGGGCAAAGGCACTCTTAAACTCTAATACAAATACCTTAAAAACGATAAAGATTTTGTAATGCAATATAGAAGCAAAGTTGTTGATCGTACCAATATCTATTAGAAAAAATTATTGCCACGCCCATTTATGACGTAATTAGGGATTTTTAGGGGCCAAAGTACTTAAACTTTGACGCAATATAACTAGAGAAGTAGACATTTTTTGTTAGACATCATAGAAGAGAAAATGTTTGAATTTATGATTTAAATCGATTCCACTTATCAAAACACGAATTCCTGTCCCCATTAAGGATCTAGAGGGCTGGCCCCTAAAATATTCATACATTTGTATCTCAAAAATGATCAACAATTTTAGATGGGTGTAAGAACAAAAATTGTTAGTATTCTTAAGACCTTTTCAAAGAAATTAAGAAAAAGGGGCTTGCCCCCTTTTTTTGGGGGGGGGGGGGGCAAGAAACTCGTAAAGTCTATTACAAATTACATAAAAACGATTAAGATTTCGTAATGCATTATAAAAGCAAAATTGTTAATTGTAGCAATATCTATCTGGAAAACTCATTGCAACACCCATTTATTACGTAATTAGGGATTTGTATACATTATCTGAAAGTGTGTGTGTGTGTGTGTGTGGGGGGGGGGGGGTAATTCTAAAATTATATCGATTATTCATGGTATGATTAAAAACAGAAATCGCAAGGAAGACCTACTCGTTACTCGTAACGAGATCGTATCTAGTTATTATTATTTTTTTTTTCCAAATTTTGTGCACGAGATTTCTCGAAATCTATTCGACCGATCTCAACCATTTTTTCACAGATGGTTGGGCGTGATCTAAACTTCATACATTTTTCTTAATTTTTTCGTAGTCACTTCCGGTACCGAATTGTCGGCCATTTTGTAATTTTTGACGACCCATTTTGTGCAGCTATAAACTCGGAAACCATAAGAGATATGAATATGAAATTTTCAGGATAGGTAGACTATAGTTTGAAGTTGTGCAGCATGTAGTTGTTTAATGCCTGTTGCGCCATTTCTTGGAGCTCGCCTGGGCACGAAAATTGGGCACGAATTTTCATTCAAAATTTTCACACGTTTTGATTTATATCTTTTTATCAGTTGATATTTTGTTTAGACATATATAACAAAAGTGGTAGAGAATCAAAAGTTCTTTCCAACAAAATCAATAAAAAGGGGCTGGCCCCTTTATTTAGGGGCAAAGGCACTCTTAAACTCTATTACAAATAACTTAAAAACGATAAAGATTTTGTAATGCAATATAGAAGCAAAGTTGTTGATCGTACCAATATCTATTAAAAAAAATAATGCCACGCCCATTTATGACGTAATTAGGGATTTTTAGGGGCCAAAGTACTTAAACTTTGACGCAATATAACTAGAGAAGTAGACATATTTTGTTAGACATGATAGAAGAGAAAATGTTTGAATTTATGATTTAAATCGATTCCACTTATCAAAACACGAATTTCTGTCCCCATTAAGGATCTAGAGGGCTGGCCCCTAAAATATTCATACATTTGTATCTCAAAAATGATCAACAATTTTCGATGGGTGTAAGAACAAAAATTGTTAGTATTCTTAAGACCTTTTCTAAGAAATCAAGAAAAAGGGGCTGGCTACCCTTTTTTTGGGGGGGGGGGGGGCAAGAAACTTGTAAAGTCTATTACAAATTACATAAAAACGATTAAGATTTCGTAATGCATTATAAAAGCAAAGTTGTTAATTGTAGCAATATCTATCTGCAAAACTCATTGCAACACCCATTTATTACGTAATTAGGGATTTGTATACATTATCTGAAAGTGTGTGTGTGTGGGGGGGGGGTAATTCTAAAATTATATCGATTATTCATGGTATGATTAAAAACAGAAATCGCAAGGAAGACCTACTCGTTACTCGTAACGAGATCGTATCTAGTTATTATTTATTAAGGTCTTCCGTTTCCAACGGAAGACCTTATAGTTTTCGTACGATTTCTTATTATTAAGGTCTTCCGTTTCCAACGGAAGACCTTATTGTTTTCGTACTGTTTCTTATTAAGGTCTTCCGTTTCCAACGGAAGACCTTATTGTTTTCGTACTGTTTATTATTATTTTTTTTTTCCAAATTTTGTGCACGCGATTTCTCGAAAACTACTCAACCGATCTGAACAATTTTTTCACAGATGATGGGAAATTATCTGAATTTTATATGTTTTTGAATTTTTTGTCGTCGTCACTTCCGGTCCGGATTTACGGTCGATTTTGTAATTTTTTACGACCAATTTTGTGCAGAGTTGATCTCAGAAACTATAAGAGATATGACTTTTAAATTTTCAGGATAGGTAGAGCATGGTTTGAAGTTGTGCACTATTTAGTTGTTTTGCACCAGTGGCGCTATTCCTTGGAGCTCGCTTAGGCACAAAAATGGGGTACAGATTTCGAATCAAAATTTCCATATGTTTTGATCAGTATCTTTTTATCAGTTGATATTTTGACAAGACATATAGAACAAAAGTAGTAGAGAATCAAAAGTTCTATCCAATAAAATCAAGAAAAAGGGGCTGGCCCCTTTAATTAGGGACCAGGAGACTCGTAAATTCTATTACGAAGAACTTGAAAACGATAAATATTTTGTTATGTATTATAAAAATCAAAGTTGTTGATCTCTACATTATCGGTTTGAAAGAGTCATCGTCGGGCCCATGTCTGACGTAATTAGGGTTTTTATTCTTTATCTTCAATTTTTTTTTTGGGGGGGGGGGAGGTAATTTTGAAATTGTATCGATATCTCATGGTATCATTTTATCTAAAAAAAAAAAAAAAATCGGACGGAAGACCTACTCGTTACTCGTAACGAGGTCGTATCTAGTTATTATTATTATTATTTTTTTTTCCAAATTTTGTGCACGCGATTTCTCGAAAACTATTCGGCCGATTTTCAACATTTTTTCACAGATGATGAGTCATGATCTGAATTTTATATGTTTTTGAAAATTTTGTTGTCGTCACTTCCGGTACCGATTTATCGGCAATTTTGGTGTTTTTTACGACCTATTTTGTGCAGAGCTGATCTCAGAAACTATCAGAGATATGACTATGAAATTTTTAGGATAGGTAGTCTATAGTCTGAAGTTGTGCACTATTATTTTGTTTTACGCCAGTGGCGCCATTTCTTGGAGCTCGCCTGGGCTCGAAAATTGGGTTCGAATTTTCATTCAAAATTTTCATACGTTTTGATCTCTATCTTTTAATGAGTTGATATTTTATTAAAACATGTATAATAAAAGTAGTAGATAATCTAAAGTTCTTTCGAACAAAATCAAAAAATAGGGGCTGGCCCCTTTAATAAGGGGCCAAGACACTCTTAAACTCTATTACAAATAACTTAAAAACAATAAAGATTTTGTAATGCATTATAGAAGCAAAGTTGTTGATCGTAACAATATCTATCAGGTAAAATCATTGCCACGCCCATTTATTACGTAATTAGGGATTTTTAGGGGCCAAAGTACTTAAACTTTGACGCATTATATCTAGAGAAGTAGACATATTTTGTTAAGCATTGTAGAAGTGAAAATGTTTGGATTGATGATTGTAATCGATTCCATTAATCAAAGCACCAATATCTGTCCCCATTAAGGATCTAGAGGGCTGGCCCCTAAAATATTCAATCATTTGTATCTCAAAAATGATCAACAATTTTAGATGGGTGAAAGAACAAAAAATGTTCGTATTCATAAGACCTTTTCAAAGAAAACTAGAAAAAGGGGCTGGCCCCTTAAATTAGGGGCCAAGACACTCTTAAACTCTATTACAAATAACTTAAAAACGATCAAGATTTTGTAATGCATTATAGAAGCAAAGTTGTTGATCGTTACAATATCTATCAGGTACGATCATTGCTTTCCCATTTATGACGTAATAAGGGATTTTTAGGGGCCAAAGTACTGAAACTTTGACACAATATATCTAGAGAAGTAGACATATTTTGTTAAGCATTGTAGAACAGCAAATGTTTGCATTGATGATTCTAATCGATTCCATTAATCAAAGCACCAATGTCTGTCCCCATTAAGGATCTAGAGGGCTGGCCCCTAAAATATCCAATCATTTGTATCTTAAAAGGGAATAGCAATTCTAGATAGGTGTAAGAACAAGAAATGTTAGTATTCGTGAGACCTTGGGAATAAACTCAAGAAAAAGGGGCTGGCCCCTTAAATGAGGGGCCAAGACTCTTGTAAACTTTAATACACATACCTTAAAAACGATCAAAACATTGAAATGCATTATATTAACGAGGTTGTCGATCGTAACAATATCAGTTTGTAAAACTAATTTCCAAACCCATTGATGAGGTAATTAGGGATTTTAGGGGACTAAAATCTTAAATCTTTAATGTGCTGTATGTGAAAAAGCAAAACTCTTTGTTAAGCATTTTAAAGGATATTGACGATCGTTTACAATATCTGAAATGGAGTGGTTATTTGAAATTTCATTGATATTTTAATCGTATCGTTTAAAAATTGAACGGAAGACCTACTCGTTACTCGTAACGAGATCGTATCTAGTTATTATTATTTTTTTCCACAAATTTTGTGCACGAGATTTCTCGAAAACTATTCGACCGATTTCGACCATTTTTTCAGAGAAGATGAGTCTTGATGTAAACTTCATACATTTTTGAGATTTTTCCTGTCGGCACTTCCGGTACCGATTTATCGGCCATTTTGTACATTTTTACGACCTATTTTGTGCAGAGCTGATCTCAGAAACTATCAGAGATATGACTATGAAATTTTCAGGATAGGTAGTGTATAGTCTGAAGTTGTGCACTATTATTTTGTTTTACGCCAGTGGCGCCATTATTTGGAGCTCGCCTGGGTACGAAAATTGGGTACGAATTTTCATTCAAATTCTTCATACGTTTTCATCTGTATCTTTTTATCAGTTGATATTTTGTTAAGACATATATAACAAAAACAGTAGATAATCAAGAGTTCTTTCCAACAAAATCAAGAAAAAAGGGCTGGCCCCTAAATTAGGGGCTAAGACACTCGTAAACTCTATTGCAAATAACTTAAAAACGATCAAAATTTTGTAATGCAATATAGAAGCAAAGTTGTTGATCGTACCAATATCTATTAGAAAAAATTATTGCCACGCCCATTTATTACGTAGTTAGGGATTTTTAGGGGCCAGAGTACTTAAACTTTGACGCAATATAACTAGAGAAGTAGAAATAATTTGTTAGACATCATAGAAGAGAAAATGTTTGCATTTATGATTTGAATCGATTCCACTTATCAAAACACGAATTTCCGTCCCCATTAAGGATCGACAGGGCTGGCCCCTAAAATATTCAAACATTTGTATCTCAAAAATGATCAACAATTTTAAACGGGTGTAAGAACAATAAATGTTAGTATTCTTAAGACCTTTTCAAAGAAATTAAGAAAAAGGGGCTGGCCCCTAAAATTAGGGGCCAAGACACTCTTAAACTCTATTACAAATAACTTAAAAACGATAAAGATTTTGTAATACATTATAGAAGCAAAGTTGTTGATCGTACCAATATCTATTAGAAAAAATCATTCCCACGCCCATTTATGACGTAATTAGGGATTTTTAGGGGCCAAAGTACTTAAACTTTGAAGCAATATAACTAGAGCAGTAGACATATTATGTTAGACATCATAGAAGAGAAAATGTTTGAATTAATGATTTAAATCGATTCCACATATCAAAACACGAATTTCTGTCCCCATTAAGGATTTAGAGGGCTGGCCCCTAAAATATTCATACATTTGTATCTCAAAAATGATCAACAATTTTAGATGGGTGTAAGAACAATAAATGTTAGTATTCTTAAGACCTTTTCAAAGAAATCAAGAAAAAGGGACTGACCCCTTAAATAAGGGGCCAAGACACTCGTAAACTCTATTACAAATAACTTAAAAACGATAAAGATTTTGTAATGCATTATAGAAGCAAAGTTGTTGATCGTAACACTAACAATTTGTAAAACTCATTGCCACACCCATTGATGACGTAATTAGAAATTTTAAGGGGAGTAAAACCTTAAATCTTTAATGTGCTGTATGTGAAATGTGAGTGGAAATTCTGAAATTTTATTGATATTTTAATGGTATCGTTTGAAAACTTGAACGGAAGACCTCCTCGTTACTCGTAACGAGATCGTATCTAGTTATTATTATTATTTTTTTTTCCAAATTTTGTGCACGCGATTTTTCGAAAACTATTCGACCGATTTTCAACATTTTTTCACAGATGATGAGTCATCATCTGAATTTTATATGTTTTTGAAATTTTTGTTGTCGTCACTTCCGGTACCGATTTATCGACCATTTTGTAGTTTTTTACGACCTATTTTGTGCAAAGCTGATCTCAGAAACTATCAGAGATATGACTATGAAATTTTCAGGATAGGTAGTCTATAGTCTGAAGTTGTGCACTATTATTTTGTTTTACGCCAGTGGCGCCATTTCTTGGAGCTCGCCTGGGCACGAAAATTGAGTACGAATTTTCATTCAAAAATTTCAAACGTTTTGATCTGTATCTTTTTATCAGTTGATATTTTGTTAAGATATATATAACAAAAGTGGTAGATAATCATAAGTTCTTTCCAACAAAATCAAGAAAAAGGGGCTGGCCCCTTTTTTTAGGGGCCAAGGCACTCGTAAACTCTATTACATATAACTTAAAAACGATAAAGATTTTGTAATGCATTATAAAAGCAAAGTTGTTGATCGTACCAATATCTATTCGAAAAAATCATTGCCACGCCCATTTATTACGTAATTAGGGATTTTTAGGGGCCAAAGTACTTAAACTTTGACGAAAAATAACTAGAGAAGTATACATATTTTGTTAGACATCATAGAAGAGAAAATGTTTGAATTTATGATTTAAATCAATTCCACTGATCAAAACACGAATTTCTGTCCCCATTAAGGATCTAGAGGGCTGGCCCCTAAAATATTCAATCATTTGTATCTCAAAAATGATCAACAATTATACATGGGTGTAAGAACAAAAAATGTTTGTATTCTTAAGACCTTTTCAAAGAAATCAAGAAAAAGGGGCTGGCCCCCTTTTTTAGGGGCCAAGGCACTCGTTAACTCTATTACATATAACTTAAAAACGATAAAGATTTTGTAATGCATTATAGAAGCAAAGTTGTTGATCGTACCAATATCTATTCGGAAAAATTATGCCACGCCCATTTATTACGTAATTAGGGATTTTTAGGGGCCAAAGTACTAAAACTTTGACGAAAAAGAACTAGAGAAGTATACATATTTTGTTAGACATCAAAGAAGAGAAAATGTTTGATTAAATGATTTAAATTGATTCTACTTATCAAAATACGAATTTCTGTCCCCATTAAGGATCTAGAGGGCTGGCCCCTAAAATATTCAATCATTTGTATCTCAAAAGTAAACATCAATTTTAGATGGATGTAAGAACCAAAAATGTTAGTATTCATGAGACCTTTCGTATAAAATCAAGAAAAAGGGGCTGGCCCCTAAAATTAGGGGCCAATAGACTCCTAAACTCTATTACTCATACGTTAAAAATGATCAAGATTTTGTAATGCATTATAAAAACAAAGTTGTTGATCGCAGCAATATCAGTTTTTAAAACTCATTTCCAAACCCATTGATGACGTATTTAGAGATTTTAGGAGACTAAAATCTTAAATCTTTAATGTGCTGTATGTTAAAAAGCAAAACTCTTTGTTAAGCATTTTAAAGGATATTGACAATCGTATACATTATCTAAAAGGAAGTGGTTGAGGGAGAATTTTAAAATTTCATTGATATCTTAATCGAATCGTTTAAAAAATTGAATGGAAGACCTACTCGTTACTCGTAACGAGATCGTATCTAGTTATTATTATTATTATTTTTTTTTCCACAAATTTTGTGCACGAGATTTCTCGTTATTATTATTATTTTTTTCCAAATTTTGTGCACGCGATTTCTCGGAATCTATTCGACCGATCTCAACCATATTTTCACAGATGTTAGGGCGTGATCTAAACTTAATACATTTTTCTTAATTTTTTCGTATTCACTTCCGGTATCGAATTGTCGGCCATTTTTTAATTTTTGACGACCCATTTTGTGCAGCTATAAACTCGAAAACCATAAGAGATATGAATATCAAATTTTCAGGATAGGTAGACGATAGTTTGGAGTTGTGCAGCATGTAGTTGTTAAATGCCTGTTGCGCCATTTCTTGGAGCTCGCCTGGGCACGAAAATTGGGTACGAATTTTCATTCAAAATTTTCACACGTTTTGATTTATATCTTTTTATCAGTTGATATTTTGTTAAGACATATATAACAAAAGAGGTAGATAATCAAAAGTTCTTTCCAACAAAATCAAAAATAAGGGACTGGCCCCTTTATTTAGGGGCCAAAACACTCGTAAACTCTATTACAAATAACTTAAAAACGATAAAGATTTTGTAATATTTTATAGGAGCAACGTTGTTGATCGTACCAATATCTATTAGAAAAAAATATTGCCACACCCATTTATTACGTAATTAGGGATTTTTAAGGGCCAAAGCTCTTTAACTTTGACGCAATATAACTAGAGAAGTAGAAATATTTTGTTAGACATCATAGAATAGAAAATTTTTGAATAAATGATTTAAATCGATTCCACTTATCAAAACACGAATTTCTGTCCCCATTAAGGATATAGAGGGCTGGCCCCTAAAATATTCAAACATTTGTATCTCAAAAATGATCAACAATTTTAAATACGTGTAAGCACAAAAATTGTTAGTATTCTTAAGACCTTTTCAAAGAAATCAAAAAAAAGGGACTGGCCCCTTAAATTAGGGGCCAGGGCACTCTTAAACTCTATTACAAATACCTTAAAAACGATAAAGGTTTTGTAATGCATTATAGAAGCAAAGTTGTTGATCGTACCAATATCTATTAGAAAAAAAATAGCCACGTCCATTTATTACGTAATTAGGGATTTTTAAGGGCCAAAGAACTTAAACTTTGACGCAATATAACTAGAGAAGTAGAAATATTTTGTAAGACATCATAGAAGAGAAAATGTTTAAATTAATTATTTAAATCGATTCCAAATATCAAAACACGCATTCCTGTCCCCATTAAGGATCTAGAGGGCTGGCCCCTAAAATATTCAAACATTTGTATCTCAGAAATGATCAACAATTTTTGATGGATGTAAGAACAAAAATTGTTAGTATTCTTTAGACCTTTTCAAAGAAATCGAGAAAAAGGGGCTGGCCCCTTTTTTTTGGGGGGGGGGGGGCAAGAGACTCGTAAAGTCTATTACAAATTACATAAAAACGATTAAGATTTCGTAATGCATTATAAAAGCAAAGTTGTTAATTGTAGCAATATCTATCTGGAAAACTCATTGCAATACCCATTTATTACGTAATTAGGGATTTGTATACATTATCTGAAAGTGTGTGTGTGTGTGTGTGGGGGGGGGGGGGTAATTCTAAAATTATATCGATTATTCATGGTATGATTAAAAACAGAAATCGCAAGGAAGACCTACTCGTTACTCGTAACGAGATCGTATCTAGTTATTATTATTTTTTTCCCCAAATTTTGTGCACGCGATATCTCGAAAACTATTCGGCCGATTTCGACCATTTTTTCACAGATGATTGCCAGTGGTCATAATTCTAGAAGTTTTTTGAAATTTTGAAATCGTCACTTCCGGTTCCGATTTACGGCCGATTTTGTAAATTTTTACGACCAATTTTGTGCAGACATAAACTCAGAGACTATCAGAGATATGAATATAAAATTTTCAGGATAGGTAGACCATAGATTGAAGTTGTGCACAATGCAGTTTTTTTATGCCAGTGGCGCAAACTTTAGGAGCTCGCCAGGACTCGAAAATTGGATACGAATTTTGAATCAAAATTTTCATACGCTTTGATCTGTATCTTTTTATCAGTTAATATTTTGTTAACATATATATAACAAAAGTGGTAGATAATCAAAAGTTCTTTCCAACAAATTCAACAAAAAGGGGCTGGCCCCTTTTTTTAGGGGCGAAGACACTTGTAAACTATAATACAAATAACTTAAAGACAATAAAGATTTTGTAATGCATTATAGAAGCAAAGTTGTTGACCGAAACAATATATATCAGGTAAAATCATTGCCACGCCCATTTATCACGTAATTAGGGAGTTTAGGGGCCAAAGTTCTTAAACTTTAACGCAATACATCTAGAAAAGGAGACATATTTTGTAATGCTTTATAGAAGAGAAAATGTTTGCATTGATGATTCTAATCAGTTCCATTAATCAAAACACAAAAGTCTGTCCCCATTAAGGATCTAGAAGCTGGCCCCTAAAATATTCAATCATTTGTATCTAAAATATGAACAACAATTCTACATAAGTGTAAGAACAAAAATTTTTAGTATTAGTGAAACCTTTCGAATGAACTCAAGAAAAAAGGGGCTGGCCCCTTAAATTAGGGGGTCAAGACACTCGTAAACTCTATTACAAATACCTTAAAAACTATCAAGATTTTGTAATGCATTATAGAAGCAACGTTGTTGATCGTAACAATATCTATCAGGTAAAATCATTGTCACGCCCATTTATTACGTAATTAGGGATTTTTAGGGGCCAAAGTACTTAAACATTGACGCAATATATCTAGAAAAGGAGACATATTTTGTTAAGTATTGTAGAAGAGAAAATGTTCGCATTGATGATTCTAACCAATTCCATTAATCAAAACACCAAAGTCTGTTTCCATTAAGGATCTAGAGGGCTGGCCCCTTAAATATTCAATCATTTGTATCTAAAATATGAACAACAATTCTACATAAGTGTAAGAACAAAAATTGTTAGTATTAGTTAAACTTTTTGAATGAACTCAAGAAAAAGGGGCTGGCCCCTTAAATTAGGGGTCAAGACACTCGAAAACTCTATTACAAATAACTTAAAATATGTCAAAATTTTGTAATGCATTATAGAAACAAAGTTGTTGATCGTAACAATATAAGTTTGTAAAACTCATTTCCAAACCCATTGATGACGTAATCTTGGATTCAAGGGGACCAAAACTTAAATCTTAAATGTGCTGTATGTGATAAAGCAAAACTCTTTGTTAAGCATTTTAAAGGATATTGACGATCGTATACAATATCTGAAATGGAGTGGTTATCTGAAATTACATTGATATTTTAATCATATCGTTTAAAAATTGAACGGAAGACCTACTCGTTACTCGTAACGAGATCGTATCTAGTTGTTAATCTTTTTGTTCACTCGCAAATGACATGGAATAAAACTTTCTTTGTCATATATCAAAAGAATAGTTACTAACATTAGATGATGTAGCATTCAGTTGAAAAAAATATATCGGATATCACCTTTACTGAAAATAATAGTCAACAATTTTAATTCAATTTTAGTCCAATTTACATGTGTATTGCTTGTTATATTGGCACATTGACATGCACATTCAAGCAACTGTACTAGTTGGAATATGATGCGCCGGGAATATTGGATGACACACCTTGGGGTGCGGGTAGGTTTGTTGGTCACATTTACAGTTATTTACATGACCCTCCACATAGCAAACGGTGAAACATGCACACGTACAGATTCAGTCTAGTTAAGTGGATGTGTTCAAACTTGCAATAGTATGAAAAAGGAAATCAAATGGCAACTGATAAAAATAAGCTTAGACGAATAAGTATTTTTATTTCAACCAGTCAACCAAATACCCTTGGCTAGCGTGGGTGCGGAACTGGTCTCCTTTCAAAGTTATAAATATTCAAAGTAAATGAAAATCATTTCTTTATGGGGACACAAATAAACCCCAAATTCAGCATTGGAATGTTTAGAAAACCGTTTGTTTTCATCCCCTAATGATTGTGTTTATTTAACCCACATGGTTATGCACCGATTTTATACAAAACACTTTTCAGAAATATTAGTGAACAAAATGTTCATGCACAAGTTTATATTTTAGATTTGCCAAAACATTTTGATCTTGCGATGACGAAGTCGTAATGCAGTCGTACCCGCTTCGAGCTTGACGTCTGCAGAGAGCAAATAATGTGATACTCTTTAATGTGTTTTGTTTTGTAAACACATTTGTACAACATTTTCACCGGGAAAACTACTGAAATGTCTATAATTATACACATACTTAACATGACCATCGTTTAAAAGCGAACACAAAATCTTATATGAAACCGTGGCACTGAACGTAGATACCAGATCGGCCCAAATCGGCCCTGTGGCACATAAATGGTTAAAGACAAACGTTTTCGAGGAACTCATAATCAGCGTTTTATTTATTTTTCAACGGCAGAAAATATTACAGAAGTGATATGATATGAATACCACTACCAGCAATACTCTATTCTCACAGAATATTCATAAGCCGTGCGTTGCAATCCAAAACGAGGCTAAGGTCGGTAGGCAGCATAAAAAAGCGTAAAAAAAATGGGGACATATATGGTGAAACGAGTTCTACATGCAACGAATATAGAGGGGTAAACTTAGAGCTGTCATTTAACACACTCGCAACCAATCCTGAGAGTAAGAGTAAATTGATTTTAGCCATTCGGAGAGATCATGGACCTTTTCTTTAGCGTTAGTCTTTGTGATTGCTGGGTTGTAAAGTTATCAGATCTTATTATGTTCTTACGAAAAAACGTTCTTATAATAGTGCGCCAGCATTTTGATAGAAATCTAAATGCATTAAAAGCTTAATTAAAAATGTCAGTTGTCCTGTCTAATCGACGTAGTAAGCCTATGAATGTCATTCTGTGCTAAGTACTTGCACGTGTACAGTCGTTTGAGTGCAGTGTTGAACTTTATCAACGGTCCATTTTAAATCGTAGGTATCTGGGCTCCTTTGACAAACAATGAGGATTTCAAAATATCGCTAACGTATGTTACCAGCTCAACCGATTCGTAATCCTATTCGGAACGCCTGTACTATGATAGGGTATATACATGTAGGTTGACTTTAGGCCCCTGGTATGACCAAATAATCTCATTCAGTTAATATCAATATTTTAATTTTTTTGTGTAAATGACTTATAGGAAAACTTTATTTTGTTGTTTTTAAAATGAAATACTATTTGTTACTTATTAACTTGTTTATCACAATTGATCATAACTGAATTATTTTTGAAGACTTGCTATTATATTTAAATCTGAGTTGTTTGTTTTCACCATTTCAAGTATGGAGACTTTTAAGTTGACAACTGTAAGAAACTCCTTAAAAATATCTGATGTCATATATAAACAATTTGTCTTGTTTGTGGTGCTGTTACTGTAGTAGTTTTCATCCAGAAACACTTGCTTCTGGTAAAAACAAAACAAAAGATGATTTCTATTAGTTTTCGCTTTCATGCAAAATGCAGTGAGAAAGTGTTTAGTACTACTTCAGTTGTTTAATTTCAATTTTTTTATTGACCATTATTAAGGGACCTCAAGAGGCGACAGGAATTAAGATTGAACAATAAACACTCATAATGCACAATAAACACATACATAAGAGCACAATGCTGTCACAACACTTTTTGGTACACGGACCGGGTCCCCCCAATCGGAAAATTATCAACATCAATTTGTCAAATTGTGAACTTTTAAGATACTTCTATTACCAAAAGGACTAGACATTAAGATAAAATAGTATTGAAGATTTACATGTATCGCGGTAACACGATTTTTTATATTCACAATGTAAAATTTATAATGTTGGGAATTTGTAGATAAGTAAATTGGAATATTTAGAAGGTGTTCCCAATTTAGAAGGGTCTGTTTATTGGACTCGAATAAAAAAGATCGATGGCCCTGAAGAGGGAAAGACAGCTTAAACATATATATAGCACATAAGTATATTTCGAACTCACTGGGAAAAGCGACGTGTTCAAAAGTGGGTATGTCCTCATTAAAGCTGTCATGCGGTGGTCCACAGGTCAAAGGATGTCTGATATGAAAAACCACTTTCCATATAAAATGATTATACCATAAGGAGACAAACGCTACCATCTTGGAGGCAACTATTGCCAATGCAACCAGCCAGATGGTTATTGCCACAAATGTCATTGACCCTGGACTGTTACAGTGTACATCTTTCGCCATGCCGACAGATGGTTAATCCGTACAGCCACAAATTTCAATGACCGTGGACCCCTCTATTACACTTCTGCCACCAACTGCATTCCTCCTTCGACATTAGATGCTGGATTACCCTCGATGGTGAATGCTGCTCCCTCATCTGTGGAGATTTCTCACCCATTGACTGCTCCTTTGTCATTGGTAGAGCTGTCCTCTTGCTCATTGGTGTAGCCGTCTTCTCGCTCGTTGGTGGAACATTACAAGCACTTGAAACTGCTATGTAAACACACTGTTTTTTCGCAGGCTAGAGAGTGGAAATGAACTTTGAGCTATTAATTTTATAAAATTTGTCAAATTAAATTAAATTTATCAACTTTCATATGTGAACTTTGAATATTTTTTTTTTTATAATTTTCATTAATTTTATTTTGCTGTATGATTTGACATGTTTGTTATTTTTTTTCCTCAATGTTTTTAATGTTTTGTTATTATTATTTGTAAATTAACAAAACATTCTTCTCTCTTACTTCAATCTTATCGGGTTTTATATTTGGCAACCACATGTTATAAATAACAAGTTATTTCAACTTTGAGTCAGTTAAAAAAAATACTGCGTACAGTTTTACTATTTTTTCTTTATTAAATTTACAAAGATAATAATTAACACACAGTATAGTCTTAACAATTTTTCTTTTATAATAATGTTTGAAGCTTATATTGTATTGAGTACTATTTGAATTTTTTCAATATTAATTCACATCAAATGCAAGTAATTTTCGTTCCCAGACAAATATTGATCAATATATCAGAGGAGGAGAGTTTGGCGACGCTTTTATATTTTCCGCCAAGCTTGCGTTCCTCGATACTGACCCCAGCTTCGTTTTCAGTATAATATGAATATCAATGATTATCTCATTAAGAATGGAGTATAGACTGAGTGTCCACAAACCTTCCGGAGGGCTGGAGGAAGTTTAAGCAACACGTTCAGCAGATTTTCGAAGGCCCACATATGTTTTATGTGAACCCAGTATTTAAAAACCAATACTCCTCGGTATTGCATTAAACGACCAGCTGATTCTCGTTGGATCCTTCAAAACAATAAGACAGTTTCATATTATGTATACCAGTACTTCAGGTTGTTTCATTTTGATGAACTCGTGTCTTATTTAATTTTCAACGCCCGAAAGTACCATTGAAGGGATGTGGAAGGAATACAAATACATTTTAGTTCTCATACTGCGTGCATCTAAAAACAACATTGAATCAGTGTTCTGTGTGTACCATTACGTAAGCTATACCTCGCCCGCGGCCGAGAAAACTGGTCACCATGGTCGCGGCTGGGCTAGCTAGCGGCCAGCGGTTATTTAATACACAAGAGTCGCGACTCTCATATGCAATTTTATTTAGCCGCTAACACAAGTGTTGTTTTAGTTTTGATTACACATAAAAGTTTATTCTTCTTCAGTTGGATTAAACTAAAAAATCGTTCAGTTAATGAATAAAATAATGTCGTGTACCATTACGTAATTTTCTTTCCCAGACAAATATTGATCAATATATCAGAGGAGGAGAGTTTGGCGACGCTTTTATATTTTCCGCCAAGCTTGCGTTCCTCGATACTGACCTCAGCTTCGTTTTCAGTACAATATGAATATCAATGATTATCTCATTAAGAATGGAGTATAGACTGAGTGTCCACAAACCTTCCGGAGGGCTGGAGGAAGTTTAAGCAACACGTTCAGCAGATTTTCGAAGGCCCACATATGTTTTATGTGAACCCAGTATTTAAAAACCAATACTCCTCGGTATTGCATTAAACGACCAGCTGATTCTCGTTGGATCCTTCAAAACAATAAGACAGTCTTATATTATGTATACCAGTACTTCAGGTTGTTTCATTAAAGATACACGATTTTGAGGAACTCAGTGTCTTATTTAATTTTCAACGCCCGAAAGTATCATTGAAGGGATGTGGAAGGAATACAAATACATTTTAGTTCTCATACTGCGTGCATCTAAAAACAACCTTGAATCAGTGTTGTGTGTGTACCATTACGTAAGCTATCCCTCGCCCGCGGCCGAGAAAACCGGTCACCATGGTCGCGCCTGGGCTAGCTAGCGGTTATTAATACACAAGAGTCGCGACTCTCATATGCAATTTTATTTAGCCGCTAACACAAGAATTGTTTTAGTTTTGATTACACATAAAAGTTTATTCTTCTTCAGTTGGATTAAACTAAAAAATCGTTCAGTTAATGAATAAAATAATGTCGTTTTCAATCTAAACCAATATCAGACATAGATCAATTGTGGGTTTAAAGTAAAAAAAAGAATTTCTATTTGATAGATTTTAGTCATCATACTGCAAACTTTTCAAATCTTCCTGTGTTCTGAGCTGTGCGTTGTACCTTTTCGTAATCTAACCTTCGCCCGCTACCGAGGAGATCAGCCACTGCTGCACTACCTATTTCATATGTACATTTTCATTTTATTTGTTGTTTGTTTTATAACTGTGCCCCTTTCTATATTTAGATGCATTACGAGACTCAGGTAAGCGATCGATAGGAGAGTCGCTAGCTGTATTCAGGCCGTCGCCTGTGTATGTGCTTGTAGAGCGTTGAACGCCCCACTGTGTTATTGTAACAGAGACATTCTGAATTGTTTCAGTACTGGGAGATGTGTTAATAGCATGGTAATTAAACTCAACTTTTCTACAATACGTATACACGGCCGTCATATAAAGCACGATGTGTATTACTGACATGACAAATGTACGCTGGCAATTTTAAAGAACGCGGGGTTGCTCCTGATAGAACATTTCTTTTAAAGCAAAACAAAATACTGATTTCCGATGGATATAATATTATCACCGTGGAGATGATTTTAAAAAGTGAACTTAATATTCGTATACGATAATATTTGAATCCAAAACCACTAGTTTTGAATTACGGTTATTAGGGATATTAATTATGATTTGCCCGCGTTTCACGTTTTTTACTTGCAATACGTCTACAAACGAAAATATCAAACAACCTTCAGCAGTAATTTATAAACTATTTATTACATACTAGTACATAATATTAAAGAGATGATTAAATAATCTGTGCTTTATGATTGTACTCGCTATCTTCCGTGGAAATAATGGCATGGAAAAAATGGTGTTCAATGTTCATCAAATACGATGTAGCCTTAGCAATCGAAAATAATTAACAAACTGTATATTGATAGATTGACACATTAACAAACATTCCGACCCGCAATGTATTTTTTACAAATTCTATAAAATGTAGACTCAATGAGTGAATTTTTCCGTTTGGGGTATTTTGAATCACGTGTGTACGCTATGTGTACATGTAGATTAATAGACATATAGATAAACACTTTAAGTGTTGAATTTTTAGAAGATATTTTCTACATGCAAAGCAATTCAATGCTAGGGCTATCAAATTCGAACAATGTATACGGTGAGGGTCGGACTGGTTCTGCTTATTGTACAAACAGCGAATGTAAGACGAAGTATGACCCACGGAAAATGTACAAGTCGATCGGTATTCGTTTTAAAAGATTTATTAAAACTTCTGAAACTTATTACAATATTCCGCGAGGTCGGGAGTCGATGGTACGAGCGCCTTGACCATCGCTCTCCAACTGCCCAATAATTAAACATGACCAACAATTACTTATAGATAACAAAACACAGTTTTAACAATAGAGAATAATAGAAAAGCAAATATAAAGAGTTACGTCAATTAACAGATTACTTAGATTAACTGAGTGTCAATTTAGAGTGTTCAGATCAAAGTCACTCAAAGCCAGTGACACATTACAATACTCCGCGAGGTCGGGAGTCGGTGGTACGAGCGCCTTGACCGTCGCTCTCCAACTGCCCAATAATTAAACATGACCAACAATTACTTATAGATAAGAAAACTCAGTTTTAACAATAGAGAATAATAGAAAAGTAAATATAAAGAGTTGCACACAGCATCCATATGATTTATAAACATTTGATTGTTAGTCCTTTAATTGTTAATCTTTTTGTTCACTCACAAATGACATGGAATAAAACTTTCTTTGTCATATATCAAAAGAATAGTTACTAACATTAGATTATGTAGCATTCAGTTGAAAAAAAAATATCGGATATCACCTTTACTGAAAATAATAGTCAACAATTTTAATTCAATTTTAGTCCAATTTACATGTGTATTGCTTGTTATATTGGCACATTGACATGCACATTCAAGCAACTGTACTAGTTGGAATATGATGCACCGGGGATATTGGATGACACACCTTGGGGTGCGGGTAGGTTTGTTGGTCACATTTACAGTTATATACATGACCCTCCACATAGCAAACGGTGAAACATGCACACGTACAGATTCAGTCTAGTTAAGTGGATGTGTTCAAACTTGCAATAGTATGAAAAGGGAAATCAAATGGCAACTGATAAAAATAAGCTTAGACGAATAAGTATTTTTATTTCAACCAGTCAACCAAATACCCTTGGCTAGCGAGGGTGCGGAACTGGTCTCCTTTCAAAGTTATAAATATTCAAAGTAAATGAAAATCATTTCTTTATGGGAACACAAATAAACCCCAAATTCAGCATTGGAATGTTTAGAAAACCGTTTGTTTTCATCCCCTAATGATTGTGTTTATTTAACCCACATGGTTATGCACCGATTTTATACAAAACACTTTTCAGAAATATTAGTGAACAAAATGTTCATGCACAAGTTTATATTTTAGATTTGCCAAAACATTTTGATCTTGCGATGACGAAGTCGTAATGCAGTCGTACCCGCTTCGAGCTTGACGTCTGCAGAGAGCAAATAATGTGATACTCTTTAATGTGTTTTGTTTTGTAAACACATTTGTACAACATTTTCACCGGGAAAACTACTGAAATGTCTATAATTATACACATACTTAACATGACCATCGTTTAAAAGCGAACACAAAATCTTATATGAAACCGTGGCACTGAACGTAGATACCAGATCGGCCCAAATCGGCCCTGTGGCACATAAATGGTTAAAGACAAACGTTTTCGAGGAACTCATAATCAGCGTTTTATTTATTTTTCAACGGCAGAAAATATTACAGAAGTGATATGATATGAATACCACTACCAGCAATACTCTATTCTCACAGAATATTCATAAGCCGTGCGTTGCAATCCAAAACGAGGCTAAGGTCGGTAGGCAGCATAGAAAAGCGTAAAAAAATGGGGACATATATGGTGAAACGAGTTCTACATGCAACGAATATAGAGGGGTAAACTTAGAGCTGTCATTTAACACACTCGCAACCAATCCTGAGAGTAAGAGTAAATTGATTTTAGCCATTCGGAGAGATCATGGACCTTTTCTTTAGCGTTAGTCTTTGTGATTGCTGGGTTGTAAAGTTATCAGATCTTATTATGTTCTTACGAAAAATCGTTCTTATAATAGTGCGCCAGCATTTTGATAGAAATCTAAATGCCTTAAAAGCTTAATTAAAAATGTCAGTTGACCTGTCTAATCGACGAAGTAAGCCTATGAATGTCATTCTGTGCTAAGTACTTGCACGTGTACAGTCGTTTGAGTGCAGTGTTGAACTTTATCAACGGTCCATTTTAAATCGCAGGTATCTGGGCTCCTTTGACAAACAATGAGGATTTCAAAATATCGCTAACGTATGTTACCAGCTCAACCGATTCGTAATCCTATTCGGAACGCCTGTACTATGATAGGGTATATACATGTAGTTTGACTTTAGGCCCCTGACCAAATAATCTCATTCAGTTAATATCAATATTTTAATTTTTTTGTGTAAATGACTTATAGGAAAACTTTATTTTGTTGTTTTTAAAATGAAATACTATTTGTTACTTATTAACTTGTTTATCACAATTGATCATAACTGAATTATTTTGAAGACTTGCTATTATATTTAAATCTGAGTTGTTTGTTTTCACCATTTCAAGTATGGAGACTTTTAAGTTGACAACTGTAAGAAACTCCTTAAAAATATCTGATGTCATATATAAACAATTTGTCTTGTTTGTGGTGCTGTTACTGTAGTAGTTTTCATCCAGAAACACTTGCTTCTGGTAAAAGCAAAACAAAACATGATTTCCATTAGTTTTCGTTTTCATGCAAAATGCAGTGAGAAAGTGTTTAGTACTACTTCAGTTGTTTAATTTCAATTTTTTTATTGACCAATATTAAGGGCCCTCAAGAGGCGACAGGAATTAAGATTGAACAATAAACACTCATAATGCACAATAATCACAAACATAAGAGCACAATGCTGTCACAGCACTTTTTGGTACACGGACCGGGTCCCCCCAATCGGAAAATTATCAACATCTTTTGTCAAATTGTGAACATTTAAGATACTTCTATTACCAAAAGGACTAGACATTAAGATAAAATAGTATTGAAGATTTACATGTATCGTGGTAACACGATTTTTTATATTCACAATGTAAAATTTATAATGTTGGGAATTTGTAGATAAGTAAATTTGGAAATTTAGAAGGTTTTCCTAATTTAGAAGGGTCTGTTTATCGGACTCGAATAAAAAAGATCGATGGCCCTGAAGAGGGAAAGACAGCTTAAACATATATATAGCACATAAGTATATTTCGAACTCACTGGGAAAAGCGACGTGTTCAAAAGTGGGTATGTCCTCATTAAAGCTGTCATGCGGTGGTCCACAGGTCAAAGGATGTCTGATATGAAAAACCACTTTCCATATAAAATGATTATACCATAAGGAGACAAACGCTACCATCTTGGAGGCAACTATTGCCAATGCAACCAGCCAGATGGTTATTGCCACAAATTTCATTGACCCTGGACTGTTACAGTGTACATCTTTCGCCATGCCGACAGATGGTTAATCCGTACAGCCACAAATTTCAATGACCGTGGACCCCTCTATTACACTTGTGCCACCAACTGCATTCCTCCTTCGACATTAGATGCTGGATTACCCTCGATGGTGAATGCTGCTCCCTCATCTGTGGAGATTTCTCACCCAGTGACTGCTCCTTTGTCATTGGTAGAGCTGTCCTCTTGCTCATTGGTGTAGCCGTCTTCTCGCTCGTTGGTGGAACATTACAAGCACTTGAAACCGCTATGTAAACACACTGTTTTTTCGCAGGCTAGAGAGTGGAAATGAACTTTGAGCTATTAATTTTATGAAATTTGTCAAATTAAATTAAATTTTATCAACTTAAATATGTGAACTTTAAATATATTTTTTTTAATTTTCATAAACTTTATTTTGCTGTATGATCTGACATGTTTGTTATTTTTTTCTCTCAATGTTTTGTTATTATTATTTGTAAATTAACAAAACATTCTTCTCTCTTACTCCAATCTTATCGGTTTTATATTTGGCAACCACATGTTATAAATAAATAACAAGTTATTTCAACTTTGAGTCAGTTAAAAAAAGTACTGCGTACAGTTTTATTATTTTTTCTTTTTAAAATTTACAAAGATAATAATTAACGCACAGTATAGTCTTAACAATTTTTCTTTTAAAATAATGTTTGAAGCTTATATTGAATTGAGTACTATTTAAAATTCTTTCAATATTAATTCACATCAAATGCAAGTAATTTTCTTTCCCAGAGAAATATTGATCAATATATCAGAGGAGGAGAGTTTGGCGACGCTTTTATATTTTCCGCCAAGCTTGCGTTCCTCGATACTGACCTCAGCTTCGTTTTCAGTACAATATGAATACCGGTATCAATGATTATCTCATTAAGAATGAAGTATAGACTGGGTGTCCACAAACCTTCCGGAGGGCTGGAGGAAATTTAAGCAACATGTTCAGCAGATTTTGGAAGGCCCACATATGTTTTATGTGAACCCAGTATTTAAAAACCAATACTCTTCGGTATTGCATTAAACGACCAGCTGATTCTCGTTGGATCCTTAACACAATAAGACAGTCCCATATTGTGTATAACAGTACTTCAGGTTGTTTCATTAAAGATACACAATTTTGAGGAACTCAGTGTCTTATTTAATTTTCAACGCCCGAAAATATCATAGAGGTGATGTGGAAGGAATACAAATACCACGACTGTGAAAAAACTTATGCCTGTAGGAAAATTCAGCGAATTTCTCAGCTGATTTTCAGTGGTCACATTAACACCAAAGAGGAGGAGGTTGGTCAATATTTTGAATACTCTCAAGATGGTGAACAAGTCGTCCACTGTCCAAAATATCAACGCTAACGACCCGTCTCTTGAACGGCATAGGGAGCTAGTCGCCAGAACATTCTAAAGGGGATTTCCAAATATTTACACAACAGAAACTCGGGACACCATACATGCGATGTAAACAAAAAGCCCCAAAGAACACGTATGATAAATGCAGGAACCGTGGGAGGCGTCATGATGGACAACAAACTTGTCCTGCTAAGAACAAAAGGTGGGAGACTTGTAATAGTTGGAATTTCTTGGGCCCATGTGCCGATCGACCTTTAATCATAATGATGTAACCGCACAACTAGTTCAAGGGGGGTAGGGTCGAAAGTGATGATGAGTTCTAGATAGATATCATAAACACCTCTGCACAAAACTCCCGGAAAAACACAGAAAAAGCATTCGGATACTTGAACGTGGTCAAGTGGAGGGTCGCCGTTAAAATCAAACTTAATACTGGGTCGCAAGTCAACATATTACCTGTAATGTTATCTTAGGGTATTGGTTCTCTATGTAGTCTAAAACAGGCACCAGAACATCTTATGGTTACAGTAAGTCCCATTTAGAAACTATAGATGAGCAAAAAATCCGATGCGCACAAGTTAATCGGGTAAAGGGGAGGCGGTGATATGCTTATTTTTTGCATTTTTTCAAAATATAGGGTCGAGCTAGAGGAAATACTATTGCATATATAAATATTCACCTTGGGTTTAAGCAATATTTATTAACCCCAGAATAAGCCCATAATTGGATCAGTTATTTAAAAAATACTTTATCAACGGTGCTCTGTCTGTTTGGGCAGGAAATGCCTTGTTATGGAGCATTTTATAAATGTGGGGGACAAAATTTTACTTATTTAATGATTAACTGAGATATATCAAGTCAAACAATCATTGGTTTCCTTCTCAGATAATTTCATTCAAGTTAAAAGTTGTAGATATGGAGCGTATGTTGGATAATTTGTTTTGGCTACATTCAATGTTTAAACAGTTTAAAAAGAATCATTCAAAACATTTAATGATTATAAGTTATATCAATTTTTTCTGATACTGTAACATGCATGTGAAATTGAAATGGCATGCAATGTTCAACCAATGCTCATGTATACTATGCCTGTACATAAAAGTGAAATTAAAAATCAGATTTGATAGCGTTTACTTTGTGTCTTAACTGTAATGTTTAATTTTACGCAGTTGTGGTTTGCTTTTTAATATCACGTATTACTATAGTTTACCAAGTATCTTAGTAAATATAAAAATATTATGATATACAACCACAGGGGCATCGTATCCGCTCTACACTCTATGACATATATAAATAATACACAGGGGAAGAATCGAAAGTAGGACACGATTTGTAAACAATGTCAAAAAACAACTTACTTGACAAAAGTCACGCAAATTTTCCAACAGAATGTTGCAAATGTTGTCAAAAACCACGTTTACATTGAAAAAATCCTAATAAACTCGGTAAAAAGCGTTTTTATCCCATTAAAACCACTGTCTGCTGCAGAAACTCAATCTCTTCGCCCAAGAAAAGATAACTCTGTACTTTCTCTCTATATATGTTCAGTAATGATAGTAGAAATTTCGGTATCGGTAAACTGTAAAATGTGTGGGGAAATGTTCGTCTTATGTAACTACCGTAAGCATCATAACATTCGTTCCGATATATTTGGCATATACCTTAATTAGCGTAATTAAAATGCAATTGTTTAAAAACAAATATATTTCCTATCATTTAATCTTTTGTAGAAATGTAAATATACTAGTAATTTGATATTGACAATTAAAACAATGCTGAGATTCTTAGGCAACGACAATTAATTTTGAAGAAATGGGTTGCAAAGACAATTGATGAATTATGAGTATTTTAATAATTGAATAAAAAAATAGTTTAAAAAAATTATATGTCAACACCAACGTGGTTTTTCATTAACATTTTAGAGAATAAAAAAATATTTAAAATTAAATACTGTTTCAACACTTTTTCATGACCATTAATTGTTCATTCTAAAATTACTAAATATATTGTTTAACTAAATTTAAACTATACGAGTCTTTTTCTTCTAAATCAAATGGTCTTGCTCTAGTGGTCAGTATAAAGTTATTGCAGTAGCAGGTCGAACAATTCATTGTTCTCAAATTTCCTATTATTATCTTTAAGACCACACATATATACACAATAAGTATATACATTGTGACAGCAGATCTACATTATATATAAAAAAAATTAACATATATTTTGACATTTTAAACTGAATTCTACTTATTTATTTTAAAATAAGATTGTCCATCATTCAAAATTCACCCCTACCCCCGATGCAAGTTCAGATCTGCAGATGCATAAAATTTATTTCTTTGTTTTGTTATTGATGTTTTGCGGAATTTTACAATATACCATTACTGAACATAGAGAGTCCCGAGAGTTTTCGGATGGCGAAAGTACACAGTTATCTTTTCTTGGGCGAAGAGATTGAGTTTCTGCAGCAGACAGCGATTTTAATGGAATAAAAACGCTTTTAACCGAGTTTATTAGGAATTTTTCAATGTGAATGTGTTTTTTGACAACATTTGCAACATTGTGTGGGAGGATTTGCGTGACTTTTGTCAAGTAAGTTGTTTTTTGACATTGTTTACAAATCGTGACCTACTTTCGATTCTTCCCTTGTGTATTATTTATATATGTCATAGAGTGTAGAGCCGATACGATGCCCCTGTGATACAACTTTTGAACAAATATGCAAGGTTTTTTGTGTCTGAAAAAAAACCCACCAATACAGATATTTATCTGCTACACATAGTATATTTTGAATTGATCAAATCGTAACCATAGAATAAAAGTTATTTGAAATGATGAAGGTTTTCGATAGTTTATGCAGGAACGGATAATTTTTTCCATAAACAAATGGTTGTTATTTACATCAGATTCTTTATTTAAAACTAACATCATCGTATTTTAGAACGTCGATCATTTTACAACACATATCTATACTCTGTCCCGAGTTTTTGCTACTACCATTTTTCGAGTGAGTTCTAAATGGTAAAAAGATGTAAACATTTCCCATTATCAATATCGTCAGATATTTGTTTTCGTTTCTGTGAACCTTTACAGATGTATGAGTAAAAATGTTAATCTGTTCATGAAGATATCTTAGATATTTGTCTTCTTATTAATTTCAACTCTATTTCTTTCACAGGTATGTGTATCCTAATTAAAAATCATCAAAAAGTAACGGAAGCAATAACCCGGGACAGGCTAAAAATACTTTTCAAAACGATGAAAGAGTGAAACCCAAGACAATATATACTCAGGGCAATGCAAGTTTTCGACCTTAGAATTTCTTAATATTTTTTTTTCAGAAGTCGCAGTGTTGGATGACGGCTACATCAGTAAGTCGGGTAATACCATTAAACTTTCTGCTACGTCGAACCCAACTGTCTTTTAAGACAATTTCAACTTTCTATTGAGAAAAGTTCAACCGTATTGTATGGGAAATACATTTTTGCCGCGAAGCGCTTAAGGAAAAAAAATTATCGAGAAACCCTACCACGTCAAAATAACTGACGAGAAAACCTAATATGATTGTTTGAATTCGCAAAAAATTCATGGAGCCATTTGTTCGACCCTGTGGTAATAAACAAGAAAAGGGTTACGTAATGTATACCGAAACAGTTTCCATTTTTTTGCTAAAACTCTAAGCCACAACATTTACATAAAAAGCACAATCTAAAGATTTTGCTTTTTTTGTTGAACTGAAATGATAGTATTGTTTAATAACAGAACATAGAAATATTTTGGTGAAGAAGGTTGACTGTGACAGGAAACGTTAAATATATGGGTTGCAGGATGCCCCAATATTAGTTAATTGTAAATGCATCGAAAGACAAGATATGATCAACTTCTAATGTTTGGGCATTCTGAAACCTATGCATTAAACTTCTCGGGAAGTTGAAAACATGATTATTGTCAAGATCATTACGACAGTTAATTAGCATTGATTTTTCCAATCACTATATTGTAGGTCTACTGCAATTGAATTAAAGTGAAAAGTATGCATTTTTAAAATGTCTATTATCACATGTCACGTGACAAACACGAATCGAAATTAAAAAAAACATGAAAAGTTTTAATGGGTATCAAATAAAATAAACAAATCAAAATAGACTCTATAAAGAATGACTTTTTCTGATTTATTGTTAGCTGTTCTGACTCTTTGTCTAGGAGCAGCAGTTGCTGGCGTAATGTCCGAAACAAACAGCTGTACTGAAATGAAAGATAAAATAATAGGAAAAAGATTATCTATTAGCTGGCCAAGAATTCAGAAGAATATTTGATTCCAGATGTGTCTCAGAAAATGTGAGTCGATGTCCGCTTGTTTGAATGCGAGTAAAATGATAGGAAGAAACAGAAGAGGATAGATACAGAATTATTCGAAAATGCTTTTTTCTTATTTAGAATGTGAACTTGATAAAAAAAAAGATCTTCAAAGAACCGGTATATTCAAAAACAATAATTATAGTGAGATTGAAAGTTCAACATTGAATTGATAATTGCAGCTTCAATAATATTCAATGATAATAATATTCAATTTTTTTTACATGAATGTGTTTCTTTCTTTGAATGTTTTTGTTATAGATGAATATAAATTTTGTTCGACAATGATATTTAGTGTATGCATAATCATATGTATAATAAACTTTTCAACTTTAACCTAATATATATATCAAAGATAATAGTACTATTTAAAAAACAAAATTATTTTCTTGGTACATGTAATTCATGCGGAATATAAAGGTGGCGACAATGCACTAAAATTATATAACCTGCGATAGCGGGTTATGCAATTTTTTTCTGAAAGAGAGCATTTTATTGTTTATTTTTACATCATCCTTTTAACAAATTAGTAAAATTTTAAAAAGTAAAAAAATAACAAATTATTGTTAATGTTAATCAGTTTGTTCGATAAAAGATCTAGAAACAGCCAAATTGGTTTCGATGGGAATTTGAGTCTGACATCATGATTATTTCGTGCAGTTTGTGAATTTTCTTCGATTGCTGAAGGTTTTGACCAATAGACAAACGTAGCCTTTAGATATCAGTCCTGTCAGTTTCTACAGAGCTATATATTACAGTCGATTTTCGTGGAGAAATCATACCTGGTGAATGTATATATATTGCGATGCATTTCTATTTCTGTAGCGGACAGATCATTTCGATAATGTCCGTGGAGGGGAAATCTGCAACAATTACTCCACATGCATTACTATGCAAGGGAACTCCAAAGTCTGCATTAAAACAGATACAGGTAAAATAAGAATGATGTTTGTTCCTAGTAAAAGAAAAAAAAATACATAACCAAATTATATTTTTGAACTAAAAGTTAAAAAAAAAATCATTTGCATTCGCTGTTTTTAGGAAACAAAATTTTGAACATGTCAATTGAGTTTTAATTAAAAAAACTATTCAACATTTAAATAATGATTATCAAATATAGATTGCTCCGAATTGGCTCCAGAAATAATAAATGGACAGATTGTTCATCGAACCTACTCTCCAGCATCCACTACTTACGATTGTAAACCAGGCTACATTGTCAATGGTTCCATCACAACCACCAATTGTTCTTCTGGCGGGAAATGGTCATCTCTAGATTACCGATGTGGACAAGTAACAACTTTTTGTAAATGATCAGTGAATAATACTGTTGTTTTTAAAATGATCGAATACAGCGATATAGTAAACATTAATTATATACTTATAAGATTATGATTTTAATAATTTGTTTTCATAACTATTTCACAGATTCGGTTAATAAATATTTGTCCATTAATTAATTTTATTTCAGATGTAGTCCCATTTACAATTTCTTATACAAAAAAACCCTTTTACTTAATTCTCTATCTTTCAATGTACATAGCTTATTTGTGAGTTTTTAATAAAGTGTGAAATTGCTATACTAAAAGAACTGGTTTACTCATAAACATTCTGCATGAACCTGGGTAAAGATTCTCCACTTTTTGATAGCTTGCCTAATTAGTCATTCTTTCATTTCATACATTGATGGGCTAATCGAAATTCTGGACTGGGCTGTTTTTCTCAACCATTATGGCGAGCGTATTAGGAATGCCCCATTGGTGGATAGAAAAATTAACCGTTTAAAAAAGTATCTGTTTGACTGACTGAATATAGATGTCAATTTTTTCTTCCGTTGGTTTTACTCAATAAAGATTCTGAACAGAGGTATTCAAATATTATCCGCATTATTTCATAATACGAATTTTTTTAACTGAAATATTTTCCGGGCAAAAAATTTATGGTTAATCAATGTTTTCTTGATTATTTATTAACGATCTTTTAAATAATTCTACACGGAGGTATGGTTACTGAAATCAAATCCATAAACGAGATATTTCTATATGTAAAATTGTTTTTAACAATTAACGATTAAAATAAAATGAGTTGATATGAAATGCTTATAATTGCTTTTTATTGTGAGTTGATTTTAATCAACTCTCCTATGCTGTTACTCTGGCAAACCTGGAAGTGAAACAGTGTTTGGACCTAAGCACAAATTATCACCGCTAACAAGACTTAGTACTTATAAATACTCTTAAATGATCAATAATTTTGATGTAAATGTAATCAGAAGCATTGTTTCTCAAGGAAACTTATTTATAAATACATTGGCAATAGTCAGATTTTAAATGGAACAAACAATTCAGATATTTCTGGTAGTCGTATGTATTCCTACACCAAAGTTCACGATTGCTTGGATACAGTTTTTCAGAAATGTTTCATAATGCATCTTTGTACGAAAAAATATGCGTAATTATTTAAATATACATAATTATATAAGAAACTAATTGCCATGCAAAATTACATGTATTTGATTTTAAAATGAGCAATATTCAATAAAACCAACTCCCGTCAGTACTTCAATACTAGAAGTTTAATGTGTCGGTTTGATCCACCAATTAAGTTTAATATTGGTAAAGTACTGTAGACGATAGTGTGAAGCAATCATTTTTTGGGATACATCAGGATGTACTGAAAATTGCAATATTTACAACAGTGAAACAGAAAACTTTTATACACAATAATAAAAGATTATATAGTAGCTTAAGTTATTAATTTATTCTGCCCGAGAAGAAATCTATTACTTTCAGTTTGTGTGTTAATACAGCAAAACCAGTCTTACAATGAACAATTCAAATCAGATAGAAATATATTGTAGATACAACAAGGCTAGTTGGTTCCAATGTGTCTTTCGAGGGACGAGTGGAAGTCTTCTTAAATGGATCTTGGGGAACCGTTTGTGATGATTATTTTAAAATACAGGATGCGCATGTCGTTTGTAGGAGTTTGGGATACCAAGGGTACGCATACAATAGCGTTAAGTTATCCTTTTTTTTCAAATCCTCTCAATCGATCAAGTTTAAAAATAATAACGGCTACATACACTTGTATTTTTCTGAGAACAAATACATATTACCATCAAGTAAATAAATGAATCAATTAATGATAAATATATAGATAAAGTAACTACACCAAATAGAACAAAGAAGCTGTGAATTCTTACAAGAATCTTTTATTAAAAATCCAAATTAACTTACGCAAAAGGAGCAAACTTATCTAAAGCTGCGTTTGCTTAGGACATGTTGATATTATATACGTTTGCTATTTCTTTCGTACAGCATAACGACTTTAAAAAAAAGATTTCAGCGCCTTTAAAAGATATAAAAGATACACATATATTACATAGAATTCGGTATTTATCAAGAAGCAAGTATATCATTTCAATCCATTTTTAGTATGAAAATGTACTTTCTTTTACTGCACTATCGTCATCTCAATGATGTACTTACATCACTAGTCGTTAAGTTTTTATTGATTTCGCTGTTATGCAGATCAACGAAATCATTTCTTTATCGAAGTAAAACCAATTATGAATTTGTATTGCTTATATCATTAATAGCTTGCATTTGTCCTCTAAAGCTTGTTTCAACTGTCTTTTCCGTGTGATGTAATATGCTTCGGTAAATGAAATGCTTAAATTTTGTTTATTAAGTAGTGCTCTAATCAATGTTTAAAGATATCTTCAGAAATCAATAACTGATAGTCGATAGTCAGATGTTTTAATAATGTTCATACTGAATTTTCGTGTCATTTTTATTGTAATTTGTGAATGACCCTTAATACAAAAAGAAATGACCAGGTAAAAAGCAAGTATTACATCTAAGTGTTCATTTCACATGTATAACACGAACATAATATATATGATACATATTCTCATTTCAGTGCTCTGCAGGTACGTCCACGTGCTGCATTTGGAGAGGGTGGGGGCAAATATTGATAGATGATGTGACTTGTTTGTCCAGCGAGATATCAATACTGGAGTGTGCTTATGTTAACTCTAATTCACATAACTGCGGCCATTACGAAGATGTTGAAGTAATTTGCGAACATTAGTTTGACGAAATTAGTCAAAAATTTTCACCTTTAGCGTAATTCTTTGCTCGTTGCAAATGAATACTGATATTGCAAACAACGTTGTTTTAAGGATCAACGATGTCGATTGAAATTGCAACGAACCTTTTTTATCATTGCATTTATTTCATAAACTTATGCTTGTAAACAGTGTCTTTAATGACAAATATAATTTCGAACTCTCGAGTGGTGCGACTATTTCTCTTCAAGGATTGTATTATGTAGATCTTAAATTTACTGGCGGGACAAATTCTTTAAAGTTATCATCATTATAATTCTTCCTTTCTCCAGAGAGACATCAATACCGGAGTGTGCTTATCGTAATTCTAAATCACATAATTGTCTTCATTCAGAAGACGTTGGAGTTGTTTGCGAACATTAAGACGATTAATTCTTTCCCTTTGTTCTCGGGAGAACCCAAAGCATGACATCACTGCAATGAATTTTTATTTGAGAATACTATCTTTTGCGAGAAAGGGGTTAGTGACAACAATCTTTCGCGATTGAGGTTTCATTACAATTATCAATTTCTTCATACGTATAGTGGTTCGTTGTTTTAGATCACATTGACTTACATTCGTAATTCCTTAATTTGTTGTAAATATATATATACGATATAAATCTAAATAAAACGCATCATAAATTCTCCTTTTTTGCATTTACTTATTTCTATGATTGTTACAATTTACAATATACATAGTTTGAATTATCGAAACAACATATAATTCCAATCAATTATTAATTTCTTTTAAAAGGTTCATGTGTAGGATTCCATAAGAACATTTTCAAATGCTACTAGTATTGTCTTTACTTGATATATGTATATAATAAAAAATTATGACTTTTCACATTGTCATCCAAATTTTAAGTTTTAAGCGATATCCAGAAGCATATTAATACTTTAAAAAAAAAAAAAAGGTTCGTGTCGTGTTTTTATTTACATTTATACCGACGATTAAAAAATAACATATAGTAAACAAAATAAGGAGAATAACTGTAAAATTATGTCTTTAATTTTTGTAAAAAAAAAATCAGTAGAACGAAGCTTGGATCTGTATATACAACAAAAGTAAACAAATCACAGCATTATCCGTAACTTACTAGTTAATTGTCGTATGAGAAATATCAACAGTTGGCCCATGGTCATCTTGAAATTGACATCTGGCATTCTAAAACTGGAACATAAAGGTCTCTGTGCATACATACATGTATTAATAAATATTTTAGGAATTTTGAAAAAGGTTGTGGGGATATCTGAATGGATAAAGAGAATGAAAATAAAGGACTATATATGATAAGGGCCTAAAATGGCCCCCTAAAATGAACATTATCATTTTACTATCATTCTTTGTTTTCTTAGTACAGATATGTATGTGATGTGTTTACATAATATTCATTTTGGTTCAAGTGCCCACAATTTAGAAATATGACATTGTAAAGACATCCTTTTCCCGCCATTTTTTGTATTTTTAGCGTATAACAGCTTGTTTTCAAGCAGTTTTTCCTTCCGAAAACATAGAGCGCATTCTTGAACAAATAAAATATTTTAACCAAAGATGTATCTAGCCAAGACTAATAAGTGACCAAAAAGTTGTCCTTGTTCAAGCATGCGCTCTATATTTCCCATTCGTAAATAGATAAGAAAAATGTCAAATTTTGGCTGATTTTGATTGAATTATAGAAATGGCGTCACTTCTGACGTCATATACTGCCAAAGAGTGCAAATAAATCAAATAAATAGATGAAAAATATATTTTACATCAACTCTTCTAAAAAATTAGTTAACATTTTATTGTACCCGAAACACTTAAAAAATGGCGAATTATGGGGGCCAAATTTAACTCTTATCATATATAGTTCTTTGGGACTGTATCCATAGTACTGCAATTAATTGTGACCAGTTAGAACATCTCCAAGCTATTTGCGAAAGTTAGGCAGTGAAAAACTGGATGGATAATCATTCTAAAATTTGTGATACATTTTTAAACTGCGACATTGTCAACGTGTTTTTGATTAAGCGTCGTGATTGTAACAGTAATGGTGATATAATAACATGATTTAACGCAAAGTAATCTTAGATGAAAACTGATAATTGATAAATTATTGAATATTGCAAGAAAAGAAAGCAGAAAGATCGTAAACGATTTTCAGGGGTAATTAACAGATACATTTTTAAGTGAGTTATAAGCCTAAAAGTGTATATTTTATTACATAAGCTCTTACATCATATTTATGATAAGATACGTTAAGTTT
This sequence comes from Magallana gigas, assembly GCF_902806645.1. Taxonomy (NCBI): domain Eukaryota; kingdom Metazoa; phylum Mollusca; class Bivalvia; order Ostreida; family Ostreidae; genus Magallana; species Magallana gigas. The sequence continues at coordinate 36,936,445 of NC_047563.1, read as the reverse complement.
CAAATTTTAGGAATTTCTTAAATTTTACAACTGGGGGTCCCCTGTTTATGATATGTTGTGATTACGTGTTTTGTTCACATTAATGAGAAAGGTTGTTTATGAGCGGCCTCCAAGTAATTTGTAAGTACAGTTTGTCATTTTAAAACACATGACATTTTTGGTGTATAAAACTCATGTTCAGATGATTTTGGGCTTATGTTAAAAAATAGAAAAAAATACAAGCTTCATCGACGGCAGTAGTTAAGTTTTAAGATATATACATGTTGAGATATCACATATATTGGTGCTCCATTTTTCTATAAAACAAATATTTTATAAAACGAAGAGTTTTACTTTGAACTTTTGCATGGGATGACATCTAGACACAGCTTATTATCAGTATATTCGTGTACAAAACAATTATCATTATTTTGAGTATAATAGTCGTTATATTTTCATTTAGGGCTTAATAAGAATAGTTATAATAGAATAATCATATATTTAACTAAGGTTGGCTTCACCATAAAGGACCAATATCGTATATCCATTTTTTTTCCGTGTCACAAAAACTTGCAAATATCAGGAAAATGTATAATTAGCTTTATTTGTATTGGTCAGTTTTTGGCAATTTTGAAGTTCGTTATCGCAAACAATATCAGATATATTTTCTGCGTGTTGGATAATTTGCGATGTAAAAATGATTGCAGAAATACAAAAAGTTGGATAATCGCGAAAATTACCGGATATACGTTATTACGTTACTGCTTAAACAAAGGCTATAAATAGTTATAATGGACCTTTTTTATTTTTGTGAACTCTGATTTAAATGGACTTTGAGCGCGTATTATTTGAAACAAACAATGTTGTTCCTGGATGCACTTTTCTAATTGTCATATTTGTCGGCATATTACTTTTAGATTTGCTGTGCATTTTGCAAAATACAAATAAACGAGATTTTAAAAAATCACCTCAGATTTTGTCATGCTTGTTTCTATAATAATGATATCATTCATTATAATGCAATAGGTGGTTTATTTGCTTTTTCATAACAATTTTGTTTGCTTAAACTAAATCGAGTTATTGCCCTTAGAGTGTACATTAGCTACTCCCTCTGTGTGTTAATATTTGGGTTTTTATGCATAATGTGTGACAAACAAGAATGGCGTAGTTCATGGATAGCACTTGCCTTTATATAACATTTCTTTTTGTTATACTTTCATGTTAAACACTGAAATCTGATTGGTTTAGACGCAGTTCATAATTTTTTCTATTACCCTCAGCGTAAGCAACGGGTAACGGGTAACATTAAAAATTGTTACATGCGCGAAAATTATGCGCGTACGGTTCGCCGTTGAATTCACGTTATTCCTATGTAAAAGCAGTTGAGTTTTCTTTAAAATTAAGACATTCAGTATAACAAAATAAATAGTGCATGTTTGGGAGGATAACAGTTGAAATATGTGTTATAATATGTAATCTTCGTAGCAGAGTGAGTCACTTAACACTTTCATATGGTTCGACCATATTTTGAAATGAGAATTCTTACTTGTACGCATTCGTAATTCTAATGTTGTTTATTTATAATCACTAGACTTTGACCCGTGCGTTCACGGGTTGACATTGCATATGATTATCGGACATATACATACATCGACACACCGTATTGTTGACATTTACAAAACCAAACTTTAAGTCTACAACAATGCTACATGTATTAGTTTCACTACACTCTGCTAAGAATAATATGTGCCTCGGGACAGGCCTTCACCTCAGTTAAAGTGCCTCCCATATACCCGTAATGTAGCAGAAATTTCAGAATCGCTCCGAAACGATTTTAGAGAAAATTAATGAAGTTGCATTGAAAATAACAATCAAATTATTTATGACAAACAATTTTGAGTCTGTGAATACCTTCCATCTAAAAATTATTCTATTACTGTAGAATTCAACACTTTTTCACCCACGTTCATTTACCCCCTTCAAATTTATACACCATGTTGACATTCATGATTTTTCATAGTAAATCCACTGTGTTAGAGTTATCTCATAGCAAATTTACAATGAAAATTTAGTCATATTTGTATTATCGTTTTTTTAACTGTGCAAAATGTGATTTTGTTGAAACATAAACTAAAGAGCCTTCAGTGATTTAGCATGAAAGTAATGCGCATGCGCAAGATTGTAAAATCCAAAAAATCTAAATGATTTCCGGATTTTTTAAAGGAAGTTTTGTTAATTTAGCAAAGCTTGATTGAGAAAAAAACCAAATTGTTAATCTTCAAGTACCAATGTTGTTTAAAATTTATAAAACAAAAGACAGCACTCTTCTGATTTATCGGTATTAAAACCCAAAAATTCGAGTCTATTATTTTAATATGTAGTATAGTTAGATTTAAATATTGAGTAGAGTATATCTTTCAATAAATTACTTTGAATATGTACGGAATCCATGCTTTACCTTGAATTTCAAAACCAATAACAGGATTTTAACATGTGATATAGTAAAAAGCTAAATAAAATATTAAGTTAAACCCACTTGTCAAATACATAGTCACTTCACGTCTTGGTGTCGTTTTGAGTCGTGAAACACTGAAAAAATGTGTCCACCTAGCTAACAGGGATGTGTTTAAGATTTTCATTTAAGAGCTGCTGAAACAGACAATCCAAGATTGATTGGCGAGTTTATAAGTCATTGATCTGTTTTGTTTGTTTTTTTTTAAATCCGAAAACTCATATCATACAGTTACACGAAGATAAAGTGTTCTTCTTTATTCTCTTTTTTTTACTCTTCTCTATTAGGACATTTATAAATCGGCAAGGTAACTGTTGTTTGTAAAAGAATAAAAGTAGACTTGAGCAAACGCTGTTACAAACACAGGGCGAAAAACCATCTTTAAGCAAGTCCTTAAAGGTGGCTTAAAGGTGACTTAAAGGAGCTTAAAGGCTATACAACCTTTAAGCCGCCTTTAAGTCACCTTTAAGCAAGTGCTTATAGGTCCTTAATGTCCAAACTTCTTTAAGCCACCTTTAAGTCACCTTTAAGCATCTTTAAGTGGCATTTACGCTCTCTTTACACTGCCTTTACACTGTCTTTAAGTGGCCTTTAAGTCAATATTGATCAAGCTGAACAATAAAAACATATATTAAATGCAAAAGCTCTTTTATAGAGATGGGAGGGGGTCATCCGAGTGATAATATAATTTCCAAGGAAGGGGGGGGGGTGTTCCAGGCGGTTTTAATCGTCGCCCCATTAAACGCAGATCGCTATCATCAGCACCGCTCCGATGGACACAGATTGCCGTTATAAAATTCTTTATAATATTTTGGGGGTTTCAAAATTATTGTAGGGATGAGCGCAGTCTCTGTATCTTAATATGTGCATAAAACTAATTAAAGTATGTTTGTTTTCTATTATAAATTAATCGGTGAAAAAAATCTCTCTCTCTCTCTCTCTCTCTCTCTCTCTCTCTCTCTCTCTCTCAGTTCATCCGGTTATTAAACAAAATAAAGATAATGAACCAAAAATGCATGATTTAATTTGTTAATCGGTTGAAGGTTTGTATTTTGTTTTCAATTTTCATTATTTCTAACTCTAGATCTGCTAGATACATGTTAAAGATGAAAAGACTCTCAACTGCCTTTGTTATATCGGGCAGGATATTACTGCTTTGTTTGTCTAGACATAGTTTTGTTCGTTTGTGTATATCTAATTAGAGTCTATTGTTTGTCCAACTTAAGAAAACCCCTGGAACTAACACAGAATATACAAGATATACACAACAGTTGTGTCGTGTGCCCAGGTGCATGTTTGTGTATATCTAATTAAAGTCTATTGTTTGTCCAACTTAAGAAAACCCCTGGAACTAACACAGAATATACAAGATATACACAACAGGTGTGTCGTGTGCCCAGGTGCACGTCAGGGTTTCTAAAGGCGTTGAATCTTAGTATGTACGAGTATACGATAAGTCTAGTGAATAAAACTTAATTTACATTTGTAATTCATTTTCAAAGTATTATTTCCTAGCTCTGGGTTTCAAAGATGTTACGTCTACAAATTAACGATACATGTATGTAAGAGTAAAATCTTGAGGCTCATTAATTAATGTACCGGTGATCATAAATAGGGGTTGATTATTTAAATATATGAATAAGGGTAAATATGTCAAATATACCCGGCCTGGCACATCATACAATTGTATGTACAAGTCATTTGCAATTGCCACATGCAGTAAATACGTCACCGGTAATTGGTAATTTTGTTTGTTATAGAATTGATAGTTTATAAATCATGTACATACAATTACATGTAAATATTTAAACATATTGGAACGGCGCCGCGATCATGAAAACCGGGAAATTGCGGGAAATTGAACAAATACCTTAATAGTATCAATGCATTTAATAAAAGAAATGATTTCATTTTCTTTCTTACATTTTTATAGCTATAAATAAGATGAACGTATATCTACTCGGTTTAAATTTATTAACTACATGTAAGAAAGCCTACTATAGTGAACCTAACGGTTTCCATTTAGGTATAATATATTTTTGTTCACTGAAAACCAAGTTCCGTATTTCATTCTAAATACATGCATGCTTGTAATTTATAAATTAGATATAATTGATTGTTTCAAACTGAATGGTTTGTCAAAATCTTTTCAAGTAAACACATTCAATACAGTGATTCAATATCCACTGATATATAGGATATAAAAACGCTCGTATATATGTAAGTTGCCGTGGCGCTTAGGATGTGTGGTGATGCTAGTAAACTAAGGGTCCCGGGTTCAATTCTCGCCGTGGCCGGTTTTTTTTTTTTTGTTTTTTTTTTTTTCATTTTTCTTTCTAGAACAAAAACCGTTTTAACACCTTTTCTTTCATAAAGTTAATACATTTTGTTGGAAATTAAGCACAATATTGAATTAATTTTTTTTAATGGCTTAAAGGTGGCTTAAAGGTGGCTTAAAGAAGTTTGGACATTAAGGACCTATAAGTTGTCCTTAAAGGTGGCTTAAAGGTGGCTTAAAGATAGTCTTTAAGCTGCCTTTAAGCCATCTTTACGCTTTCTTTAAGCCACCTTTAAGCAATACATATAGCTTCAAAGGTAGCTTATAGGTGGCTTAAAGATCGTCTCTAAGCTACCTTTAAACACCTTTAAGCTATCTTTAAGGAGGACTTAAAGATGGTCATTCATCCTGTGAAACTAACGTTTTGGTTTTAAAATTGTTGTTAAAACGACTGATGTTTTTAAACAAAATATATAAAAATTAATGTTATGTAGTGATTGTGCAAGATTTATAACATCAACAGAAAGGCGATAATGATAAAAATAAGTTATGCGACTTAACATAAATAGTCCCCACTATTGATTCTAAGCGTCTATATCTTTTTAGCAAGATGTTTCGTTATAAACTGCAACCGACAAAGCTTTCGTGTTTTGTGCTTTTATTATAAATTATTAATCTATCATTTTTAAACTAGAATTTAAATTTTCAAATCTAATTGTATATTAAAGGTTTATTTCCATATTTTAACCTAATTTGTTTGTGTTTTTATAACCAAGAATAAACTTTATCACGATCTAATACATAATGCAATTTATTTACCATTCTACTGCCAAGATCAAAGAGATGCCGCAGACATTATTCTCCAATATACCACGAACGTCATCAGTAAATTTTCAGATCAGAAATACCTATTTGTCTCGCACTGATCATGAAAGTACAACTTCAAACCGTACAAAGTTTTAAAACCATATCAATTTCATTTCATATTAGGAATATAATTCAAAGATATTTTTTATAAATAAGTGAAGAGTATTAAAAATCCAAAGAAAAATTCTGTCGTCTGCAAGTGATTCCTTTGTTCGATACACATGTAAACATTACTAAATAAACCGTTGGGGTTACACGGAACAGCTGTCAAAATGACCTAGATAATCTCTCTTTAGGAGAAACGATCTGTAGAAATACTGGGCTGTTAGCAGAATAGAAATAAAGTTCATGTTTTCGTGAATACTCGGTATGTACTCGAAATGTTGTTTGAAATATAAAAGCCTCGGCTAACGCCTCGGCTTTTATATTTCAAAGCAACATTTCTCGACCTCGGAGGTTATTCTGCAACATTCACGAAAACTCGTACTTTATTTCTTAATTACATATAGATTGCAATAAGCTTGTATTCTTTCATATATCGGCCTAACGTCCACATTCACATATCAAAAGTTAATGTAGAAAAAATTGTATAGGCAATTGGAAAAAATAAATAAATAAGAGAATTAAACAATGATTTTGATAAGAAAATAAAAATTAGTATTTTATTGTACTTTTTTTTAATCGGAACGGTGCTATGATGATGTTACCAAATTCGTCATTTAGACAATTTTACCCAAATTATGAAGCACTATTTTATCTTATCTCTGAATATTTTGTAGTTACTCTTAGATTTAATCTGATTTTGTCAAATATCTTTATATAACTAGATTTACAACAGTCATTGACATAAAAAATGATTTATTTGTGAAAACCACATCGTACTTTTGATTTGTTTATTTTTTTATTCAAGGACAGCTATATACACATATACAACCCTGATGTATTTATATGAAAGGCAGATTATATATATATATACTTTTTTACATAGGCCAGTGGATAACGCTCTTTGTTACAACGAGCTTTTTTCCCAAAATGCGTTAAATTTTGAACCAAGTCAACCAACTTTGATCTTTTCAAATAGTGTTTAAGTCGATAATTACGCAGTTTGAAAAACAATCGTACACGGTTCAGTCAAAATTTGTTGAGTAAATGTCATTATCTTGGATCAATGAACATGGAAGATTTTTGAACTTTGTAGAAAAATAAGATGGCTGGTATGCAAATTACAGTGATCAAATCTTATTGATAACTAATGCGGAAACGTGTAATTTTTTTCGCATTGAAAAGGTAAAACACGCGATGCGCAAGACTAATGCATCGAACATCGATGCGCTTTTATTGCAAGTGAATCAAATATTGACAACCATCTATTTCAGTCGCATTCCATCCAAAGTATGAAATAGAACTGAGTTTTGTAACCACCAAGATGTTAGGTGTTTTAGTTTTTTGTCATCTAACAGCACTGGGTGGTGTGATTTCCGGAATGAACAACTCTACAGGTGTCCTAAATAAGGTTAATGGAAAGAGGTTGCCCATCAACTGGCCAAGAATTGAAAAGAACATTGGTTTCCAAATGTGTCTCAGAAAATGTGAGGCGATGTCCTATTGCCTGTCCATTAACTTTAATCGTGTTTTGTTGGAGTGTGAGCTCAACGATCGGAAGAAAAATGACACAAATGATCTAGTGGATGACGGAAACTACTTTTATACCGAAATTGTCGTAAGTAGAATGAATACTATTACTGTAGTTTGCTTAAAAATTGTTCTTTTTATGTTAAAATATCTCTTTAATAAAACTGTGAACCAAGAGCAATATCACATATCAAAAAAAAAATACCTGAACTTTATTTTACATCGTTTGATAAACAAGTTCTACAGCCAGAGTACCCAGAGAGAACCCACGTGTCCAAGCGGGCGACCGCCATACCCTATCACATACAACCACCGTCGATCATGGGGATCGAACTCGGTTCGCAGCGGTGAAAAGCGAGTGCATTGTCCACTACGCTACATGGACACATATATCCATAAAAAGATTTTCAGATTTGTAATGTGTTGTTTAAATATATTTCGTCATGAACACAATAACAGATTTTCGATAGATGCTCTTTCTAGATAATTGGGATTTTGTAAGGCGCTTTGAAAAAAAAAATCCTTAATATATACGGGCTAGAACAGTATGTTTTATTCTTTTATAGAGGACAGACCACAGTAACCTTTGCGGAGAAGAGTTTTGCAACAATATCTCCACATGTATTACAATGCCCGGGAATAAGAATGTTTGCATTGAAACAGGTACTGTAAACGTTTTACATTTCGCTGTGTTTCTATTTAGTGATGTTGGCTTTCGCATAATCTAGTACTCTGCTAAATGTCAAACATGAACATAAATACATGTAAATAAACAAATAAAGAAATCCGGATATAAAATTCCGAGCTAATTCTTTGCAAAATCATTTCTCTCCCAGTATTGTAAACGCTAAATATAATACGTGTACAAAATCTAGAAATACATGCATAATAAAATAAATATTGTTAAAAAAATAAATAAAATGAAGTCAGTCCAATTTTTTATTCTTCAAGGAAGTGGATCTTAAAACAAAATGTGCAAAGGTATATAATAAATAAAACGAAGTTATTCCAATTTATCATTCACAATTACAGTGAAAAAGTAGAGACATTTTAAAAAGGAAGAGGATCTTAAAACGAAAAATGCAAAGGTACACATATACGATCAGGAATACACATGCATCAGAGATTGAAAGATTTTACAAACGTACCTTTTGATTGTTAGATCATGAGTGAAATTTAATTTTGCTATCAATAAATTTTAAATGACATTGACGTTATATATTGATAAAACTGTAAAGAAATGTATATACAAAAGATATATTTCTATGGACTGTGTAATGTTTTAATTCTGTTAGAATTAATGTTGAATTGAACTGTATTTTATCTCTATCTCAAAGACAGTGTAGCGTGTGACAGTGTTCATGTTAAGCAAGTGTTTCTTTTTGTGATCGGCTTCGACCGATCACTGTTGTGTCCATATGAGGCATCCGGCAAATGCTTCCACGTGCGCACACATTCCGCTTGCATAAGTAGTTCTTATAAAAACTTGAAATTGGTTTAGTGTTTATAATATAACATTTTACCCAGTTTTATTTCAATTCATTTACCTTAAGAGATGCAAACATACATAAAATACAGTTTGACCTCTTAATTCAAGAATGCACATTTTGTCTCAAGCGTAAGAATTTCGATCAAAAGATTCATTCAGTAATGCAGTTGACGATGACCTCAATCATAAGAAGATGCTCCATGAACTGACCTCGACCTATTGATGTTGCATAAAATCAGCTAGGAAGACGGCTTGATTTGTAAACAAGGTTACGTTATAATGCGACCTCAATAGCAAGTTATGATGGCATTAAATGTTTTTCAGTCGCATTAAATTATTTTAATACAACTCTTTCTTTGTATACGTGTTAATACTCTTTGAAGAGCCCTACCTGGTATTCTGAAGATACATTAACGTTTAATAATTACGTTAAAAATATAAAACTAGACAAGGAGTTTACAAACGGCTTTTCCCAAATTTATTGCAAAATTAAATTTGTTGACGGTTATAATGATGAAATTATGGTGTACAGATTCAAAATATTCTATATATTTTGTAAAAATACACATCTTCGCTAGCCAAGGGTTTTCGGTCCACTTTGCTCCCCATTAATGGGGAGCAAAGTGGACCGAACACCCTTGGCTAGCGAAGATGAAAAATACAGTACTTTTTAAATTATTTTACATCAAACTGATAATGTTGATTGCTTCTAGCTATCAATATATCATTATTGCCGATTATTCCTTTAAAAGGAATACTTGTTTTTTTGTTTGCTTTCATACGAGACCGGAAGATTAGCATGCTGTCCGCACACTGCTTAGAAGAGTGAGTTCATCATATCCTCCTTAGCTAAAGATTTCTGATCTCCCCCTTCCTCACAAACCCCTTGCTTATCGCGCTATTAAAAGTCTGGATATTTTTGATTGAAACTGTTCGAGCAATTAAAAATGCAAAACATATTTAATTCAATCGATAATGTTTCGTACTGTTTATTTACAATCGCTCTAATCCATTTTCCCCCAGTCGATCCTTCTGTTTGCGTCTTTATGATACTGTAGAAGGCAATGGCGCAATTACAAGTGCATGTGATTGTGTATCACTAGGGACATGCACTCATACATTAAGGATTTGCTGCTCATAGTCTTTGAATAGATTTGATCTGTAAGGAACATTCGCATTATTCCCATTTATTGAACACATTTGGCATAAAATTTTACTTTCAACTTGTCGACTTATAAATTGGCTGGGAAATAACGTGACGAAAAAAAAAAAAAACCCTCATGACTTTTAATAGCACGGTATTCCAGTAGTTCGTGAGGAGCGGTACAGATCAGAAACCCTTGGCTAGCAGCTCAAAAATGATTAATATTTTGCATTATTTTATATCCATAAAGATTGTTCCCAATCAGCGCCAGGTATACCAAACGGAAAAATTGTCCAGCGAACTTACTCTCCAGATATAGTTACCTACAGATGTTATGGTTTTATCCAAACCACATGTTGCCCTCCTGGCGGGAAATGGACATCTCTTGATTACCAATGCGAATGGCGTAAGCAAAAATTAATCTTTTGCTAATGAACAAATTACATATGTACAAAATTACTATTGAGGAAAATGTATGATAAAAAATCCAATAATTTAATTATTTAAATTTTTATAGACTGTTCAAAAAGATACACTGTATAGTGAATTAAACCAGCGATTTTATAGTTTGTGTTTTTTCCATATCAAATAACCCCCCTCCCCCCCCTAAGATATTGAAAAGCAGTTATTGTTTTACCGTATTATATACGGAATGCAAAAGTTTTGCGATATAACACGACATTTTCCGCGATAGTTACACGTTTATTCGCAAACATTTTGCGTTGATTAGCGAAGGTATGGCGATTGTTCGCGAGAATTGTCGCGTTTATTTGCAAAAGTAAGCGTTTATTTGAAAATGTTTTTAGCATTGAAATTGAGCTCAAGGGACAGGAGATTAAATCGATAGCAACTAATTTTTAATAACCTTCGCAAAGGAATTAAATTGTATTGCTATTGACTTTAAACTTTTTGTTTTTCTTCTGACATAAAAACTGTTTAGACGAATACAAACTACTGCTGAAATACACTTTACCTAAGAATCCCAAGATGTTCTAAGATATAAGCATTTAAAGATAATGCTGATCATAATCCTTTAGAAACCAGCAATTGACTTTAACTATTTGTTTGTCTTCTGTCAACAAATCTGTTTAGACGAATACAACCTACTGCTGAATTACACTTTACCTAAGAATTCCAAGATGTTAATTTAAAGATGATGCTAATCATAATCCTTTAGAAACTACCAGGCTGGTTGGTTCCAATGTATCCTTCGAGGGACGAGTTGAAGTCTACCTAAATGGATTCTGGGGAACTGTTTGTGATGATGAGTTTGAAATGGCGGATGCCAATGTCGTTTGTTCGAGTTTGGGATACCCCGGGTACGTGTTCTTTAGCGTTTATTTGTCTTGAATGCGTGGTTTTGTTAATGTCCTGATCGATTCACAATATTTACCAAACTGCACTTTCTTTTTTAAAACAGTGTTTGTTTGCAAAGCAAGTTTTTCAAATGACAACAGCTACAAATAACTGATATATCTTTTGAACGATTAAAACAACACAATAAATAAATGAATAAATCAATATTTTAAGTAACTACATCAAATAAAAAAAATCGAAGCTGTGATTTTTTGCAAAAATCTGTTAAAATTCCTAATTAACGTAAGCAAAATGAGCATTTTTATCTATAGCCACATTTGCCTAAGGGCATTGTGCTATCACATACAATTGATTTTTATTTTTTGAAAGCATGACATTAAAATTTTCTATCCTATACCTGTATATCAAATAAAAGTACACATATATGGCATGAAATTCAGTTTTTAGCTCACCTGAGCTGAAAGCTCAAGTGAGCTATTCTGATCACAGTTTGTCTGTCGTCCGTCCGTCCGTCTGTCTGTCTGTCCGTCTGTCCGTAAACTTTTCACATTTTCAACATCTTCTCAAGAACTACTGGGCCAATTTCAACCAAACTTGGTACAAATCATCCTTAGGCAAAGAGGATTCAAAGTTGTGAAAATTAAGGGCCACACATGTTTTCAAGGGGAGATAATTAAAAATTAATGAAAAATTTCAAGATATTTTCAAAAATCTTCTTCTCAAGAACCAGAAAGCCAGGAAAGCTGAAACTTGTGTGGAAGCATCCTCGGGTAGTGTAGATTCAAAGTTGTGAAATTCATGCCCCCTGGGGTTAGGGTGGGGTCACAAGGGGGGGGGGGGTCAAAGTTTTACATAGGAATATATAGAGTTAATCTTTAAAAATCTTCTACTCAGAAACTAATCAGCCAGGAGAGCTAAAACTTGTGTGGAAGCATCCTCAGAATGTGTAAATTCAAAGTTGTGAAAATCATGACCCCCGAGGGTAGGGTGGGGCCACAATTAGGGGTCAAAGTTTTACATAAGAATATATAGAGTAAATTTTTAAAAATCTTCTTCTCAGAAACTAATCAGCCATGAAAGCTGAAACTTGTGTGGAAGCATCCTCAGAATGTGTAAATTCAAAGTTGTGAAATTCATGACCCCCAGGGGCAGGGTGGGGCCACAATGGGGGGTCAAAGTTTTACATAGGAATATATAGAGTAAATATTTAAAAATCTTCTTCTCAGAAACTAATCAGCCAGTAAAGCTGAAACTTGTGTGGAAGCATCCTCAGGTAGTGTAGATTCTAAGTTGTGAAATTCATGACCCCCGAGGGTAGGGTGGGGCCACAATTAGGGGTCAAAGTTTTACATAGGAATATATAGAGTAAATTTTTAAAAATCTTTTTCTCAGAAACTAATCAGCCAGGAAAGCTGAAACTTGTGTGGAAGCATCCTCAGGTAGTGTAGATTCTAAGTTGTGAAATTCATGACCCCCGGGGGTAGGCTGGGGTAACAATTAGGGGTTGAAGTTTTACATAGGAATATATAGAGTAAATCTTCTTCTCAGAAACTAGTCAGCCAGATGATTCTTTATAATTGTTAAGACTTTGGCTCCAATACAATTCTTCGGCCTCACAAGAAGGTTCTGAGTTTGATGTAGCTTTATATCCCATATATAAACAATTGTTAAGGATCTTTTTGAGAACTGCAATACTCAACAATGATATGACTATAAAATCATCCTGTTCGAAAAGAGACTAATTATTATAAACATAAGAATATCCAGGGGAGGAAATGGATTTTATTTATACAGGATCTACATGTATTATTGTACATTGTCCAGATTGTTTGTATTATGACTCCATTAAGCTGATTTTATCATACCTATTGTTCTTCAGGTGAGCGATGTGGCCCATTGGCCTCTTGTTTAAAATAACAAAGACACAGTTTCAATTTCTTCTCTAAACTACAAAACTTTCTACAAAATTGAACATTTTACGCGCTGATATCCAAATTACATACTTTCACTTCGCTATTGTTAATTTGTACTATGGTTTCATTCCTAGTCCTTTAGCATCATGAAATATATTTCGTTTTTAATGAGATCAACGAATTAACGTGTCCATCGAAGAAATAACATGTGATGAATTTACAGAGCAATTATCCTTATATGTTTTAGTTTACCTTTGTTTTAGCTCACATTTGTTCTCCAAATGGCGTCTTTTTTGTGTGATGTTATATTTTTGTGTGAAAGAAATGTCTAAAGCCAGTACTAGATATAATAGTGCTCCAACCCGTGTTGATAGATAGCTACAGAGTGTAACTGATAATTGATAGTCAAATGCTAATAATGATACATAAATATGAATTTGTGAATAACTTTCAATGCAAAAAAGAAAAACCGTTTGAAAAAAACCCTAAGAAAATTATCATTTCTAAATGTATATCGTGCAAGCATAACACAAAAATACATTGACAAATATTTTCCTATCAGTGCATTGCAGGTACTTCCAAGTGCTGCATTTGGGAATGGAAGCGGGCAAATATTGATGGATAATGTGGCTTGTTTGTCCAGCGAGATATCAATACTGGAGTGTGATTATGTTGACTTTAATTCACAAAACTGCGGCCATTACGAAGATGTTGGTGTAATTTGCGAACATTAGTTTGACGAAATTAGTCAAACAATTTTCACCTTTAGCGTAATTCTTTGCTCGTTGCAAATAAATACTGATATTGCAAACAACGTTGTTTTAAGGGGGCAACGATATCGATTGAACTTACAACGAACCTTTTTTGCAATTGCGGTATCATTGCATTTATTTCCTAAACTTATGCTTGTAAACAGTGTCGTTAATGACAAATATAATTTCGAACTCTCGAGTGGTGCGACTATTTCTCTTCGTGGATTGTATTATGTAGATCTTAAATTTACTGGCGGGACAAATTCTTTAATAAATAACTTTCATAGATGCTTACTTAATGTTGTTATTTCTATGTATTTAGTATAAATGTGAAAATACAGGTAAAATTTAAGTTTCTCATCAAATCTCATACATTAAAAACTCACTCTTAAAAAATGAAACCTTTCTTCTCTGTAAGTTGAAATGGCATTGTGTTTTGTATTCACATTGGTTTATTTTATATCATAATGCAAACTGAAAAGGCCCAAAGAAACATTTTAACTAAATATGTTTATATTTTTTGACAGGTTTTGATTTTGTGATGATTCGACGCAAAAATAATCTAAGTACATGTTTCACACCACAAACAATGAAATATTGCTGATTCCAAATGAATTCCTAATGATTATAAGATGCAAAACTTTTCTCGAACACCATGTTCATATTTGAACGATTCTTCCATATCTTATATATTCTGACCCAAACAATGTCAACTTGAAAATGACCAAATCTGAAAAAAAGGTATTGTACTTAGGATTTGAATACAACCCACTCCAGTTAACTGTTTTGGAGACAGAGAAGTTTGTTATATGGAATGCATTAACACTCAACATTACCAGAATAGGTTGTGGAGACAATTGTCCTTTTTAAATTAAATAATATAATCATGAACAAATGATAACTAACAAAGACTAATTGAGAAATACTTTGCACTAAATCTCATGGTACTCGGAAAATGTTTTCAAACATACACTTAGATTATTGTTTTTGGTAACGTTGTAAAAGTGCAAGGTAACTGAAAAGAAGCAGAACGACTGAAAAAATATTCACGAGAAAAAAACCCATAAAAATGTTTAAAGTAAAACTTGACTTTAACCAGTGCGTGCATGGGTTGACATTACATATGAAATCGGACATTTACGACATAGATACATCGATACACCGTATTGTTGACATTTACATAACCAAGCTTTAAGCCTACAATACTGCTATTAATTTCACTACACTCTGCCTAGTTAGAATAATCTAATTGTGTCTCGGGACAGGCCTTCACCATAGTTTAAATGCCTCCCATATACCCCTAAAGTAGCAAAAAATTGCAGAATCGCTCCGAAACGATTTTGGAGAAAATTAATGAAGCTGCATTAAAAATAACAGTCAAATTATTCACAACAAACCAATTTGAGGCCGTAAATACCTTTCATCTAAAAATTTAATTCATATTGATGAAGAATTCTACACTTTTTCACCAACTATCTTTACTCGCTTCGAATTGACATTCGGAACTCTCGGGATTTTTCTTATTAAATGCACTGAGTTATAGTTATCTTCCGTATTTCTATTTATGAACAGAATATATGACAAATTTTCAATGAAAATTTACACGTATTTGGTATAAAGTTTCTGAGTTAATAAATGCAAATGTGATATTGTGGAAACATAAACTAAAGAGTTTCCCGTGATTAAGTGTGAATATAATGGACCCTCCTTCA
The DNA here is from genome assembly GCF_902806645.1 of Magallana gigas. Lineage (NCBI taxonomy): Eukaryota > Metazoa > Mollusca > Bivalvia > Ostreida > Ostreidae > Magallana > Magallana gigas. Next base: position 36,920,850 of record NC_047563.1, on the reverse strand, counting down.
AGCATCCTTTAGGAGGTAAAGGATGAGGGTCATTCTATGTAATGAGCCTGAGGCTGAAGAGGGTATCATGTAGCATTATCTCCGAGTGCAGCGAGGCGTTACTCAATTCAAAAAAGTTAAAAAAGATTTGTGTGACGTAAACACACCTGTGGTCAGTGGTATATAAAGCACAGCTCCACTTGCCGAAATCATTCTTGAAATCTTGTTTGTGACAACCAAGAATATAAATTGGGAGGGTAATTTTCCTCAAAGTTTTATCAATTCGGGTTGGGTACATGATACCATCTTGAGCCTCAGGCTCCTTACATAGAAAGACCCTCATCCTTTACATCCTAAAGGATGCTTGGAGGAGGGTCCATTCTATTACATATTGCCTTTCGGCTCTACAAGGGTATCATGTAGCATATTTAAATTAGTTGGTCACAGACAAACAATTTAGAATAAAGACATTATTTCAAAAAATTCAATAGTTTTTTAAACATAAAATAAAAAGTCGAAAGAAACCACATCTTATTCAATATCAAAATTCATACATATCATAACCTTACAATGAGTAATTTTTTATTACAATTTTAATTAATTTTATCAACAATGTAAAAAGAGTACACAATCATCAAACAGTCAATTGTTTATCTATTTAACACTGTATTCACAAAATTTCCATCAGTATCACATCCAGCTATATTCACTTCTTTATAGTAAAACTTAAAGAATGTCTTTGATGAGGACCAATTTGCTGTATCCATAATTTCTTTTATCGATACACCTGACGAATAAGCCACCGAAGCGGAAGTTCCACGGAAGGAAGGTGCAGTAAGGTTCCTAATTCCTGACAGTTCTAGGACATTATTCAGCCATCTTGCTAACGTACATGTACATGTTGAAACAGGATTGAATGTTTTGTAGAAAACAAATAATGTAGATGATTTTCTATTGTTTTTGTTTCTTTTTAGATATTCATGTAACGTGGAAACCACACAGAGTCTGTTATCAGAAAATTTATGTAAAACAACTCTATGTACAGGAGTCCCAGGTTTACATGTCTTCAATAACTTCTGAATTTGAAAAATAACCTTATCGGCAAACACTGACATATATCTCAAATCAAGAGTCACAAGTGTCTGGGCCCTTGAAGCTGTTGTAAGCACAATAAGAGCTATTAATTTAAAAGTTAACAAACGTAAAGATATTTTATGTACTGGCATTAAATTGCGCAAAAAACCCCACAAAACCTTTGATACATCCCATGATGTTCTCACTTTTGGTCTACTTGGATTCAAATTAAATATCCTTTCATTAATTTTGGAAGTAATAATGGTTCCGTAACCCATAAAACACCAAAATATGGCAAAGTGTTAATCAACATTGATTTATGAGTATTCAAAACAGAATATAAAACTTTATTACTCATCAAAGAAATAAAATTTTTTACAACTATTTCTTCAGAGGCTGAAAAGGGATTGGTTTTCCAATTAGAACACCAAAGTATCCATTTTTGCCAGCAACATTGGTGTTGTTTGTTTGTGGCCGGACGTAAGGAAGCAAGGATGATGTCACTATCGAATCTTGCCAGTCCTTTGTCATAGAGGGATCTCCTGATACAAGACAGGCGGTTAGAGTTATCTTGCGGAGTGGATGTAGCTCTCCTGAGTGTGGCATCACTAAGAGGTCCTTGTGTCGAGGAATTCTAACAGGAATAGAAATCAAAACAGACATAAGTTGCGGAAACCAAGTTTGAGTTTTCCATAACGGGGCAAAAAGTATTGCCTGTCTAACTCTATCTTCTAAAATCTTAATAATTATCCTACCAATTAATTTAAAAGGTGGAATAATATATGGAAACAAACTTTCTCATTTGTCTATTTATACGAAAAGCAATAAGATCTATGTCTGGATTAAAAAATTGTTTACAAATTCTCACGAAAATATCATGTTTTAACATCCATTCTGTAGAATCAGCAAATTGCCTAGAAAGTAAATCAGCATAAGTATTTTCACATCCGGGCAAATATTGGGCAGAAATGAAAATTTATCTTTTTATGCACGAATTCCATATTTTTACTGAAAGATCATCAAGTTGTTTTGAATGCATGCCACCCTTTGCGTTAATGTAAGAAACGACAGTTGTATTGTCCGTTTTGAAACAAATATGTATTGAACTGTATTCTTTAAAAAATGATTTTAGTGCAAAATACACGGCCATTAATTCTAAAATATTGATATGATATGATGATTCCGAATATGTCCATCTACCTCCTGTCATTTTGTTTTCAAATCTAGCACCCCAACCTTGCAAGGATGCATCAGTTTCAACCCGAAAATCAATTGGTCTTGATCTCATATCTTTTCCATTTAGAGATTGTATATTTCTACACCACCATTTTATCTCATTAATACTTTCAACAGAACAATTCATGAAAGAATTATAATCATCACAATTCAATTTTACATTTTGATCAATATCTCTTTCTAAAGTCCTGTAATGCAAAAGTCCTTCGAAAACTGCATTACAAGCATTAACCAATAAACCTATCAATGAGGCCAATTGCCGGATTTGATTTCTTGGATTAGACAAAATTAATTGACTTTGTCTTAAAATCTTTTCAACTTTTTCATCTGTCAAATAAACTTTGAATTCAACTGAATCAATTATAACTCAAAAGAAAACAATTCTCTGCGAAGGAATGGTTATAGATTTTTGATCATTTATTGTGAAGCCAAGATTGTTTAATTCTGACATAACCATATTTGTTCGTTCTTGACATGTGGAAAATGTTTGATTCATGATCAGGGAATCATCAATATAATAACAACATCTTATGCCATTTTCCCTAAAAATGGATATACAGGTTTCAATATCTTTGTAAATATTCTCTGACATGATGTTAATCCGAAAGGAAGTACTACAAATCTGTAAAAATTTTCATTCCAAGAAAAACTTAGAAATTTCTTGTAGTCTGGGTGAACACTGACACTAAAATATGCATCCTTTAATTCAACTGAAGTAAGATAATCATTTTTCTGAATCAATTCTAAAGCATATGTCAAATTTTCCTGTTTGAAATGATAATGTTCAACAAATATTTCAGGTTTATGATTGGCCTGAGATTACCATCTTTTTTCGGTACAAGGAAAATATCTGAAATGAAAGCATCCGAAATATTTTTTACTTCTTCAATTGCACCTTTATCAACCAACTGTTTTACTTCTTTTGATACCATTTCAGATTGTACTGCATTAATTGAATTTGTTTCGGAAAGAATGTTTGAAGAGGTTGTTGAAAAAGTTCAATTTTATAACCTGGTTCAATTATATTTAATATCCATTCGTCTTTTGTAAATTTTTTCCAGTAAGGTTTATTCAGTTTTCTCACCTTTACTTGTTGTAACAGTATTGCTTTTTCATTGCACGTCTGTACTGGAATTGTCCCCTTTGACCTCTGCCTCTCTGGGAAGGGTATGATGAATACTGGCGGTTTTTGCCTCTGTATGGGTATTGGATGGGTTTATACCCTTGGTTTGACATTTAGTTTTTTGCTTGAGTTGTATTTTTAAATTTTGCATCATAGTTCGATTTCATTCCAATTTGTTTCTTAGTAATATCACCCATTTCTTTAAGTTTGGAAACACAATTGTCTCCAAACAAGTGATCAGGAACCGGGATTTTAGAAGAAGCAATTTTGCATACCGAAAATTCAAAACGTTTTATATTTCATTTCTTCTTTTCATAGAGACATTGTAGAAAGCATTGCCAAGCATACTTATTGAATCAGCCAACATCGTTTTACAAATCTGGGGCTCAAGTTCTTTTTTATTTACAAGCATATCAGCCATCTGTACTAAAGGTATCATACCCGTGGCTAAAGAGTTTTGTATTACTTGCAAAGTGAGATCATCTGAATGGGCCTGCTTGTTCACGGCATCCCACATTTCTTTATTGACCCGGGGAACTTTCAATAAATTACAGTTTTCTGGTCTGTTATATTATTTCTCTCAATCAACCATGCTTTCTTTGCTACATTTAATAGAGATGGCTGTATTTACAGCTTTTCCAAGTGCTTTGTTTACTTTTGGATCAGTTTTTTCATTTGCATTTAATTGTGGGATATCCAAATCATTGTTATCAATTGTTATCTGGATTGATTCATCATTCAAAATTCCCTTAAAACTTTCTTGAGGGTCAATAGAAGGAGAAATTTGATCATTCAAATAAGAAAAATCAAAGTCAAAATCATCAGGGGTTTCATCAAGAGTCTGTCGTGAATCATAATCAGGTATTTTTACCAAATTTCTTAGCGGTCTATTAGGTACATTTTGTGTGAAATTACCGGGAGAATTATTACCCGAAGTGCGCACCGTAGTTTCGGTGGACCGCATGTCATTTACATTGCACGTATTGCGTGCCATACTATTGGAACTACCGAACTGTTTTACAGTGTCAGTGAGGGAGGAAATAGATTGTAAGATTTTATCTATCCCTAATTGATTTTTGAGCTCGTCAACATTAAATTCTTGAACACATTCAGACTGAGTTTTTGACTTTTTAGATTGTTTTGTCACCCGTGGTGGCGGTGCACTTGCACTCGCTGAACATGAGGTCTGCGCTTTGCGTTTCTTTTATTTGTTGCATTAGTTATTGTGTCCTCCGTAACACTTCGTGGCCGGGGTTATCGCCAAACAATTCATCTATATCTGAGTAATTCTCATGGTCGCTTCCCATGAACGACAGGACATCGTCCTGATTTTCCGGCATTACGGTAAAGTACACAACTTTGTATTAACTTACCTTACCAGTATAACGTTACGTAGAATTAATTAAGGTAGCTGTTTTACAGCAGAAACAAGACAAGAAACTTGAACAACGTTTTAAGTTTTAATACACACCGCTACAGTCATTTCATGCATATCTTTTACAATTTAATGCTATGCTTTGGTATGCGATTTTAATGGTATGCTATGAGATTTGTATGCTATGCTATGAGATGTGTATTCCCGTACGAAAAATTCCTTAAGGCGGAATGTAGGCGAAATTTGAAAGGCGGATTCCGTCTTTCATTCCTCTGAATGTATAACTAATATCACAGATTCAGGGTGGAGTCCAGGTGGATTCCGAGCGTTATATGGCTCGAAATATTTAAATGAGATTAAGCGTATTCCGGGTAATAAAAATCCGCCTTCAAACAAAAAGGAATCCGCCTTAAAACAAAAAAGGAATCCGCCTTAATCTTAGGTGGAATCCACCTTATGATAAATTGAAATCCGCCTTAATATAAGGCGGAATATGCAAGATTCCGCCCTAAAATAAGGTGGAATCCACCTAAATATAAGGTGGAATCCGCCTAAGTATAAGGTGGGATCCGCCTTAATAAAAGGTTGCGTCCGAATCCGCTTTAGGGTAAAGATGAACACTTTTTACAATGGACAGAAAAACTTCTGATGATTTATGCTTTTGAATCCAATGACTAAGTCCTTTTAAATTAGCACCGGATGGGGTGGAATCATTGCCTTCATTTCATTTATAAATCAGTGGCCAGACTTACAACATAATTCCTGTGTATTTCCTTTTTTAAACACATCATAATACAGATATCAATATCAAAGAATATCTTTTTATTTTCCTAATGTTTGTCTTCACTTAATATAATAAGTTAAACTTTTTGATTTACAGTCCACGTTTTCACTCTTGTGTACAGGTAGTTCCTTGAAAAGTTTCTAGAGTAGCTCAGATCTTCCTTGAATCTTTTCGGTAATTGCATCACTAAAAATACTTCTCTCACATATTCTGAAAAAAAAAAATGTAATTTGATAAAGTATTACTTATAACCAAACACTCGATCAAATATAAATATATCAATATACATATATACCTTTTTGTTATTATCATGATTATAAAGAATACCTTTCAACAATGTGAACAAGTAAAAAGAGATCCAATCCTTACCATTCAAAACTTTGATTTTGGTAGGGTTCATGTAAATGGTATGGCTGACATTCTACTTTTTAGTCTCCCATGTCCATTGTCCTTCTGCTTTTGAGCTAGTTTTTATTTTTATCAGGCTGTTTCTCAATGCTCATACTAGGACAGCTTACATATAAGAAGGCAACTTGCCACCCTCCCAGTGACTTGTTGGTATTGTTGCTTTCCTTGTTTTTTAATTGTTTAGCATAATGTCAGTTGTTTTCAACAGCTTTCAAATCTAAAGGAATGAAGGGATTTCTATAGTTTATACATGTACATTGTGTGACATTTACGCACTGTCTAATATCTTTTAAATGAAGAATTTCTTAGTTAAGGTCTTCCGTTTCCAACGGAAGACCTTATAGTGATTGTAATGTTTCTTATTAAGGTCTTCCGTTTTCAACGGAAGACCTTATAGTGATTGTAATGTTTCTTTTTATTATTATTATTATTTTTTTCCCCTTTTTGTCTTATGAATTTCTCAGAGATGTCTTGATGAATACTTATAAAATTTTCAGGAATGACTGAAAATATAAACATCTAGAGGTTTTTTGTAAAAGATTTTCTAAATTCACTTTCGTTCGTCCGTTTCCTGTCCCGTGAGAAAAAGCTTGTCACATCGAGATGTCAGAAACTATAAAGACTTGAACATCCAAACTTTGGTGGATGATAGACCTATAGTTGTAGATGTGTTTAAACATTTTTGTTTTGTTCGGCGTAACTTCCGGTCGTCACCGGAAGCACCTCAATTTTTTTTGTTTTAACGTATTTAATTTATTTTCCGTAAAATAAAGATATTAGTATAGATCTTTACATATGTCATCTATGCGATGTTAAATCAACAAAAAAATTCTACTTCCGGTGAGACATCTCAATCATCTCAGGTAGCTTTTTTAAAACATATTTTGTACCCGCGAGATCTCAGAACCTATAAGTGATCAAGACACGAAACTTTTATGGATGATAGACATTTGATTGAAGATGTGTTTAACCGGTGTCATTTTGTCTTCCGTCACTTCCGGTCCACACTGGTAGAGTTCAAACAAATCAAGCTGTTTATCAGTTTAACTGTTTTCCTTTGATATTTTTAGTTAGATAAATGAAAAATAATGTACAAAAGGCAAGTATACAAGAAATATTTAATACAATTTACATTGAACACTTCCGTTTGTCCGTTTCCTGTCCCGAGACAAAAAACCTTATATCGACGAGATCTCAATTGGTCTTGATCTCATATCTTTTCCATTTAGAGATTGTATATTTCTACACCACCATTTTATCTCATTAATACTTTCAACAGAACAATTCATGAAAGAATTATAATCATCACAATTCAATTTTACATTTTGATCAATATCTCTTTCTAAAGTCCTGTAATGCAAAAGTCCTTCGAAAACTGCATTACAAGCATTAACCAATAAACCTATCAATGAGGCCAATTGCCGGATTTGATTTCTTGGATTAGACAAAATTAATTGACTTTGTCTTAAAATCTTTTCAACTTTTTCGTCACCGGAAGCACCTCAATTTTTTTTGTTTTAACGTATTTAATTTATTTTCCGTAAAATAAAGATATTAGTATAGATCTTTACATATGTCATCTATGCGATGTTAAATCAACAAAAAAATTCTACTTCCGGTGAGACATCTCAATCATCTCAGGTAGCTTTTTTAAAACATATTTTGTACCCGCGAGATCTCAGAACCTATAAGTGATCAAGACACGAAACTTTTATGGATGATAGACATTTGATTGAAGATGTGTTTAACCGGTGTCAATTTGTCTTCCGTCACTTCCGGTCCACACTGGTAGAGTTCAAACAAATCAAGCTGTTTATCAGTTTAACTGTTTTCCTTTGATATTTTTAGTTAGATAAATGAAAAATAATGTACAAAAGGCAAGTATACAAGAAATATTTAATACAATTTACATTGAACACTTCCGTTTGTCCGTTTCCTGTCCCGAGACAAAAAACCTTATATCGACGAGATCTCAGAAACGGTAACGACTTCAACAACCAAACTTTGTAGGATTATAAACCTGTGTATGGACACGTGTTAACACTATTTTGTTTCATCCGGCGTAACTTCCGGTCATCACAGGAAGTACACCCAATTTTGATTTTTTAAAAATATTTTGGTTAATTAGCATTGAAGTAACATTTTAGCTATAGAAATGCAAAAAGTCATCTACACATGGTAAAAAAAAGTTCTACTTCCGGTGAGACATTTCATATATCTCAGATAGCCTTCTTTTTTAAAAACAAAGTATAAATAAGATCTCAGAAACTGTGATAGATCAAGATACAAAGCTTATATATATTATATCCATTTTCTGTTTACAAGATAACTGGATTTTTTGTGCAGATTAATACATGCGGAACGGAAGACCTTTTTGTTGCTATAGCAACAAGAGTCTAGTTATTATTATTATTTTTTTTTTTCCTTTTTTTGTCCACAAGATTTCTCAGAGATGGCGAGATGGATTTTCTTGAAATTTTCAGGACTGATAGAAAATGATAATATCTCTAGGCGTTTTTTTCATTTTTTCAAAATTCACTTCCTGTCGTCCGTTTCCTGTCCCGCGACAAAAAGCTATGGACAATGAGATCTCAGAAACCATAAAGACTTGAACCTCCAAACTTTGTGGGATGATAGACCTATAGTTGTAGATGTGTTTAAACTATTTTGTTTTGTTCGTCGTAACTTCCGGTCGTCACCGGAAGCACTTCAAAAATAACTATTTTTTCGCATAAAATTCATTTTCGATAAAATAAATATATAAGTATAAATCTATGCATAGGTTATCTATGCGATGTTAACTCAACAAAAAATTTCAACTTCCGGTGAGATATCTCAAATATCTCAGGTATCTTTTTTGAAACACATTTTGTACAAACGAGATCTCAGAAACTATAAGTGATCAAAGCACAAAACTTTCATGAATGATAGACATTTGATTGAAGATGTGTTTAACCGGTTTAGTTTTGTCTTCCGTCACTTCCGGTCCACACAGGAAGAGTTCAAACAAATCGAGCTATTTATCAGTTTAACTTATTTTCATTGATATTACCGAGCGCAGCGAGAGGCGGGCGAAGCCCGCCTCGCGAAGCGAGGATTAATGGTAACACGTATATATAAGAAAATCAGTGAAAAATGAAAGTTGAATCAGGGGTACTAAGGCCAAAAAAATTTTCTTCCAGCCCTGGGCGCCGCCATATTGGCAGCCATTTTGTTTTTAAAAAGTTAGTTCGATCATTGATTGACTGGTGCTTATCGATGTTTATTGTCCCTAAACTCGATCAAATAAGTTCCAGTGTTTCAATAGAAGGTAATGTGAATTAAAAGAAATTAAAAAAGAAACCAGATAAGTTTCAATAGTGCTTCAATCAAGAAACACGACTTGTTCTATGTATGTCTTATCAATTATCAGATGGAAAATAAAAACATAAACGTCAAGGAACTGATGTTTTAGATTCTGAATAAAGTATTCAATTTTATTACATTGACATTCATATGAATTAAATTAATGAACAATGGAAGAAGAAATAAAAAAAATTTCGGAATCACGTAACTCTCTTCGGCTATTTCCGAAGACAAAACTTGAACGTTTACGTCTGAAATATGACGTCATAATGTAGACTGAGCACGCGACGTTTAGTTTAACTTTGACGAATGATTTGAGTAGGCAACTATACTGGCGGATCCTACTTTATGCGTTTTAAATAGATTTTATTATACAAAAATCAAACTACTGTGGTATATCTATATGTATATATTTGATTCCGGAAATTTATACTCCGTTTATATTTTGTTTAAGACTATTGATGCCCTGTCTAGTGTTATTTAAATTCTATTGTCTGTAAGTATATAAATACAGCCGTCAGAGGACTGTCGAGAGACTCTCTTGTTGGTCTACGGACCAAGCTCTCCCCCTCTCCCCTTTTTCGGCATTCATTAAGGTAAATTTTCATTTCTCCTTCTTAGGTTATAACCGGAATCAAACAATGTTATTTATGTTCAATATTTGATTTTGCTTAATAAATTTGTAAATCTTCGTTATCTTTGTTATTTTGTAATTCAGAGGCAAACTGAAAAGAATTAATGAACCTGGGTTGATGTTGAAAGACGTTTCTGTCTTGTTTATTTATACTACACTACACTGTGTTAAATCTGCGCTCGGTCCAACGGTCACACCGTTTACATATTTGTAGTGTGCTGGATTAGAAATGAAGTACAAAGGGCAAGTTTACAAGATATATTATATACAATTTAGATTGAGCACTTCCGTTTGTCCGTTTCCTGTCCCGCGTTGAAAAAGCTTGTATCAACGAGATCTCAAAAACGGTAAAGACTTGAACATCCAAACTTTGTGGGATGATAGACCCATAGCTGTAGATGTGTTCACACTATTTTGTTTTGTTCGTCGTAACTTCCGGTCGTCACCGGAAGCACTTCAAAAATAACTACTTTTTCGCATAAAATTCTTTTTCCATAAAATAAATATATAAGTATAAATCTATGCATAGATTGTCTATGCGATGTTAACTCAACAAAAAAATTCTACTTCCGGTGAGATATCTCAAATATCTCAGGTAGCTTTTTTGAAACACATTTTGTACAAACGAGATCTCAGAAACTATAAGCGATCAAAGCACAAAACTTTCATGGATGATAGACATTTGATTGAAGATGTGTTTAACCGGTTTCGCTTTGTCTTCCGTCACTTCCGGTCCACACAGGAAGAGTTCCAACAAATCGAGCTATTTATCAGTTTAACTGTTTTCCTTTGATATTTGTAGTGAAGTCGATGAACAATTAAGTAGAAAGGGCAAGTACAAAAAAAAATTTTACTTACAATTTACATTGAGCGCTTCCGTTTGTCCGTTTCCTGTCCCGAGACAAAAAAACCTTGATTCCTGGAGATCTCAAAAACGGTAACGACTTGAACGATCAAACTTTGTGGGATGATAGACCTATGTATGTACATGTGTTAACACTATTTTGTTTCGTTCGGCGTAGCTTCCGGTCGTCACCGGAAGCACTTCAAAAATTTGTTTTATTCATTTTACATAAAATGAAAATATCAGTATACAATCTTACATATGTCATCTATATAATTTTAAATTGGCAAATAAATTTTACTTCCGGTGAGATATCTCAAATATCTCTATGTAGCTTTTCTTTTTACAAATTTGATGTCCGCAATATTTTCGTCATTGTAAGTGATTGAGACACGAATCTTTCATAGATTGTTTGATAGAATTTTGATTGGGGATGTGTTTAACGGGTTTTATTTTGTCAACTGTCACTTCCGGTTCTTACCAGAAGGGTTCAAACAAATCCTGTTTTTAACAAGTTTAGCTGACTTTCTTGGAATTTCATCTAGACTGATAAACAGTGATGTACATTAAGCAAATGTACGAGAAATACCAGCTTTTGTTTTTATTAAACACTTTCGTTCGTCCGTTTCGGTCCCGAGACAAAAAATATTGTTTCAAAGAGATCTTAGATTTGGCAGAGTCGTGAACAACCAAACTTTGAGGAAAGATTGACTTATGATTGTACAAATGGTTAACATTTTTGTTTAGATCGGCGTTACTTCCGGTCGTCACAGAAAGTACTTAAAAAATTGATTTCTTTTTCATTCTCGTTGTTTTACATGTAAGTAACGTCCGTATATATCATTCACAATAATTATCATATCAACTTTTTTTTGCATGTAAGAGAAGCAATGTCTTACAGTTACATTGATACATGTATATCAAAACGGAAGACCTTTTTGTTGCTTTTGCAACAAGTGTCTAGTTTAAACTTATTTTTTCTTCACATACAATTAGCACAATTTTAGACTCACAGTACTTTAGAACTATTATTGATAAAGTCATGATCATAATTAAAATTTATATTGACTTACTTTCGATATTAACATTAAGGTTCCTGTGTTCATGCCCTTAGTCCACATAACGCGCACACTTTGCTCAACTCCATAAGACTTGGTTTACATCAAATTGCTGTAAATAAGTTTCACTGTATTTCTCCCCAAAATAATCCTCATAACGGTTTACACATGTCTAAATTTTGTAACACAAAGATGATCAGGAAAGTTAGGCATGGCCGTTGTTGCCAAATTCAAAACTCACAAAGCGCGATCCTCTGAGGCCAGAAATATGATAAGGGGTAACGCTGATTTTATGTTTACAAGTGCTTGATGGTCATAGTAAAACAATTTTTAGCAGCAGTTTAAAAGTACAATAAATATGCTAGCGTGTTCATAACTCATTCCTGTCTTTATATTAATTAAACATTGCGGCTAAAATAGTATGTACATGTTTAAAATTGTGATAGAAAAGAAAGATGTTCCCCGTTGACGCCCCTCTGCAATACAGGGAGAGGCTGCGGTTCTTGCCTGTTAACAAATGGCAGCCTGTGTATTGAGGTCAAGATAAAATTAACCAGCCTGTGTGCAGAACATACATATATAACCTGTTTGATAGTGTCATCGGATTATCAATTTGAATTTAAGGTTACAAAATTAAACAATTTGAAGAAAAAATTAAAGTTTATTGAGTGAAAGCAACAGACAGTTTATAAGAATGAGCTATTTATAGAACAGAAAATGAACTGTTGTGCGCCTTTAACACGATTTGGTCAAGTTTTAGCCGTAAATTTTATATTATAACTTGCGAAGAATTGTCAATTAGCTAGGTTAAGGCGGAATATTTAATGATGGTAAGGGGGGAAACGGGCAGTGAAAAATAATACGGTTAACTTTGACAGAAAACGGCTAGATGCTGAACATACGGCTAAGGTTTGAGGCTAGGTTCGGTTATGAATAAGATGGAATCCGTCTAACATTCAAAGCGTTTTCCATGTACGCCTTTGATACTCCTAAGTACGGCTACATTTTAACCGGAATACGTCTAAGTTCACCCTGAGTCCAGCCGGAAAACGGCCAACATTTTCGTACGGGTGCTATGCTATGAGAAATTGAAATGAAGGGCTTAATGGTATGGTATGGTATGCTATGCTATGGTATGCTATGAGATTGAAACAAAAACGCCACCATACACAGAAGAGTTCCACACATTTCGAAGTTAAATAATAAGAAGCCAAAGTTTACCACAAATCTATTATGTAAACATTTATTTTTTTCAAATAAAACATTTAAAACCGAGTTAAAATAATGTTGTATGCTATGCTATGGTATGCTATGGTATGATATGACGAATGCGATTCTATGAGATTGTATGCTATGGTATGAGATTCCAATGCTATGGTATGAGATTCCAATGCTATGATATAAGATTTCAATGCTATGCTATGCTATGGTGTATGTTGTAAAAGATATGCTTGAACTAACTGTATAAGATGTTTACCTGTTGTACAGGTATAAACACACGCCGCTCAGAGAAAAAGAATGATTTCGGCACGTGGAGCTGTGCTTTATATACCACTGACCACAGATGTGTTTACGTCACACAGGTCATTTTTAACTTCTTTGAATTGAGTATCGCCTCGCTGCACTCGGAGATAATGCTACATGATACCCTCGCAGACACCCCTGCGAATGTTATTGTCATTTAAATTTTAGACCACGTGGTTATATTTGACCCTTTCAGTTTCGCAGTAAAAATCGTGCCTCGTGTTTGTAGTCTATTTCATAAAATCTAGGTACTTGTAGACAAATATAAAATCTAAACGTTTATTGATTTTAAACTTTATCTTCATTAATTGGTGGATAAAATGTGTTTTAGAAATAAATGTAACAATACAAAAAATAGTTTTTTCTGCTGTTGCAACAATTGCAATATGCCTAGTAGAGACCCCCCCTAAGGGTTTATTTTCGATCCGCGCCTGACCTAGTAATAGCATCAATAGTGAAACAGACTAAACTATTTTATGCAGAATGTTCCGTGAAAATGGCTCGATATACTAAGTTTTTATGAGACACCCATCATTTTTTTAAAAACCTGGTATTGCACACAACAAGCATCAAACATGGCTATTATTTTATTAAGCAACCCAATGTTTATATTTTGCAACCACTCCACACGTGATTGAACACGAACGATAAAACTGTTCTGAATATCATCGTTTAATTTAAAAACCCGCTAGATGGTGAAATAAAACATACATTAAAAATGATTTTCATGTTTTAACATAAATCAAAGTAGGATATGAGATGAAAAAGCGATCAGTTCTTGCAAGTTTTGAGAATATTATCCGAACACATTTACTTCCGCTCGAAATTTCACAGGAACTAAACAAATCTCGGTGAAGTCTCGTGAACTTTCATTCGAGCACCTCTGAATTTATTATATACTTATCAACGATAAAGAAAACATCCCGAACACATTCGCAGGGGTGGTAGAGCCGAAAGGCGATATGTAATAGAATGCGCATGATTATAAAATCTAAAAAATCCAGATGATTTCAGGATTTTTCAAAGGAATTTTCATTGATTATTAATTAGCGAAGTTTGATTGAGAAAGATATTGGCAATCTTCAAATACCAATGATGTTTAAAATATATAAAAAAAGGACAGAACTCTTCCGATCTCTCGGTATTAACGCTCAAAATTCGAGTCTATTATTTTAGTATAGTAGTAAAGATGCCTCGGGTCGTCCAATTCATGACATTATGAACATTGTTCGCCTTATGAAGGTTTCACATAAGACCAACATAATCTCCTATGTTTCACCGAAAGGCATTTCCAAACAAACCAGATGAAATCGAAAAGTCACCGTGAAATAAATAGGAAATCAACTTGTTGAATATGTAAAAATGTCTTCAAAATGGATTTAACAATAATCAACTTATAAAGTGGCAACGTGTATTAAAACACACACAATAAATATTTATATTAACGGTAAGTTATTCTATAATGTTGAGTTTTACATATGGTTTGGTTTGAAAATATTTTATTGTATATTTACATATCCTTACCGGATGTAGCTTTATTGTAAAAATACTGCTACCGTCAAGCCATAAGCGCGTGCTACAATCATTGTTAAATGAAAAAAATGAATATAAAACATTCCCACAGAATTTAATGTTTTCTGTACTCCATAAACTCATGTAAGGAAACATATTTGCTAATGTAAATATTGATAATTGTTCAGGGGGATGTGCGGCCATTTTTTACATTTGAGAAGAAAAATGTCAACATTATCTAAACTGCTTAGTTTTTGTCCAAAACTTGCTAAAACTGTTGTCAAAGGACACAAAAGCAATAAAGACGTTCCACGTGTTATTTTGTATGCAAATTACGCAAACAAAGGCAGAACAGTGCATTTTCAAATTCCTTTTGAAAAACTCTACAACCATTTGTTGATCAAAGCTTGCTTGCTTATTTAAGTTAAGACTTTGTCTCAATGAGGGTATCCTATTCTTAAAATGAATCTCAAAGATCATTGCAAGAGACATTTTTGTCTGTGTCTATGAAGGTATATTAGAGTTATATTTTTATTGAAAAATATATGTTTATATTTTCTTTAAAGCAATTAATTAGCTGCTTAGTTCGACAGCTGTCTTAAGTGATTAAAAAGGCACTGGCCTGTTCTTTTACGCATAATTTGCATACAAAACAACATGTAGAATATTATATTCAGTGCCTTTATATCTTTTGGCAACAGTTTTGGTCAGTTTTGGGCAGAAACAAGCCAGTTCAAGAAATATTTACATTCTTATCTTCAAATGTAAAAGATGCCCGCATATACCCCTTAACGAATTATTGAGTTCTTATTTTTCAGAATACATCACTTTCTACGAGGCCTATAGTCTAACTTTCGTCTTACTTACAACAAGAAAGGAGTAGAAAAGCACATAATCAAAACAAGGAAAAGTTTCTAACTATGGTCAATTTGGAATCCCCTCTGCTTCAGATGAAAGACTCTTACTGATATTGTAGGGGAAAAAAATGGAAAATTGACGCTGTTCAGTTGAATTTCGAACAAGTTAGCTACTGAATGTAACGCTACATAAGTTGAATCAAAAGTAATCTTTCAATAGAAGTTTCTTTATATTCTTTTAATTTGTTCGTGTGCAGTAACCATTGACTGCATTTTGTTTTTAAAATCATTGAAATATAAGTTTCAAGTTTAAGAGAACTTATGAAAGACTACAATGAAATAAAAATAATATTAATATGATAAAATAATCTTTTTGATGCATTTTCATCTTCTATATTGGCTTTTAAAGGGAAAAAACAATCAAAGAAGTTCAGTTTGAATAAATCCTATTGAACATATCTAACAAATAGCATTTGAAAAGTGATTATTTTATTTTGAAACTTTTTTGTTTAAAATTTTTTAATCATTAGGTATGCGTCCATGTTTCCTTTTATGGAGGAATAAAAGCTCTTTTGGAACCAAGACATGGAAGTGATATAAAAGAATGAAAAAATTAAACTACAAGTCTGTTTCCATGTACAAAAATAGGATTTATTGATCTAACGAAACTTAACTTAGAAATGGTCTATTGTCACGAAATACAATAAATGTAGAATAATAGTACAGTGCATCATGATATATTTTCTAGAGGTGCGCTGGAACGGTTAATCGCTGGTTATTTCAGTTGATCCTGTCAATGAGCGGACATTTTTGTTAACATCTATTTCTTCACAAAATTTCAGCTTGATAATCTGCATAAAAAGATTAATTTAAAAAATGGCAAATGAAAGCTCAAGACCTTTGATAAAGCTTCGGTTTACGATTCTATTTCAAGTCTGTCAAATATTTCACTGGCTAGATTTGGGGAGCGGTTAATATCAATTGTCAATGTGCAGTTCTTAAATTAGAGTTCCTGCAATATATTTATATATTTAAAAAATCAATTCAATAAAAAAGAAAAGGTTAAACCCTTTTTACCCGTTACGTTAAAGGACAGGACTAAATGGTTGTAAACAATTTGAATTTACGCAGAAAATATCTTTAAATTTTGCATGATTTTTATCCCCCCCCCCCCATTTCATTTTCAAGTTTTTTTCCCATTACAAAATTGTCTTCTTGGTGTATCTTTTGTATAACAGAAGGAGATGTGTAGTTAAGATTTTTTTTATCATTGATATATGTTTCGTTGTTCAATGTAAGTACATTTTTTACATTTCCATATAAAAAAAAGATCAAAAATACAACACATACGATAAAAAAGAAACAGTTGTTAAAATATAAACCTTTGGATACAGTTTTTGTCTTAACAAGCATGGCTATTCTGTGCTTTTCCAATTTCCATTGGTTCCTGACACTTTTAATTCATCACACAATAGTTTCATGTTAATTATCAATATAATAAATAAATGATAAATTTCCTCTTTGAGCGTTACAAACATGTAACACGTTTGATGAATGAAAAGTCCTGAAGTCATGTTTGAAAAGAAAATCAATGGGACGATAAAATTTACACATTGTCTGCTCAGTGTCAGCTCATCATAGCAGACCTGAGATAGACCTTTAACTTGTTTAGGGTCTGCGTTCTGTTAGATTGGATCAGGTCGGTACAGTATGTACCAGGCAAATCCCCCACCTTCAAGAATACTTGGATTACAATTCTCAATTCACAAATTCATTTAAATTAGAAAAATATTTCACAAAATGTTCACTTACACGATTTATGTTTGGAAAATATTTTTACCTTTGATACCACATATCTTTAAATCAATGTACCACACGTTGTTACTAAAAGAAAACATTTTTGTTTCTCGATCATATTGTTTTTTTTTGTTTTGGTTCATTTTAAAAAAAATGATTGTTATTTTACGTGTTTTAAGAAATGTGACGAACAACTGCAATCAGTTGGACAGTTGGTAAAATAAATATATTGAAAAAAAATATTCGATAATAATAAATGATATTTAAAAGATGTCCTGATATCAGTATTATTCAAAAAGGCATTGTCATTGCTTTTATTATTTTTTGTTTAATATGACACGCAAATAATGGTCTCAGTTTTATTGCAAATGGAGGTCAATCATTTTTCATTCATAAGAGAGTGAATTATCCCACCCTTGCTAAGAAAAGTGTGCATGTACATATTAAATGATTTTTTAAGGATTGCTTCCGTGCAAGTATATACACTATATCGTCACTAGTCACACTATAAGATATTTTTACAATATACACATATACAACTCTGATGTATTTATATGAAAGGCAGATTTTATACTTTTCTACATAGCCGAGTGGATAACGCTCTTTGTTACAACGAACTTTTTTTTCAAAATGCGTAAAGTTTGAACCAAGTCAACCAACTTTGAACTTTTCAAATTGCGTTTAAGTCGATAATTCCGCAGTTTGAAAAAAAAACTGTGCACGATTTAGTCAAAATTGTAAAGACTCTCAAATATGATAGGTAATCGATTTAACCTAGTTTAGCTAAATGAGACACTGATATGAAAACCGATGAGATTTTTACCTATCCTGAATAGCAAAATCCGCAATGAAAAAGCATGTCGATAAGATCATTTAGTTTAATAATATACGCATTAAGAACCACAGTTCAAATTTTGATTGAACGTTGCATAGTAAAATATCACATGAGCTGCACCAATTAGCCGTTAGCTGTCCTTCCAATTGTTTAAGAATCGTTTTACTTGGTGAATATCAACTCTTTGACGAAAAGGGAGACTGTTCAATTTTATGGGAATGGCTGACCAATAAATGGCGTTTATAAACTGATGAACAAACATGATGAAAAAGCATGTTATATACAATACTAGTATGGTATTTTTGGAAAATTATTGCAATATGTATAAATGCATTCAATCAATTTTTTGTTATCGCAAACAATACCAGTGTTGGATAATTCGCGATGTAAAGGTGATTTCGAAAAAGCCAAAAATTAGATCATTGCAAAAATTGCCGAATATACGTTATTAGATACTTAGACAAAGGCTATAAATAGGTCAAACTAGGTCTTTTTTATTATCGTGAACTCTGATGTAAGTGGAATTTGAGAGCGTATTATTTGAAATAAATCTATGTTGTTCGTGGAGGTATGCTCTTTGTTACGTTTTTGACATATTTCTTTTAGATCTGCTATGCATTTTGCCAAATACAAATAAATGAAATAAAAAAAAATAACTCAGATTTTGTCATGCATGTTTCTCAAATAATACGGGCATTAAGTTTTATAATGCAATGGGTGATTTATTTGTTTTTTATTTATATAACGAATTTTGTTTGCTTAAACTAAATCGAGTCATCTCCCGAAAGGTGTATATTAGCTATTTCTCACATCGCAGGTCGTGTAATTTTTCAGAAATGATTGCTTTACTCATGACAGCAATGATCCACAAATGCAGCACATCCAGATCCAGAATTTCTCTCTACTTTAGCAACTGTATACCCTTATTTTAAATTTTGGAAAACTCAATACAGTTGGTTTTGACAATTGTCATTTGTGCTATACGTATTCCTCGCAGTAGAGTGAACCACTTCAACACTTTCATATCGTTTAATTCGACCCTATTTTGGAATGAGATGTTTTACTTGTACGCATTAAAAACCTATAAACGATATTTGGCGATCGATAAACAGAAAGTATTTGATCTGTATTGTGGAATAACATAGTAATCGTATTTCTAATATTGTTTATCTATAATCATTTGAAAAATGAGTAGATATATCTTAAAATAAATCCCTTTGTACGGAATCCTTGCTTTACCTTGAATTTCAAAACCAATAGCAGGGTCTTCACATGTGCCATAGCAAAAGGCTGCATAAAATATTAACCCATTTGTCAAATATATAGTCACTCCACGCCTTGACGTCTTTTAAGTCGTGGATCACTGAAAAATGTATCCACCTAGCAACTAAGCACGTGTCGAAGATTTCCTGTGCAGAACTGCTAAAACAGATAGGGCTTAGAATTATTTAGCGTTTAGAGAACGCTTACAACATAAAATTTACCCTTTAGAAAACTATCCAGAGGATCGATTGTCAGGTTCATAAGCCATTGATGTGCTTTGGTTGGTGTTTCTTTTTTAAACAAATCCTAAAAACTTACATCATACAATGTTACACGAAGATGAAGTGTTTTTCCTTTTCTTTATTTTTATCTATTCCTCTAGTGGGGCATTTATAAATCGTCAAGTCAACAGTTTTTTTTTGGTAAATGAATAAAAGTAAACTTGAGCAAAGGCGTTGCAAACTAACGGTTTGGTCTTCAGTCGCAGCTTTGAGGCAAACAACTGTCGTTAAAACGACTGAAACCTTTTTGAAAAAAAGATATATAAATGTTATGCATTGCTTGTGAAAGATTTATAATGTCAACAGAAAGCCGATAATGATGACAGTTGTGTGACTTAATATATTAAGTAATGCTCACTATTGATTCATGCATTTACAGCTAGATTTTTGTTATAAATTGCAGCTGACAAAGCTTTCGTTTTTATTTGTGTTTTTAATTATAAATGTTTTAATTCATTTTTCAAATACTATCATTGTTATACTAGAATTTAACACATTTCACACATTAAATGTTAATGTAATCAAAATTTTATTAAGCATATCAAACAAATTCAATAAATAACAGAAATTAATTATCATTTTGATAACAACTTAATACAAAATGGTATTTGGTTTTATTTTGTTATCGAAACGGTGTTATCAAATTCGTCATTTAGTCAATTTTTCCCCAATAATGAAGTAAAATTTTATCTCATTTATGAATATTTTATAGTAACTGTTGCTCTTAAAATTTAATACAAACTTGTCAAATATCTTTTTATAACAAAATGTACCACAGATATTGACATGAGTAATGATTTATTTGTGAAAACCACATTGTTCTTTTGATTTGTTTATTTTTTATTCAAGGACAGCTATATACACAAATACAACTTAATTTAAATGAAATATTTTATACTTGTCTATATTGCCGAGTGGATAACGCTTTTTGTTACAACGCATTATTTTTTTCAAAATGCGTTAAATTTTTAACAGAGTCAACCAACTTTGATTTTTTTTTCCAAATTGCGTTGTTACGGTCTAAAATACCGCAGTTTAAATAAAAATGTGATCGGTCCAGTCTAAAATTTTAAGACCCTCAAATATGATAGGTAATTGATTTAACCTAGTTTAGCTCAATGATACATTAATATGAAAGCCGATGACATTTTTACCTATCCTGAACACATGTAGCAATTTCGAAATAAAAGAGCTCGTCGATAAAATCATCTAGTTTAATCATTCACACATAAAGAACAACAGCTCAAAAGTTTATTGAAATTTGTACATTAAAATATCACATGCGCTGCACCAATTGGCAATAATTGTTTAAGAATCGTTTTACTTGGTGAATATAAAGTCTTTGAAGAAAAGGGACAATGATCAATTTTATGGAGAAGGCAGACCCATAAATGGGGTTTATAAACTGATGAACAAAATGATGACGCAGATTGTACGATACAATACTAGTATGGTATTTTTGAAAAATTAATGCAATATTTTTTATATATAATGCATATGATGTTTGGGAAGGCAGTATGTGGGTGTGTTTTTCAATTAATTAATTTTAATAATTTATTTGTTACAAATACATGTCCTTATCTTGGATCAATGAACATGGAGGATTTTTATCTCATTTAAAAGGTAAGACACGTGATGCGCAAGACTAATGCATCGAACATCGATGCGCTTTTATTGCAAGTGAATCAAATAGTGACTACCATCTATTTCAGTCACATTCCATCCAAAGTATGAAATAGAACTGAGTTTTGTAACCACCAAAATGCTAGGTGTTTTAGTTTTTTGTCATCTAACAGCACTGGGTGGTGTGATTTCCGGAATGAACAACTCTACAGGTGTCCTAAATAAGGTTATGGGGAAAAGGTTGCCCATCAGCTGGCCAAGAATTGAAAAGAACATTGGTTTCCAAATGTGTCTCAGAAAATGTGAGGCGATGTCCTATTGCTTGTCCATCAACTTTAATCGCCTTTTATTGGAGTGTGAGCTCAACGATCGGAAGAAAAATGACACAAATGATCTAGTGGACGACGGGAACTACTTTTATGCCGAAACCGTCGTAAGTAGAATGAATACTATTACTATAACTTGCTTAAAAATTGTTCTTTTTGATGTTAACATATCTTTTTAATAAAACTGTGTACCAATAGCAATATCATATATTCACAAAATGATTTTCAGATTTTGTAATGTGTTGTTTAAATATATTTCGTCATGAAAACAATTATAAAAGATTTTCAATTGAGGCTCTTTGTAGATAGTTGGGTTTTTTAAGGCGCTTTGAAAAAATCCTTAATATATATGAGCTAGAACAGTATGTTTTATTCTTTTATAGAGGACAGACCACCACAGTAACCTCTGCGGAGAAGAGATTTGCAACAATTACTCCACATGTATTACAATGCCAGGGAATAAGAAAGTTTGCATTGAAACAGGTACTGTAAACGTTTAACATTTCGCCGTGTTTCTATTTAGTGATGTTGGCTTTCGCATAATCTAGTCAAACATGAACATAAATACATGTAAATAAACAAATAAAGAAATCCGGATATAAAATTCATAGCTAATTCGTTGCAAAACAATTTGTCTCCCAATATCGTAAACGCTAAATAAAATACGTGTACAGTATCTAGAGTACATGCATAATAAAATAAATAAAAGGAATAAAACGAAGTCAGTCCAATTTATCATTCACAATTACTGTAAAAAATTAGGGACAGTTTAAAAAGGAAGAGGATCTTAAAACGAAAAATGCAAAGGTACACATATACGATCTGGAATATACATGCATCATAAATTTAAACGATTTTACAAACATAACTCTTAATTGTTTGATCATGAGTGAAAGGACAGTTTAAATTTGCTATCAATAAAATTTAGATGACATTGATGTAATATATTGATAAAACTGTAAAGATATGTACATGTATATACAAAAGGTTTATCTCTGTGCATTGTGTATTGTTATATTTATAGAATTAATGTTGAATTGAAAATTATTTTATCTCTATCTCAAAGACAGTTAAGTGTGTGACAGTGTTCATGTTGTAAAGTGTTTTTTTGAGTGGTAACTGCGCTGTATGTACACTGTTAGAAGAGTGAGTTCAACATATCTTCGCTAGCTAAGGATTTCTGACCTGCACCGCTCCTCATAAACTCTTGGCTTATTGCGCTATTAAAAGTCTGGATATTTTTCCCTTGATTTTGATTGGAGTTTACTGAAAATGTTCGACCAATCAAAAATGCATAACATATCTGATTTAATCGACAATGTTTTCGTACTGTTTATTCACGAATGTCTCAAACACGAATCGCTCTAATCCCTTTTTTTCCAGTCGATTTTTCTGTGTGCGCCTTTATAATACTGTGGGAGGCAATGACGCAATTAAAATTAAGTGCATTTGATTGTGTATCACTAGGGACATGCATTCATACATTATGGATTTACTGCTCATAGTCTTCGAATAAATTTGATCTGTAAGGAACATTTCACGTTATTCCTATTTATTGAACACATTTGACATTAAATAGCACTTTCATTTTATTGAAATAAATCCCTACGAAGGCTGCCATTACTGCATTGTGAAGATAAAGTTCGGCATCCCTCATCATTTCGCTGACTTATAAAAAGCCTGAGAGATAACGTAAGAAAGAAAATAATAAATCATGACTTTTACTAGCATGCCAAGGGTTCGTGAGGAGCTGTGAGGATCAGAAACCCTTGACTACCAGTTCAAAAACTGAATAATATTTCGTATTATTTTATATTCAAAAAGATTGTTCAGAATCAGCGCCAGGTATACCAAACGGAAAAATTGTCCAGCGAACTTATACTCCAGATTTAATAACCTACAGATGCAATGGTTCTATCCAAACCACGTGTTGCCCTCCTGGCGGGAAATGGGCATCTCTTGATTACCGATGCGAATGGCGTAAGCAAAAATTAATCTTTTGCCAATGAACAAATTACATATGTACAAAATTACTATCGAGGAAAATGAATGATAAAAAAATCCAATAGTTTGATTATTGATCTTTTTTATAGACTGTTAAAAAAGATACACTGCAAAGTGAATTAAACCAGCGACTTCATAGTTTGAGTATTTCTAAATACTACAGTATCAAATTAAAAAAATCCTAAGATATTGATTAGTAAAGCAGTTATTGTTTTACCGTATTATATACAAAATGCCAACGTTTTGCAATATAACATGAAAGTTTGGCATTTTCCGCGAAAGTTACACGTTTATTCTCGAACATTTTGCGTTGATTAGCGAAGTTAACGTGATTATTCCCGAGAATTGTCGCATATATTCCTGAGAGTTGCCGTTTATTTGAAACTGTTTTAGCATTGGAAATGAGCCCAAGGGACTTGTTTAAAAAAAAAAAAGGATTAAATCAATAACAACGAATTTTTGATAACCTTCATATGTGATTTAATTGCATTGCAATTGACTTTAAACTATTTGTTTGTCTTCTGTCAACAAATCTGTTTAGACGAATACAACCTACTGCTGAATAACACTTTACCTAAGAATTCCAAGATGTTAATTTAAAGATGATGCTAATCATAATCCTTTAGAAACCACCAGGCTGGTTGGTTCCAATGTATCCTTCGAGGGACGAGTGGAAGTCTACTTAAATGGATCCTGGGGAACTGTCTGTGATGATTATTTTGAAATGACGGAAGCCAATGTCGTTTGTTCGAGTTTAGGATACCCCAGGTACGTATACTTTAGCGTTTAGTTGTCTTGAATGCGTGTTTTTAATTTGTTCAAGTCCTGATCAAATCACAATATTTACCAACTGCACTTATTGTTTAAAAACAGTGTTTGTTTACAAAGCGAGTTGTCAAATGACAACAGCTACAGATAACTGATACAACTTTTAAACGACAAATAAACCAATAAATAAATGACCAAATCAATATTTTAAGTAACTACATCAAATAAAAAAGATCGAAGCTGTGTTTTTTGCAAAAATCTTTTAAAATTCCAGATAAACGTTAGCAACATGAACATTCTTATCTAAAGCTTTATTTGCCGAAAGGCATTGTGCTATCACGAACAATTGCTTAATATCCTATCCTATAGCTGTAAAAAGTACATATAAATAACATGAAATTCATTTTTTTTAAAGTAAAAACGAAACCGTTTCAATGTTTTCTCTAAACTACAAAAATTGTACATTTTACACGCTAAATTACATTCTTTCAATTCGCTAATGTCAACTTGTACTATGGTTTGATTCCTAGTCCTTTAGCATCATGAAATATATTTGGTTTTAATGAGATCAACGAATTAACGTGTCCATCGAAGAAATAGCATGTGATGAATTTATAGAGCAATTATCCTTATATGTTTTAGTTTACCTTTGTTTTAGCTCACATTTGTTCTCCAAATGACGTCTTTTTTGTGTGATGTAATATTCTTGTGTGAAAGAAATGTCTAAAGCCAGTACTAGATATAATAGTGCTCCAACACTTGTTGATAGATAGCTAAAGAGTGTAACTGATAGTTGATAGTCAAATGTTGATAATGATACATAAATATGAATTTGTGAATAACTTTCAATGCTAAAATGAAAAACCGTTTGAAAAAAACAACAACAAAATTATAATTTATAAATGTATATTGTGCAAGCATAACACAAACATACATTGACAAATATTTTCCTATCAGTGCATTGCAGGTACGCCCAGGTGCTGCATTTGGGAATGGAAGCGGGCAAATATTGATGGATAATGTGGCTTGTTTGTCCAGCGAGATATCAATACTGGAGTGTGATTATGTTGACTCTATTGCACAAAACTGCGGCCATTACGAGGATGTTGGAGTAATTTGCGAACATTAGTTTGACGAAATTAGTCAAACAATTTTCACCTTTAGCGTAATTCTTTGCTCGTTGCAAATAAATACTGATATTGCAAACAACGTTGTTTTAAGGATCAACGATGTCGATTGAAATTTCAACGAACCTTTGTTTGCAATCGCGGTATCATTGCATTTATTTCATAAACGTATGCTTGTAGACAGTGTCTTTAATGACAAATATAATTTCGAACTCTCGAGTGGTGCGACTATTTCTCTCTCTGAATTGTATTATGTAGATCTTAAATTTACTTGCGGGACAAATTCTTTAATAAATAATTTTCATAGATGCTTACTTAATGTTGTTATTTCCATGTATTTAGAATAAATGTGGAAATACAGGTAAAATTTAAGTTTCTCATCAAATTTCATACATTAAAAACTCACTCTTACAAAATGAAACCTTTCTTCTCTGTAAGTTTTAATGGCATTGTGTTTTGTATTCACACTGGTTTATTTTATATCATAATCAAACTGAAAAGGCCCAAAGAAATATTTTAACTAAACATGTTTATACTTTTTGACAGGTTTTGATTTTGTGATGATTCGACGCAAAAATAATCTAAGAACATGTTTCACACCACAAACAATGAAATTTTGCTGATTCCAAATGAATTCCTAATGATTATAAGAAGCAAAACTTTTCTCGAACATCATGTTAATATTTGAACGATTCCTCCATATCTTATATATTCTGGTCCAAACAATGTGAACTTGAAAATGACCAAATCTGAAAAAAAGGTATTGTACTTAGGATTTGAATACAACCCACTTCAGTTAACTGTTTTGGAGAAGTTTGTCATATGGAATGCATTAACACTCAACATTACCAGAATAGGTTGTGGAGACAATTGTCCTTTTTAAATTAAATAATATAATCATGAACAAATGATAACTAACAAAGACTAATTGAGAATTACTTTGCACTAAATCTCATGGTACTCGGGAAATGTTTTCAAACATATACTTAGATTATTGTTTTTGGTAACGTTGTAAAAGTGCAAGGTAACTGAAAAGAAGCAGAACGACCGAAAAAATATTCACGAGAAAAAAACCCATAAAAAATGTTTAAAGTAAAACTAGACTTTGACCAGTGCGTGCATGGGTTGACATTACATATGAAATCGGACATTTACGATATAGATACATCGATACACCGTATTGTTGACATTAACATAACCAAGCTTTAAGCCTATAATACTGCTATTAATTTCACTATACTATGCCTGGTTAGAATAATCTAATTGTGTCTCGGGACAGGCATTCACCACAGTTTAACTGCCTCCCATATACCCTTAAAGTAGCAAAAAATTGCAGAATCGCTCCGAAACGATTTTGGAGAAAATTAATGAAGCTGCATTAAAAATAACAGTCAAATTATTCACAACAAACCATTTTGAGGCCGTACATACCTTTCATCTAAAAATTTAATTCATATTGATGAGGAATTCTACACTTTTTCACCAACTATTCTTACTCGCTTCGAATTGACATTCGGAACTCTCGGAATTTTTCTTATCAAATGCACTGAATTATAGTTATCTTCCGTATTTCTATTGATGAACAGATTATATGACACATTTTCAATGAAAATTTACACGTATTTGTAATAAAGTTTCTGAGTTTAACAATGCAAATGTGATGTTGTGGAAACATAAACTAAAGAGTTTCCCGTGATTTAGCGTGAATATAATGGACCCTCCTCCAAGCATCCTTTAGGATGTAAAAGGATGAGGGTCATTCTATGTAATGAGCCTGAGGCTTAAGAGGGTATCATGTAGCATTATCTCCGAGTGCAGCGAGGCGTTACTCAATTCAATAAAGTTAAAAATGACCTGTGTGACGTAAACACACCTGTGGTCAGTGGTATATAAAGCACAGCTCCACTTGCCGAAATCATTCTTGAAATCTTGTTTGTGACAACCAAGAATATAAATTGTGAGGGTAATTTTCCTCAAAGTTTTATCAATTCGGGTTGGGTACATGATACCATCTTGAGCCGCAGGCTCATTACATAGAATGACCCTCATCTTTTACATCCTAAAGAATGCTTGGAGGAGGGTCCATTCTATTACATATCGCCTTTCGGCTCTACAAGGGTATCATGTAGCATATTTAAAGAGTTGGTCACAAACAAAAAATTTAGAATAAAGACATTATTTAAAAAAGTTCAATAATTTTTTAAACATAAAATAAAAGTCGAAAGAAACCACATTTTATTCAATATCAAAATTCATACATATCATAACCTTACAATGAGTAATTTTATTATTACAATTCTAATTAATTTTATCAACAATGTAAAAAGAGTAAACTATCATCAAGCAGTCAGTTGTTTATCACTGTATTCACAAAATGTCCATCAGTATCACATCCAGCTATATTCACTTCTTTATAGTAAAACTTAAAGAATGTCTTTGATGAGGACCAATTTGCTGCATCCATAATTTCTTTTATCGATACACCTGACGAATAAGCCACCGAAGCGGAAGTTCCACGGAAGGAATGTGCAGTAAAGTTCCTAATTCCCGACAGTTCTAGGACATTATTCAGCCATCTTGCTAACGTACATGTACATGTTGAAACAGGATTGAATGTTTTGTAGAAAACAAATAATGTAGATGATTTTCTATTGTTTTTGGTTCTTTTTAGATATTCATGTAACGTGGAAACCACACAGAGTCTGTTATCAGAAAATTTATGTAAAACAACTCTATGTACAGGAGTCCCAGGTTTACATGTCTTCAATAACTTCTGAATTTGAAAAATAACCTTATCGGCAAACACTGACATATATCTCAAATCAAGAGCCAAAAGTGTCTGGGCCCTTGAAGCTGTTGTAAGCGCAATATTTTTTAATAAGAGCTATTAATTTAAAAATTAACAAACGTAAAGATATTTCATGTACTGGCATTAAATTGCGCAAAAAACCCCACAAATGCTTTGATACATCCCATGATGTTCTCACTTTTGGTCTACTTGGATTCAAATTAAATATCCTTTCATTAATTTCGGAAGTAATAATGGTTCCTTAACCCATAAAACACCAAAATATGGCAAAGTGTTAATCAACATTGATTTATGAGTATTCAAAACAGAATATAAAACTTTATTACTCATCAAAGAAATAAAATTTTTTACAACTATTTCTTCAGAGGCTGAAAAGGGATTGGTTTTCCATTTAGAACACCAACCTATCCATTTTTGCCAGCAACATTGGTATTGTTTGTTTGTGGCCGGACGTAAGGAAGCAAGGATGATGTCACTATCGAATCTTGCCAGTCCTTTGTCATAGAGGGATCTCCTGATACAAGACAGGCGGTTAGAGTTATCTTGCGGAGTGGATGTAGCTCTCCTGAGTGTGGCATCACTAAGAGATCCTTGTGTCGAGGAATTCTAACAGGAATAGAAATCAAAACAGACATAAGTTGCGGAAACCAAGTTTGAGTTTTCCATAACGGAGCAAAAAGTATTGCCTGTCTAACTCTATCTTCTAAAATCTTATTAATTATCCTACCAATTAATTTAAAAGGTGGAATAATATATGGAAACATACTTTCTCATTTGTCTATTTATACGAAAAGCGATAAGATGTATGTCTGGATTAAAAAATTGTTTACAAATTCTCACGAAAATATCATGTTTTAACATCCATTCTGTAGAATCAGCAAATTGCCTAGAAAGTAAATCAGCATAAGTATTTTCACATCCGGGCAAATATTGGGCAGAAATGAAAATTTCTCTTTTTATGCACCAATTCCATATTTTTCCTGAAAGATCATCAAGTTGTTTTGAATGCATGCCAACCTTTGCGTTAATGTAAGAAACGACAGTTGTATTGTCCGTTTTGAAACAAATATGTATTGAGCTGTATTCTTTAAAAAATGATTTTAGTGCAAAATACACGGCCATTAATTCTAAAATATTGATATGATATGATGATTCCGAATATGTCCATCTACCTCCTGTCAATTTGTTTTCAAATCTAGCACCCCAACCTTGCAAGGATGCATCAGTTTCAACCCCAAATCAATTGGTCTTGATCTAATATCTTTTCCATTTAGAGATTGTATATTTCTACACCACCATTTTATCTCATTAATACTTTCAACAGAACAATTCATGAAAGAATTATAATCATCACAATTCAATTTTACATTTTGATCAATATCTCTTTCTAAAGTCCTGTAATGCAAAAGTCCTTCGAAAACTGCATTACAAGCATGAACCAATAAACCTATCAATGAGGCCAATTGCCGGATTTGAATTCTTGGATTAGACAAAATTAATTGACTTTGTCTTAAAATCTTTTCAACTTTTTCATCTGTCAAATAAACTTTGAATTCAACTGAATCAATTATAACTCCAAAGAAAACAATTCTCTGTGAAGGAAGGGTTATAGATTTTTTATCATTTATTGTGAAGCCAAGATTGTTTAATTCTGACATAACTATATTTGTTCGTTCTTGACATGTAGAAAATGTTTGATTCATGATCAGGGAATCATCAATATAATAACAACATCTTACGCCATTTTCCCTAAAAAATGCATAAACAGGTTTCAATATCTTTGTAAATATTATCTGACATGATGTTAATCCGAAAGGAAGTACTACAAATCTGTAAAATTTTTCATTCCAAGAAAAACTTAAAAATTTCTTGTAGTCTGGGTGAACACTGACACTAAAATATGCATCCTTTAATTCAACTGAAGTAAGATAATCATTTTTCTGAATCAATTCTAAAGTATATGTCAAATTTTCCTGTTTGAAATGATAATGTTCAACAAATATTTCAGGTTTATGATTGGCCTAAGATTACCATCTTTTTTCGGTACAAGGAAAATATTTGAAATGAAAGCATCCGAAATATTTTTTACTTCTTCAATTGCACCTTTATCAACCAACTGTTTTACTTCTTTTGATACCATTTCAGATTCTACTGCATTAATTGAATTTGTTTCGGAAAGAATGTTTGAAGAGGTTGTTGAAAAAGTTCTATTTTATAACCTGGTTCAATTATATTTAATATCCATTCGTCTTTTGTAAATTTTTTCCAGTAAGGTTTATTCAGTTTTCTCACCTTTACTTGTTGTAACAGTATTGCTTTTTCATGTCTGTACTGGAATTGTCCCCTTTGGCCTCTGCCTCTCTGGGAAGGGTATGATGAATACTGGCGGTTTTTGCCTCTGTATGGGTATTGGATGGGTTGATACCCTTGGTTTGACATGTAGTTTTTTGCTTGAGTTGAATTTTTAAATTTTGCATCATAGTTCGATTTCATTCCAATTTGTTGCTTAGTTATATCACCCATTTCTTTAAGTTTGGAAACACAATTGTCTCCAAACAAGTGATCAGGAACCGGGATTTTAGAAGAAGCAATTTTGCATACCGAAAATTCAAAACGTTTTATATTTCATTTCTTCTTTTCATAGAGACATTGTAGAAAACATTGCCAAGCATACTTATTGAATCAGCCAACATCGTTTTACAAATCTGGGGCTCAAGTTCTTTTTTATTTACAAGCATATCAGCCATCTGTACTAAAGGTATCATACCCGTAGCTAAAGAGTTTTGTATTACTTGCAAAGTGAGATCATCTGAATGGGCCTGCTTGTTCACGGCATCCCACATTTCTTTATTGATCCGGGGAACTTTCAATAAATTACAGTTTTCTGGTCTGTTATATTATTTCTCTCAATCAACCATGCTTTCTTTGCTACATTTAATAGAGATGGCTGCATTTACAGCTTTTCCAAGTGCTTCGTTTACTTTTGGATCAGTTTTTTCATTTGCATTTAATTGTAGGATATCCAAATCATTGTTATCAATTGTTATCTGGATTGATTCATCATTCAAAAACCCCTTAAAATTTTTTTGAGGGTCAACACCTTCAATAGAAGGAGAAATTTGATCATTCAAATAAGAAAAATCAAAGTCAAAATCATCAGGGGTTTCATCAAGAGTCTGTCGTGAATCATAATCAGGTATTTTTACCAAATTTCTTAGCGGTCTATTAGGTACATTTTGTGTGAAATTACCGGGAGAATTATTACCCGAAGTGCGCACCGTAGTTTCGGTGGACCGCATGTCATTTACATTGCACGCATTACGTGCCATACTATTGAAACTACCCAACTGTTTTACAGTGTCAGTGAGGGAGGAAATAGATTGTAAGATTTTATCTATCCCTAATTGATTTTTGAGCTCGTCAACATTAAATTCTTGAACACTTTCAGACTGAGTTTTTGATTTTTTAGATTGTTTTGTCACCCGTGGTGGCAGTGCACTTGCACTCGCTGAAGATAAGGTCTGCGCTTTGCGTTTCTTTTATTTGTTGCATTAGTTATTGTGTCCTCCGTAACACTTCATGTCCGGGGTTTATCGCCAAACAATTCATCTATATCTGAGTAATTCTCATGGTCGCTTCCCATGAATGACAGGACATCGTCCTGATTTTCCGTCAATTCGGTAAAGTACACAACTTTGTATTAACTTGCCTTACCAGTATAACGTTACGTAGATGAAAGTAAGGTAGCTGTTTTACAGCAGAAACAAGACAAGAAACTTGAACAACGTTTTAAGTTTTAATACACATCGCTATAAGATTTTTACTTGTTGTACAGGTATAAACACACGCCGCTCAGAGAAAAAGAATGATTTCGGCACGTGGAGCTGTGCTTTATATACCACTGACCACAGGTGTGTTTACGTCACACAGGTCATTTTTAACTTCTTTGAATTGAGTAACGCCTCGCTGCACTCGGAGATAATGCTACATGATACCCTCGTAGAGCCGAAAGACGATATGTAATAGAATGCGCATGATTATAAAATCTAAAAAATCCAGATGATTTCCGGATTTTTCAAAGGAATTTTCATTGATTATTATTTACCGAAGTTTGATTGAGAAAGATAAAAACATATTGGCAATCTTCAAGTTCCAATGATGTTTAAAATATATTAAAAAAGGACAGAACTCTTCCGATCTCTCTCAAAATTCGAGTCTATTATTGCAATATAGTAGTAAAGATGTCTCGTGTCGTCCAATTCATGACATTATGAACAGTGTTCGCCTAAGACCAACATTACCTCCTATGTTTCACCGAAAAGCATTTCCAAACTAACTTGATGAAATCGAAAAGTAACAGTGAAAAAAATAGGAAATCAACTTGTTGAATATGTAAACATGTCTTCAAAATTGATTTAACAATAATCAAATTATAAAGTAGCAACGTGTATTAAAACACCTATAATAAATAGTTACATTAACGGTAAGTTATTCTATAATGTTGAGGTTTACATATGGTTTGGTTTGAACATATTTTATTGTATATTTACATATCCTTACCGGATGTAGCTTTATTGTAAAAATAATGCTACCATAAGCCATAAGCGCGTGCTACAATCAATGTTAAATGAAAATAAAATGAATATAAAACATTCCCTCAGAATTGAATGTTTTCGGTACTCCATAAATTAATGTAAGGAAACATATTTGCTAATGTAAATATTGATAATTGTTCAGGGGGATGTGCGGCCATCTTTTACATTTGAGAAGAAAAATGTCAACATTTTCTAAACTGGTTAGTTTTTGTCCAAAACTTGCTAAAACTGTTGTCAAAAGATACAAAAGCAATAAAGACTTTCCACATGTTATTTTGTATGCAAATTACGCAACCAAAGGGAGAGCAGTGCATTTTCAAATTCCTTTTAACTGCATGTTGTTAGACTAAAATTTTAGATTAAAAAATATGAAAAAATATGAAAAGAAGCCAATAGCGTTCACTCTACAACCATTTGTTGATCAAAGCTTGCTTGCTTATTTAAGTTAAGACTTTCTCTCAAATGAGGGTATCCTATTCTTAAAATGAATCTCAAAAGCCATTGCAAGAGATATTTTTGTCTGTGGCTATGAAGGTATATTAGAGCTATATTTTTATTGAAAAATATATGTTTATATTTTCTTTAAATCAATTAAATATCTGCTTAGTTCGACAGCTGTCTTAAGTGATTAAAAAGGCATTGGCCTGTTCTTTGACGCATAATTTGCATACAAAACAACATGTAGAATATTATATTCAGTGCCTTTATATCTTTTGGCAACAGTTTTGGTCAGTTTTGGGCAGAAACAAGCCAGTTCAAGAAATGTTTACATTCTTATCTTCAAATGTAAAAGATGCCCGCAGATCCCCGTTAACGAATGATTGAGTTCTTATTTTTCAGAATACATCACTTTCTACGAGGCCTATAGTCTAAGTTTTGCCTTACTTACAGCAAGAAAGGAGTAGGAAAGCACATCATCAAAACAAGGAAAAGTTATTTCTAACCATATGGTTAATTTGAAATTCCCTCTGCTTCAGATGAAAGGCTCTAACTAATATTGTAGAAAAAAACAACTTTGGAAAATTGACAATGTTCAGTTGAATTTCGAACAAGTTAGTTACATAATGTAACGCAACATAAGTTGAATCAAAAGGAATATTTCAATAGAAGTTTCTTTAATTAAGTTATTCTTTTAATTTGTCCGTGTGAGGTAACCATTGATTGCATTTTGTTTTTAAAATCATTGAAATATTAGTTTCAAGTTTAAGAGAACTTAAGAAAGACTACAATGAAATAAATAATATTATATTAATATGATAAAGTAATCTTTGTGATGCATTTTCATCTTTTATATAGACTTTTAAAGGAAAAAAAAATCAAAGAAGTTCAGTCTGAATAAATCCAATTTAACATATCTAACAAATAGCATTTGAAAAGTGATTATTTTATTTTGAAACTTTGTTTTAAATTTTTTAAACATTAGGTATGCGTCCATGTTTCCTTTTATGGAGGAATAAAAGCTCTTTTGGAACCAAGGCATGGGAGTGATATAAAAGAATGAAAAAAATTTAAACTACAAGTCTGTTTCCATGTACAAAAATACGAAACCTGGAAATGGTCTATTGTCACGAAATACAATAAATGTAGAATATTAGTATAGTGCATCATGATATATTTTCTAGAGGTGCGCTGGAACGATTAATCGCTAGTTATTTCAGTTGAACCTGTCAATGAGCGGACATTTTTGCTAACCGTTTTTTCCTTCACAAACTTTCAGCTTGATAATCTGCATTAAAAGATTGATTTAAAAAATGGCAAATGGAAGCTCAAGACCATTGATAAAGCTTCAGTTTACGATTTTATTTCAAGTCTGTCAAATATTTAACTGGCTAGATTTGGGGAGCGGTAAAAATCAATTGTCAATGTGCAGTTCTTAAATTAGAGTTTCTTCAATATATTTATAAAAAATAAATTCAATAAAAAAAAGGTAAAACCCTTTTTACCTGTTACGTTAAAAGACAGGACCAAATGGTTGTAAACAATTTGAATTTACGCAGAAAATGTCTTAAAATTTTGCATGATTTTTTTTACATTCCCCCCCCCCCCTTTCATTTTCAATTTTTTTCCCATTACAAAATTGTCTTCTTGGTGTATCTTTTGTGTAACAGAAGGAGATGTGTAGTTAAGATAAGATTTTTTTAGCATTGATATTCGTTTCGTTGTTCAATGTAAGTATTTTTTACATTTCCATATTAAAAAAAAAAGATCAAAAATATAACACCTATGATAAAAAAGAAGCAATCGATAAATATAAACTTTTGGATACAGTTTTTGTCTTAACAGGCATGGCTATTCTGTGCTTGTCCAATTTCCATTGGTTCCTTACATTTTTAATTCATCACACAATAGTTTCATGTTAATTATTCAATATAATAAATAAATGATAAACTTCCTCTTTGAGCGTTACATACATGTAACATGTTTGATTAATGAAAAGTCCTGAAATCATGTTTGAAAAGAAAATCAATGGGACGACAAAAATACATTCATTGTTCAAAACACATTGTCTGCTCAATGTCAGCTCGCCATAGCAGACCTGAGTTAGACCTTTAACTTGTTTGGGGTCTGCGTTCTGTTAGATTGGATCAGATCGGTACAGTATGTACCAGGCAAGTCCCCCACCTTCAAGAATACTTGGATTACAATTATCAATTCACAAATTCATTGTAAATTAGAAAAATATTTCACAAAATGTTCACTTACACGATTAATGCTTGGAAAATATTTTGACCTTTGATACCACATATCTTTAAATCAATGTACCACACGTTGTTACTAGAATGATTGTTATTTTACGTGTTTTAAGAAATGTGACGAACAACTGCAATCAGTTGGACAGTTGGTAAAATAAATATATTGAAAAAAATATTCGATAATAATAAATGATATTTAAAAGATGTCCTGATATCAGTATTATTTGAAAAGGCATTGTCATTGTATTTATTAATTTTTGTTTAATATGAAACGCATACAATGGTCTCAGTTTTTTTGCAAATGGGGGTCAATCATTTTTCATTCATAAGAGAGTGAATTATCCCACCCTTGCTAAGAAAATTGTGCATGTACATATCAAATGATTTTTTAAGGATTGCTTCCGCGCAAGTATATAAACTATAGCGTCACTAGTCACACTTTAAGATATTTTTACAATATACACATATACAACTCTGATGTATTTATATGAAAGGCAGATTTTATACTTTTCTATATAGCCGAGTGGATAACGCTCTTTGTTACAACGAACTTTTTTTTCAAAATGCGTAAAGTTTGAACCAAGTCAACCAACTTTGAACTTTTCAAATTGCGTTTAAGTCGATAATTACGCAGTTTGAAAAAAAACTGTGCACGATTTAGTCAAAATTGTAAAGACTCTCAAATATGATAGGTAATTGATTAAACCTATTTAGCTAAATGAGACACTGATATGAAAACCGATGAGATTTTTACCTATCCTGAATAGCAAATCCGCAATGAAAAAGCATGTCGATAAGATCATTTAGTTTAATATTATGCGCATAAAGAACCACAGTTCGAACGTTGATTGAACGTTGTATAGTAAAATATCACATGAGCTGCACCAATTAGCCGTTAGCCGTCCTTCCAATTGTTTAAGAATCGTTTTACTTGGTGAATATCAACTCTTTGAAGAAAAGGGAGAATGTTCAATTTTATGGGAATGGTTGACCAATAAATGACGTTTATAAACTGATGAACAAACATGATGAAAAAGCATGTTATTTACAATACTAGTATGGTATTTTTTGGAAAATTAATGCAGTATGTGTAAATGCATTCAATCAATGTTTTGGCGATGAAAAGAATTTGTTATCGCAAACAATACCAATGTTGTATAATTCGCGATGTAAAGGTGATCGCAAAAAGCCAAAAATTAGATCATCGCAAAAATTGTCGAATATACGTTAATAAACTACTTTGACAAAGGCTATAAATAGGTCAAAATGGGCCCTTTTTATTATCGTGAACTCTGATGTAATGGAATTTGAGAGCGTATTATTTGAAAAAAAATCTATGTTGTTCGTGGAGGTATGCTCTTTGTTACGTTTTTGACATATTACTTTTAGATCTGCTATGCATTTTGCCAAATACAAATAAATGAGATTAAAAAAAAATAACTCAGATTTTGTCATGCATGTTTCTCATATAATACCGGCATTAAGTTTTATAATGCAATGGGTGATTTATTTGTTTTTTATTTATATAACGATTTTGTTTGCTTAAACTAAATCGAGTCATCTCCCTTAAGGTGTATCTTTTGGCAACAGTTTTGGTCAGTTTTGGGCAGAAACAAGCCAGTTCAAGAAATGTTTACATTCTTATCTTCAAATGTAAAAGATGCCCGCATATCCCCGTTAACGAATGATTGAGTTCTTATTTTTCAGAATACATCACTTTCTACGAGGCCTATAGTCTAAGTTTCGCCTTACTTACAGCAAGAAAGGAGTAGGAAAGCACATCATCAAAACAAGGAAAAGTTATTCCTAACCATATGGTTAATTTGAAATTCCCTCTGCTTCAGATGAAAGGCTCTAATAATATTGTAGAAAAAAACAACTTTGGAAAATTGACAATGTTCAGTTGAATTTCGAACAAGTTAGTTACATAATGTAACGCAACATAAGTTGAATCAAAAGGAATATTTCAATAGAAGTTTCTTTAATTAAGTTATTCTTTTAATTTGTCCGTGTGAGGTAACCATTGACTGCATTTTGTTTTTAAAATCATTGAAATATTAGTTTCAAGTTTAAGAGAACTTAAGAAAGACTACAATGAAATAAATAATGTTATATTAATATGATAAAGTAATCTTTGTGATGCATTTTCATCTTTTATATAGACTTTTAAAGGGAAAAAAAATCAAAGAAGTTCAGTCTGAATAAATCCAATTTGACATATCTAACAAATAGCATTTGAAAAGTGATTATTTTATTTTGAAACTTTGTTTTAAATTTTTTAAACATTAGGTATGCGTCCATGTTTCCTTTTATGGAGGAATAAAAGCTCTTTTGGAACCAAGGCATGGGAGTGATATAAAAGAATGAAAAAATTAAACTACAAGTCTGTTTCCATGTACAAAAATACGAAACCTGGAAATGGTCTATTGTCACGAAATACAATAAATGTAGAATATTAGTATAGTGCATCATGATATATTTTCTAGAGGTGCGCTGGAACGATTAATCGCTAGTTATTTCAGTTGAACCTGTCAATGAGCGGACATTTTTGCTAACCGTTTTTTTCTTCACAAACTTTCAGCTTGATAATCTGCATAAAAAGATTAATTTAAAAAATGGCAAATGGAAGCTCAAGACCTTTGATAAAGCTTCAGTTTACGATTTTATTTCAAGTCTGTCAAATATTTAACTGGCTAGATTTGGGGAGCGGTAAAAATCAATTGTCAATGTGCAGTTCTTAAATTAGAGTTTCTGCAATATATTTATAAAAAATAAATTCAATAAAAAAAAAGGTAAAACCCTTTTTACCTGTTACGTTAAAAGACAGGACCAAATGGTTGTAAACAATTGAATGTTCACTTACACGATTAATGCTTGGAAAATATTTTGACCTTTGATACCACATATCTTTAAATCAATGTACCACACGTTGTTACTAGAATGATTGTTATTTTACGTGTTTTAAGAAATGTGACGAACAACTGCAATCAGTTGGACAGTTGGTAAAATAAATATATTGAAAAAAATATTCGATAATAATAAATGATATTTAAAAGATGTCCTGATATCAGTATTATTTGAAAAGGCATTGTCATTGTATTTATTAATTTTTGTTTAATATGAAACGCATACAATGGTCTCAGTTTTTTTGCAAATGGGGGTCAATCATTTTTCATTCATAAGAGAGTGAATTATCCCACCCTTGCTAAGAAAATTGTGCATGTACATATCAAATGATTTTTTAAGGATTGCTTCCGCGCAAGTATATAAACTATAGCGTCACTAGTCACACTTTAAGATATTTTTACAATATACACATATACAACTCTGATGTATTTATATGAAAGGCAGATTTTATACTTTTCTATATAGCCGAGTGGATAACGCTCTTTGTTACAACGAACTTTTTTTTCAAAATGCGTAAAGTTTGAACCAAGTCAACCAACTTTGAACTTTTCAAATTGCGTTTAAGTCGATAATTACGCAGTTTGAAAAAAAAACTGTGCACGATTTAGTCAAAATTGTAAAGACTCTCAAATATGATAGGTAATTGATTAAACCTATTTAGCTAAATGAGACACTGATATGAAAAGCGATGAGATTTTTACCTATCCTGAATAGCAAATCCGCAATGAAAAAGCATGTCGAAAAGATCATTTAGTTTAATAATATACGCATTAAGAACCACAGTTCGAACGTTGATTGAACGTTGTATAGTAAAATATCACATGAGCTGCACCAATTAGCCGTTAGCCGTCCTTCCAATTGTTTAAGAATCGTTTTACTTGGTGAATATCAACTCTTTGAAGAAAAGGGAGAATGTTCAATTTTATGGGAATGGTTGACCAATAAATGACGTTTATAAACTGATGAACAAACATGATGAAAAAGCATGTTATTTACAATACTAGTATGGTATTTTTTGGAAAATTAATGCAGTATGTGTAAATGCATTCAATCAATGTTTTGGCGATGAAAAGAATTTGTTATCGCAAACAATACCAATGTTGTATAATTCGCGATGTAAAGGTGATCGCAAAAAGCCAAAAATTAGATCATCGCAAAAATTGTCGAATATACGTTATTAAACTACTTTGACAAAGGCTATAAATAAGTCAAAATGGGCCCTTTTTATTATCGTGAACTCTGATGTAATGGAATTTGAGAGCGTATTATTTGAAAAAAATCTATGTTGTTCGTGGAGGTATGCTCTTTGTTACGTTTTTGACATATTACTTTTACATCTGCTATGCATTTTGCCAAATACAAATAAATGAGATTAAAAAAAAAATAACTCAGATTTTGTCATGCATGTTTCTCATATAATACCGGCATTAAGTTTTATAATGCAATGGGTGATTTATTTGTTTTTTATTTATATAATGATTTTGTTTGCTTAAACTAAATCGAGTCATCTCCCTTAAGGTGTATATTAGCTATTACCCACATCGCAGGTCGTGTAATTTTTCAGGAATGATTCCTTTACTCATGTGGGCAATGATCCACAAATGCAGCACATCAGGATCCAGAATTTCTCTCTACTTTTGCAACTGTATACCCTTATTTTAGATTTTTGAAAACTGAATACAGTTGGTTTTGACAATTGTCATTTGTGCTATACGTACTCCTCGCAGAAGAGTGAAACACTTTCATATGGTTTGATTCGACCCTATTTTGGAATGAGAATTTTTACTTGTACGCATTAAAAACCTATAAACGATATTTGGCGATCGACATGATAAACAGAAATTATTTGATCTGTATTGTGGAATAACTTAGTAATTTGTATTTCTAATATTGTTTATCTATAATGATTTGAAAAATGAGTAGATATATCTTAAAATAAATACCTTTGTACGGAATCCTTGCTTTGCCTTGAATTTCAAAACTAATAGCAGGGTCTTCACATGTGACATAGCAAAAAGCTGCATAAAATATCAACCCATTTGTCAAATATATAGTCACTCCACGCCTTACTGTTTGTTTTGATTCAAGTGCCCACAATTTAGATAAACGGCATTGTAAAGACAACCTTTTCCCGCCATTTTTGCATTTTAGCATAAAAGAACTTGTTTTCAAACAGTTTTTCTTTCAGGAACATAGAGCGGATGCTTGAACCAACAAAATATTTAATCAGAGATGTATCGAGATAAGTTTAATAAGTGACAAAAAAATTGTCCAGGTTCAAGCATGCGCTCTATATATCCCACTCGTAAAAAGAGAAGAAAAAGGTCAATTTTCGTCTGATTTTGATTGAATTATGGAAATAGCGTTACTTCTGAGGTCATATACAGCAAGTGAGTGCAAATAAATCAAACAAATGTGTGAAACATATTTTTTATATCAACTCTTCTAAACATAGCCTAACATTTTATTGTATCCGAAATACTTTAAAAAATAGTGAATTATAGGGGCCAAATTTAACTCTTATCATATATAGTTCTATTACTATCATTTTTATACTAGAATTTAAAATTTTAGAATTAATTGTATATCAAATGTTTATGTTCATATTCTACACTAATATGCTTGTGTTTTTATAATAAAGAATAAACTGTATAACAATCTAATACATATTGAAATTTATCACCTATTACATATAGATTGAAATGAGCACATATTCGTTTATATATCGGCTTTACGTCAACTTTCAGACATTAAATGTTAATGTAATCAAAATTTTATTAAGCAGATCAAACAAATTCAATAAATAACAGAAATGAATTATCATTTTGATAGCAAATTAATACAAAATGGTATTTGATTTTATTTTGTTATCGAAACGGTGCTATGATGATGTTATCAAATTTGTCATTTAGTCAATTTTCCCCCAATAATGAAGTAAAATTTTATCTCATTTATGAATATTTTATAGTAACTGTTGCTCTTACAATTTAATAAGAACTTGTCAAATATATTTCTATAACAAAATGTACCACATATATTGACATGAGTAATGATTTACTTGTGAAAACCACATTGTTCTTTTGATTTGTTTATTTTTTTGTTTAAGGACAGCTTTACACACAAATACAACTTAATTTAAATGAAAGACATATTTTATACTTGTCCATATTGCCGAATGGAAAACGCTTTTTGTTACAACGAACTTTTTTTTCAAAATGCGTTACATTTTGAACAAAGTCAACCAACTTTCATTTTTTTTTCCAAATTGCGTTGTTACGGTCGATAAGACCGCAGTTTGAATAAAAATGTGCTCGGTCCAGTCAAAATTTTTAAGACTCTCAAATATGATAGGTTATTGATTTAACCTAGTTTAGCTCAATGAGACATTAATATAAGAGCCTATGAGATTTTTACCTATCCTGAATACATGTAGCAATCTCGCAATGAAAGAGCTCGTCGATAAAACCATCTAGTTTAATCATTCACACATAAAGAACAACAGCTCAAAAGTTTATTGAGATTTGTTCTTTAAAATATCATATGAGCTGCACCAATTGGCAGTAATTGTTTAAGAATCGTTTTACTTGGTGAATATAAACTTTTTGAAGAAAAGGGAGAATGATCAATTCTATGGAGAAGGCAGACCTTTAAATGGCGTTTATAAACTGATGAACAACATGATGACGAAGTATGTGAGATACAATATTAGTATGGTATTTTTGGAAAATTAATGCAATATGCATTAATGCATATTATGTTTGGGAAGGCAATATGTGGGTGTGTTTTTCAATTTATTAATTTTAATAATTTATTTGTTACAAATACGTGTTCTAATCTTGGATCAATATACATGGAGGATTTTTCAACTTTGTAGAAAAATAAGATGGCAGGTATGGGAATTATAGTGATCAAATCTAATTGATTACTAGTGCGGAAACGTGTAATTGGGAGTTGATTTTAATCAACTCTCCTATGCACTTATTCGGGCAAACCGAAAGTGAAACAGTGTTTGGACCTAAGCACAAATCAATACCGCTGACAACAGTTCCTGAAAATAATCGATATATTCAGATGCAATATATTCTGAAGCATTGTTTTTCAAGAAAACCTATTTATTAATACCATGAAAATAATAAAATTTTAAATGGTACAAACACGTAGATATTTTTTGAAGTCGTATGTATTCATATGCTAGAATTCAATATACTAGTCTCGTTCAACCAGACGCTCGGATGTCTCCGTTAATATCCAACAAAACAAAGAGTCTCTCTTGCTTGTCGGAGACAGTCGAGCGTTTTGTTGAACAAAACTGGAGTTCAGTCTTGCCTGGATCCATACAATTTCTCAGAAATATTTCGATTACTGATTCTACATGCCATGCAAAGTTACATATCGCTGATTTACAAATAAATGATAATCGATAAAATCAAGTCCCGGCAATACTTCAGTACTTTGATTTTTTTATCGCATTTAAAAGGTAAGACACGTGATGCGCAAGGCTAATGCATAGAATATCTATGCGCTTTTATTGCAAGAGTATCAAACAGTGACTACAATCTATTTCAGTCACATTCCATCCAAAGTATGAAATAGAACTGAGTTTTGTAACCACCAAGATGTTAGGTGTTTTAGTTTTTTGTCATCTTACAGCACTTGGTGGTGTGATTTCAGGAATGAGCAACTGTCCAGGTGTCCTAAATAAGGTTATGGGAAAAAGGTTGCCCATCAGCTGGCCAAGAATTGAAAAGAACATTGGTTTCCAAATGTGTCTCAGAAAATGTGAGGCGATGTCCTATTGCCTGTCCATTAACTTTAATCGTGTTTTGTTGGAGTGTGAGCTCAACGATCGGAAGAAAAATGACACAAATGATCTAGTGGATGACGGAAACTACTTTTATGCCGAAACCGTCGTAAGTAGAATGAATACTTTTACTGTAGTTTGCTTAAAAATTGTTCTTTTTATGTTAAAATATCTCTTTAATAAAACTATGAACCAAGAGCAATATCATATATCCAAAAAAAAAAAACAACACCTGAACTTTATTTATTTTACAACGATTGATAAACAAGTTCTACAACTTATATTATTATCTCTCGTTGGCACGGATTTTAAAGCGAGGAAGTCATTAATGTGGGAAGAAGCCGGAGTACCCAGAGAGAACCCATGTGTCCAAGCGGGCGACCGCCATACCCTATCACATACAACCACCGTCGATCACGGGGATCGAACTCGGTTCGCAGCGG
Source organism: Magallana gigas (assembly GCF_902806645.1). Lineage (NCBI taxonomy): Eukaryota > Metazoa > Mollusca > Bivalvia > Ostreida > Ostreidae > Magallana > Magallana gigas. Next base: position 36,876,825 of record NC_047563.1, on the reverse strand, counting down.
TGAAAAGCGAGTGCATTGTCCACTACGCTACTTGGACACATATATCCAAAAAAAGATTTTCAGATTTTGTAATGTGTTGTTTAAATATATTTCGTCATGAAAACAATAAATGATTTTCGATAGATGCTCTTTGTAGATAGTTGGGCTTTTGTAAGGCGCTTTGAAAAACAAATCCTTAATATATATGAACTAGAACAGTATGTTTTATTCTTTTATAGAGGACAGACCACCACAGTAACCTTTGCGGAGAAGAGATTTGCAACAATTACTCCACATGTATTACAATGCCAGGGAATAAGAAAGTTTGCATTGAAACAGGTACTGTAAACGTTTTACATTTCGCTGTGTTTCTATTTAGTGATAATGGCTTTCGCATAATCTAGTACTCTGCTAAATGTCAAACACGAACATAAATACATGTAAATAGATAAAGAAATCCGGATAAACAATTCCGAGCTAATTCGTGCAAAATCATTTCTTTCCCAATATTGTATACGCTAAATATGCATGTAATACGTGTACAGAATCTAGAAATACATGCACAATAAAATTAATATTATAAAAAAATAAAATTAAATGTAGTCAGTCTAATTCATCATTTTGCAAGGAAGTGGATCTTAAAACAACATGTGCAAAGGTACTATATACGATCAGAAATATACATGCATCACAGATTGAAAGATTTTACACACGTACCTTTTAATTGTTAGATCATGAGTGAAAGACAGTTTAATTTTGCTATCAATAAAATTTAAATGACATTGACGTTACATATTGATAAAACTGTAAAGAAATATATATACAAAATATATATTTCTATGCAATGTGTATTGTTATATTTCTTTTAGAACTAATGTTGAATTGAACTGTATTTTATCTCTATCTCAAAGACAATGTAGCGTGTGACAGAGTTCATGTAAAGCAAGTGTTTCTTTTCTTGTTTGCTTTCATACATGACCGAAGGTTAGCGTGCTGTCCGCACACTGCTTAGAAGAGTGAGTTCATTATATCGTCGCTAGCTAAAGATTTCTGATCTGCAGTGTTTCTCACAAACCCTTGGCTTATCGCGCTATTAAAAGTCTTAATATTTTTCCCTTAATTTTGATTGGAGTTTACTCACACTGTTCGACCAATTAAAAATGCAAAACATATTTGATTTAATCGACAACGTTTTCGTACTGTTTATTCACAATCGCTCTAATCCATTAATTTTTCAATCGATCCTTCTGTTTGCGTCTTTATGATACTGTAGAAGGCAATGGCGCAATTCCTATGCATTTGATTGTGTATCACTAGGGACATGTATTCATACATTAAGGATTTACTGCTCATAGTCTTTGAATAAATTTAATCTGTAAGGAACATTTCGCATTATTCCCATTTATTGAACATATTTTGCATTAAAACATATTTTCAACTTGTCGAAATAAATCCCTACGAAGGCTACCATTGCTGCACTGTGAAGATAAAGTATGGCATCCTTCATTTTTTTCGCTGATTATTAATAGGCTAGGAGATAACGTGACGAAAAAAACCCCTCATAACTTTAAATAGCACCTTATGCCAGTAGTTCGTGAGGAGCGATGCAGATCAGATACCCTTGGCTAGCAGTTCAGAAATGATTAATATTTCGCATTATTCAATATTCATACAGATTGTTCCGAATCAGCGCCAGGTATACCAAACGGAAAAATTGTCCAGCGAACTTATTCTCCAGATGTAGTAACCTACAGATGTAATGGTTCTATCCAAACCACGTGTTGCCCTGCTGGCGGGAAATGGGCATCTCTTGATTACCGATGCGAATGGCGTAAGCAAACATTAATCTTTTGCCAATGAACAAATTATATATGTACGAAATTTCTATCGAGGAAAATGTATGATAAAAAATCCAATAATTTAATTATTTATCTTTTTTATAGACTGTTCAAAAAGATACATTGTAATGTGAATTAAACCAGCAATCTTATAGTTTGTATTTTTCCATATCAAATAAAAAAACCCTTATGATATTGAAAAGCAGCTATTGTTTTACCGTATTATATACAGAATGCAAAAGTTTTGCGATATAACACGAAAGTTATGTATTTTCCGCGAAAGTTACACGTTAATTCGCGAAGGTATTGCGATTCTTCGCGAGAAGTGTCGCGTTTATTCTCATCTGAAAATGTTTTTAGCATTGAAATTGAGCTCAAGGGACAAGAGATTAAAACTAATTTTTAATAACCTTCGCAAAGGGATTTAGTTGTATTGCTATTGACTTTAAACTTTTTATTTTTCTTCTGTCATAAAAACTTTTTAGACGAACTACTTTACTTTTTTACAAACTACTGCTGAAAAACACTTTACCTAAGAATCCCAAGATGTTCTTAGATGTAAGAATTTAAAGATAATGCTAATCATAATCCTTTAGAAACCACAAGGCTAGTTGGCTCCAATGTATCCTTCGAGGGACGAGTTGAAGTCTACTTAAATGGATCCTGGGGAACCGTATGTGATGATGGTTTTGGAATGGCGGATGCCAATGTCGTTTGTTCGAGTTTGGGATACCCTGGGTACGTGTTCTTAAGCGTTAAGTTGTCTTGAATGCGTGATTTTGTTCAAGTTTCTGCACTTTCTTTTTGAAAACAGTGTTTGTTTGCAAAGCAAGTTTTTCAAATGACAACAGCTACAAATAACTGATATATCTTTTGAACGATTAAAACACCCAATAAATATATGACTAACTCAATATTTTAAGTAACTACATCAAATAAAAAAATGGAAGCTGTGTTTTTGTAAAAGTCTTTTAAAATTCCAAATTAACGTAAGCAATATGAGCATTCTTATGTAAAGCTACATTTGCCTAAGGGCATTGTGCTATCACGTACAATAGCTTTTCTTTTTTTGAAAGCATGTCATTAAAATTTTCTATCCTATAGCTGTATATCAAATAAAAGTACCCATATATAACATAAAATTCAGATTTTTAAGTAACAAAAACACAGTTTTAATTTCTTTTCTAAACTACAAAACTTTCTACAAAATTAACATTTTACTAGCTGTTCTCCAGATTACATACTTTCACTTCACTATTGTTAATTTGTACTATGGTTTCATTGCTAGTCCTTTCGCATCATGAAATAGATAACGTTGTTAAGGAGATCAACGAATTAACGTGTTCATCGAAGAAATAACGTGATGAATTTATAGAGCAATTATCCTGATATGTTTACCTTTGTATTAGTTCTCATTTGTTCTCCAAATGGCGTCTTTTTAGTGTGATGTTATATTCTTCTGTGAAAGAAATGTCTAAAGCCAGTTCTTGATATGATAGTGTTCCAACCCTTGTTGATAGATAGCTAAAGAGTGTCACTGACAGTTGATGGTCAAATGTTAATAATGATACATAAATATGAAGTTCCTGGCATTTTAATTGAAGTTTGTGAATAACTTTCAATGCAAAAAGGAAGAACCGTTTGAAAAAAAAAACAACAACAAAAATATCATTTCAAAATGTATATTGTGCAAGCATAACACAAAAATACATTGACAAATATTTTCCTTTCAGTGCATTGCAGGTACGTCCAAGTGCTGCATTTGGGATTGGAAGCGGGCAAATATTGATGGATAATGTGGCTTGTTTGTCCAGCGAGATATCAATACTGGAGTGTGCTTATGTTGACTCTAATTCACAAAACTGCGGCCATTACGAAGATATTGGAGTTATTTGCGAACATTAGTTTGACGAAATTAGTCAAATAATTTTCAGCTTTAGCGTAATTCTTTGCTCGTTGCAAATGAATACTGATATTGCAAACAACGTTGTTTTAAGGATCAACAATGTCGATTGAAATTGCAACGAACCTTTTTTTTGCAATTGCTGTATCATTGCATTTATTTCATAAACTTATGCTTGTAAACAGTGTCTTTAATGACAAATATAATTTCGAACTCTCGAGTGGTGCGACTATATCTCTTCATGGATTGTATTATGTAGATCTTAAATTTACTGGCGGGACGAATTCTTTAATAAACAACTTTCATAGATGCTTACTTAATGTTGTTATTTTCATGTATTTAGTATCAATGTGAAAATACGGGTAAAATTTAAGTTTCTCATCAAATTTCATACACTAAAAACTCACTCTTACAAAATGAAACCTTTCTTCTCTGTAAGTTGAAATGGCATTGTGTTTTGTACTCACACTGGTTTATTTCATATCATAATGCAAACTGAAAAGGCCTTAAAATATTTTTTACTAAACATGTTTATACTTTTTGACAGGTTTTGATTTTGTGATGATTCGACGCAAAAATAATCTAAGTACATGTTTCACACTACAAACAATGAAATTTTGCTGATTATAAATGAATTCCTAATGATTATGAGATGCAAAACTTTTCTCGAACACCATGTTAGTATATGAACGATTCTTCCATATCTTATATATTCTGGTCCAAACAATGTCAACTTGAAAATGACCAAATCTGAAAAAAGGTATTGCACTTAGGATTTGAAACCAGTTAACTGTTTCGGAGATAGAGAAGTTTGTCATATGGAATGCATTAACATTCAACATTACCAGAATAAGTTGTGGAGACAATTGTCCTTTTTAAATGAAATAATATAATCACGAACAAATGATAACTAACAAAGACTAATTGAGAAATACTTTGCACTAAATCTCATGGTACTCGGAAAATGTTTTCAACCTTATACTTAGATTATTGTATTTGGTAACGTTGTAAAAGTGCAAGGTAACTGAAAAGAAGCAGAACAACCGAAAAAATATTCAAGAGAAAGAACTCATAAAAAATTTTGAAAGTAAAACTAGACTTTGACCAGTGCATGCACGGATTGACATTACATATGAATTCGGACATTTAATTACGACATAGATACATCGATACACCGTATTGTTGACATTTGCATAACCAAACTTTAAGCCTACAATACTGCTATTAATTCATCGGGGGATGCATTTTAATTTCCCGGAAATCTAAAACACAAACATTTACAATAATATTATTTCGAAACGAAATTGAAAGATCTATGATTGTCGTAAATATTTCCCGATACGCCATGGTTGATTTGATTATGTTAAATGTTATTACAACTCGTTATGGAAACCGGATGAGCCTTTGTTATCTATATATCCAACTGAATGAAACTGAAAGGTTGGACAATGTTAAGAATGACTAAATAGCACAGCTTCTTTTAACTGCAAGCACAAATTGCCTGTAAACATGCACGTAGACATAAAAGATCAATATAAAAATGTTCCACTCCGTGGAAATTAACAAAAATAGATCACAAACAATGTAGGATGAGGATTTCAACGAAAGAAGTCATTTAAAATATTCATTTTATAATGAACTATTTCGTGTACATCAATCATAACCAATTTCAAATTATTTTTCTTTATGAAATAATAATTTGGTAATTAACCGTTGTACCATTATATGTATGAATATAACAATAATGTACCATTCCGTGAAAGTCAATTAAAATGGTGTAGGAATTGTGACAAAACAGGTCTCTGACTTTTAAGTTACACTCAATATGTTTTTTCTGTATAAAATATTGATTTTGTAATGTACTATTCCATGTAGATCAATCAAAATTAATGCAAGAAATTGCAATAGAAGACTTCTCTGAATTTTTATTAAAACGCAAAATGTTTTTCTGTATAAAATATTCATTTCAGAAAATAGACTACCATTTGATGTTGATTAATCAAAATTGATGCAGGGAATTGCAATGAAAGAATTATCTAAACTATAAGAGAAACAAATATGTGTTCTCTATATAAAATGTCAATTTAAATGTATTTGTCCGTGTAGATCAATCGGAATAAATAACAAATGATACAGATGACTGCAATGAAAAAAAAATATCGGACATTTAAACAAGAAAGCAATCTTTTCTGTTTATCAAATGACAGCAATTTACAATAAGAATAAGAACTTTTCCGAACGTTTTTTCTTTAGATTTTGAGATTCCCTCCTTAATAATGAAAGTATTTTTAAAGCAGCGTTGACTGCTACATTATACTTGAACGTTTCAAATCGAACAAAGTCAAATTCAATAAAGTCCAGTTAAACTTTATATGTACAAAATACCACTGGCAACGAATCAATAAATATTGCTAAGGAGATATATGATTAAAACCCCTGAAATGGTACCGATAACGACACGTTTCTTTTCATATACTTGAAATATTTCAATTTCATACATTGTTATATATCAGATGTCGAAAACTTGATGACATGAAGCATACCATATTCATAGAAGATCTTTCAACTTCAAGCTCATTGCTAGGCCTAGGCGTTAAGATTTGCTCATTGCATATGGGACAAATGATAGGAGTTAACATAGCACCTTTTTTCGTTGTTCGATTGTTTAAGAGATAATTCTAGTACTATGTATTTAGTATAATGATACGAACTTAATAGTCTGCATAGTATATTTTGGTGTGGTTCAAAACTTCATGAACTAAAATCATGTGGTTTTTCTGATTACTGAACCATTTCAATTTACCGAAATCTGCCGAAATAAAAGGATTGTTGTACTTAACTTCAGATTTAAAGCAAATTTTAAACATACGGCGTTTTAATCAACACTTAAGACTGTAACCAAGATTCTCTTTTATTTTCATAAAGGGGAAATATGAGTGAAAACTTTGTGTTATCGAACTTGTTCAACCAGATAATTTTCAAGTCTTTTGTCAGAAAAAGTAACCGTTTAGTGTATGCAACACCTTTAATTTTATACTTTGTGTATTGTTGAAATCAATAACATCAACAGAAATTGCAAAAAAAATGATAATATTTGTTGGGTCAGGAATTTCCTTTTTATAAATCTAGCAATACGAAGTACTTTAAATTATTTAGCTTTTGCTGTTGAGCAATATTAATATGATGTATAAAAAAGGAAACACGTATACACACACCAAAGTTAGATACAAAATATTTCCACTACAATTAATCATAACATTGCCAATATTTGGTCTAGAATATTTCGATTAATCTAAAATAAAATGAGAAAAAAACTAAGTTAAATAAATTTGTCAATATATCTTCATGAGTTACGCTTAAATAACGAATTGAATAGATAAAAATCAGGTAGAAAATACAAAAGCTATTAAAATAACGCGCTTTATGTTTTGCACTTTTCGAACGACGTTATGGAGTAACGTCATATGTCTGTTACATTATTTTTCTGTTTTGTCAAAAATGCCATTAGACCCTTTTTTGACTGGTGCAATAATATATCATTGCCATACTTGTATATTTGTAGAAATAACTTTGTAGTTACCTTGGCTAAGATATATCATATACATAACATTTCAATAACGACACATCATGCTTGTAATCTTCTAATACAAAATAATGTATTAAAATAAAAAAATGGTAACTAAAGTTGTTCGTTATTTGCTTGCAATCAATTTGGAAATTCAATATTCCCGAAAGTGGGCTTAATTTTGTGAGATGATTAAAGAACATGCTTAATTTTGAATCACAGAATGAACATCTGCCATTCAGTAAACTGAATATTAACAGAAAGGTCTGGAAAGGTGACTGAATGGCACAGCTATGCCCATCAGTCACTTTTCAGTTACCTTTCCGTCACATTTCAGTTAACTAAATGGCATAGGTTAATCCTGTGAATGTGATCAGGCTCCGGGATCATCAAACAGTCTTAAATCTTAAGTCAGACTTAAATCATTTAATCTACACTTAAATTGTAAGATTGTTCTTAACGTGGATCACAAAAAAATGACTTAGAGTTGAGTCTGAAATATTGTCTTGAATATTAGAACTGCTATTAGTCTAAAAATTGTTACTAAGTAAATTCAAGATGGTGGCACTGGTTGGGTTTTTGCAAAAGATTCATCGGAGTTTTGGCGACCGTTTGAACCCACTGGAGATGAGAACAGACGATGATCTATACGAAAGGTACCGTTTTTCGATCCATAATAATCCATCTTTCTCTGTGACATGATTGCCGACAGAGTTAGTAATGTGACGAGAAGGTCGATGGCTTTGTCACCAATGCTGCAACTACTAGAGTTTCTCAGGTTTGTAGCTATTGGGGGTATTTCACCAACTTCTTGCCGTGCATGTATCGAAGACGACGACTGGACGACGAGTGGCCTTAGCTTTCTCCGATTATGCCTTACGATTCATTCCAATGGACAGGAGGCCCTAAACCTACGACATATCAAATAAAATTGAACGTCCTAAAATTTGATCTAGCTTCATGGAAATAGGTTATCCTTTTCATTTTTGGAAACAAAATGATGATATTGTTCTAACTCTATGTCACTGTTATAGAGATGATCCAATATTGTCTATTTATAACAGGGATGAAGTGACACTTGGGTTTCTCTCCAATTTGAAAGAAGTCATATGTAAGTATTTCTTCATCTTCTTGAAGATAAAGATTCCAAACATAGCCACAAGTAAAGCCCCAATGATACAAACACTTATCAACATGGCTTTGTGTTTCAAGTCAAGACCATCCCAAAATGAACTGGGAGAATGGTTCTCTGTCAATTGACGAAAACAATCAAATTTAAAATCAAATTATTATATTGAAAACATTAAATAATACGATGCTTATTCTTATGTTTGTTGTTAGTTTACAAATGTGAGTTGATGTGTGTTGCACATGATTATTAATCATGTATGTTTTATTTAAAAAATAACGAAAGAAATATCAGTGCATCGATGTTAAAGCTGAATTTAACAAAATTAAGTATGCTAGGTTTTAAAGATATCATTATCGTCAGGAGTGAATTTCTATTTTAATAATAAATAGTTATGATTTTACAAACATAAAAAACCTAAGAAAAAATCAATACCTTCAATCAGAAATTCGTTGACATATGATTGGTAAAAAATGCTATCATTCGATGCGATTTCCTTTTCTGAAACAGCGAAATGACAGTATTGATATTATTGAAAGAAATCGAATGCGTAGTTCTCAAACTGGTTGCTATTGGCAACTATCCAAAAGTAAAAAAAAAAAATTGGAAAATGGAAAGATAAAATATTCGCACTTCTGCATCCAATTGTATGATTACACTGTTGTTTATCACAATCGCATTCTGACTGACATTCAGGTCCGTAATTAGGAAAGCGACAAGGAAGTGTACAGTTTGGTCCATAGTATCCCGATAAACACGCTAATAATGAATGGAGTAGAATTAATTATAGAATAAAGAGTACGTAGTAGATTTTGTGTTGTAAAAATGAAATATATATACATGTACATAAGATATATCGATGTTGTACGTTAAATAAATAAGGTTGATATCCCACAAGAGCAAAAAGACCTCAATATTATTCCTTGTCTTAAATTAAATGTTGATAAACTATAGAATATAAAAACCATAAGATGGTTATTAACATTCCTGTGATAAATGATTCCTTGATAACTTATTTCTTACCTCCACACTGATTAGTTTTGGTATCCAATTTATTTTCATCACAGCAGAGTGGAAATCTGCAAAATCGCAAAGAAACAAACATTGTGAACAAAAATAAAACTTTTATTATCATTTCAATAATATGTCATATTAATAATCAATCTCGGTATAATTATCATTACAATGTAATTAAACCTGCAAATTGCTTTATCCTGACTTTGACTGCATTTCAAGTCCAAATAAAACATAAAAACTTGAACACTAATGAATGTCCTTTTGAAAATCATGGCAATCGCCATTTTTGTGTTTCTCGACCTGCATATAATGATGATTTTAAATCATTTCCTCCTTTTGAACAACAAGAGGAAATGCGTCTGGCATTGAAAATTATCTCACACAAATTACAGATTTAGAAATTCAATTGGTAAATTAATTTTATGAAATTGGTCTTGTATTGGGTAGATTGCTAGAGGATATAATTGTTGAAAGCTAAATCTCTGTGGTTTTCAAATACATGATATTGTACATGTACACCAGGAACAAAAACGTTTTAATGCTTATTTCAAATATATGCATTGGTACCTCTTCCGCGTTTTTATTTAATGATTGGTTTGTTATTATCACTTCAAGGTATCCGACCCATATTAGGACCTTTTTTTTTTTTTACCTTGAATATCCATTATGAATTAAATATTCTGATATTATTTGAAAGCATTTTAGAGTAGAAAAAGATTTATCCGGAGAGATTTTCAAAGATATTGTTAACTAAGCAATAATTGATAAATGAAGATGCATTAAGGTCTATGGGGACAAGCACATTTTTTTTAATAAAAAAGTAAATACAAAGAATATCAATAAATGCTTCGGTGAAAAAATGTTTTTAATCATAAGGAATACATAGTACAAAAAAAAACTATTGAAAATAAATTTTATTTTGAATACAATTTTTTAGAATATTTTTTTGTTTTTATTAAAAGCAAAGGGTGGCAACTCTTTAAGAAAAGGAAAAGGTCATTTATTAGGACACATTCCTCTCTTATATATTGATACTTAAAGAGACAGTACGGCGCATCTTATAAAAAAACCGACTTAAAAATTTTTCCGATAGGATTCAGTATTTTTGTACTACTCATAAATGTATACACTTTCAATGACAATGACAATTTCTTTAATCTCTGAACTGCATAAATTACAGTGTTGAGAAAAATCACAAAAAATGTGAACAATAATACATATAATACATACATTGCATGCATTGGAGTGACAATGCAAATGTGAAAAAAAGGAACAAAGTATGATTAGCAATTAACCTAGAGAGCTAACTCTCTCAATTATAACTTTAATGAATTTACACAGATTAATCAACAATTTTTTATTTTTAGTATTAAAGAGTTGTTGAAATGTAAACATTTGGTTGTGTGTAGAAGTATGCAGGTATGTATAAAACTCTCTTACTTTTAATTGTTATATCTGTAAAATAAAATAAATAATGAAATTCATCTCCTATCTCAATACAGTTACATATGGTACATATACGGTTTTCACGAGGTATATCATACCATCTACCTCGTTCTATAGGCAATTTAGCATTACTAGTTCTAAAAGTACAAACAGATTTCTGATATTTGGAAGGCAGAACTATAAGTATTTTTCCAAGGATAATATGGTTTTAAAAATTCTGTAGTTAATACCTTTTGATGAATTATACATTTCACTATTCCATGACTGCTTGAATTGGTCTTGAAGTATATGAAAAACAGTTTCCTTAAGCCACTGGATATTTACATGTTGTTGATACAAAATAAAAGATAGACCACTATCATTCAATATTTTAACAATAAATTTAAACCAGGGTCTGTTCATTTTACCCATTGCATATTGTAGTTTTGACGAAACTTAATTTTTTTGTGAAAAGACAAGTTTACTCCAAAATGCTATCATGCGGACTTTAACATTAATTATTAGTGGGTATCGTCCAAGTTCCCCCTAAACCATATAATTTGGTGTTGAAGACTTTAGGTTTAAAATATGTTTACAAAATTTCAGATGTAACTTTTCAACCAGTGCTATATTATCAAATCCCAAAACTTCACATCTATATAGTAAAATAGGTTTCACAATTTTGTCAAACATATCTTATTTACAATCAATTGACATATTGTGTTTTCTACATTTGGCTATTACACTATACATAGCTCTAGTTCTGTAGCTTTTTCACAAAGTTCTTTCACATTGAGATTAAATGATCCATTTTTACAAATATGCACTCCAAGGTATTTTAAATTATCTACAATTTCTAAACTAATGTCTCCATACTTAAATGAATAATCTACACGTGATCTACCTTTATTAAAAATGACATTTTTGTCTTATCACTATTAACTTTAAGATGCCAGCTTTTACAATATCTTTAAAAAAAAACCCATAAAGTTGATGTTGACGATCATCAGGAGATTCTGATAATAATATTGTATCATCTGCATATAGTAATACAAAAAGTCTTAGATATAAATTACATTTTTTTTCTAATTGATATGATAGTGATGTCAAACCCTCTACATAATTTGTTAATAAAAATTCTTCTAAATCGTTAAGATAGAGTGCAAATTAAAAAGGTGACAAATTTTCACATTGTCTAACACCCACTCAGAAAATTGCAAATTTCACCGTGAAATAAATATAATTACTTCATTAAAATTAATAATTAGGTATAACCTATACATATATTCATCGCCACATGTTACGAGGTTCAGCCTTTTATACTATTATGCATGCGTATTTACTGTAAACAAAGCACATGCAGGGCTTGAAAAGTTTCTCCTGGCCTTGTCTGTTGGTAGAAATATGTCTTTTATATTTCTCCCAGGTAGTCATTGTTCAAAGTTTTTAAAATAACCACAATTATAATTTTGTAAGCATGTGTATTGCGTGCTTATCAAACAGGGGTTGACTACAACCTAAATTCATTTTTTGTAATTGAGGCCCCTTGATGGGTTATTTGACATATTTATGTCTGTTCATTCTAAATTGAACCAAAATTTGTAAACCATTAATAGATTATCGAGAAAGTGATGATGTGTTATGTTTAGACAGTGCTTTTTACCTCGTATACCATGATGATCGTAGTCGGGCGAAGATCTTGTAGTTTTCAGCACGTGTTAATTAATTACTGTCAATCAAAATTCACGCGGTACAAATAAACGATATACGATTATTCCGATTTGTACGACCCTTGAATTTCTGGAAGCTCATAATTACATTAACTATGTATGTGGAAGAAATTGTTATGTATTTAAACTGTTACAATCAATGTTATTTCTTATTTCCTAATGATACAATGGGTAATTCTGAAGTTATCTACACGTGTGTTTTCAGCTGTACTGTCTCTTTAATTAAACATGAAAAAATATGTCCAAGTATGCAGATCATTAAACCTACATTATACACATCTGCTATGCAATCAGATTCATTTAATTTAGTGCTATTATGGATCGGATACCTTAAAACCTCATAATCAATTAGGTATTTTAAAGATTAATATAAAAAAAACCCACAAAACGAGAACAATGTGGGGGATGGGGGAAGGGGCACCTTGTGCGTGAATACCATGTGTGTTCAAGGGGGTGGGGCACGAAAAGCAGATGTTCGTCCATAGGACTTAATAACAAATCTTTACCTCCTTCCTGTGTAACATCTGTGTGGACGATCTCACGTTCTATGTTATTTATCCGATGAAACCACCTCACAACAAACAAATCCAAATGAACGATATCAATAGAAAATTAATTTGTTCACGATGTTTTACTAAGCGAGACCCGTGTCAAATAAAAAACATCGCCCTTCTCCGTAGAAGAAAATTTAAGATTATCTTTTTTATATTTTTTATGTCACAACAGTGTTTCATATCAGTAAGATTGCAGATTTATAATACTAAATTGGTATATTATTACATTGATATTTATCAGCAATTTATACGTTTGTCTTTCCTTGAGCTTGCTATCAAACAAGATGTTGGAGTCAATAGTAAACTGTAACTTGGGATGTATATGTCGAATGTCCAATGATAAAAATACTTTATAACACAAATGTTTTGTGGTCATTCAAAGATGTATAATCATACAATAAATTCTAAAAAAAGTATGAAATTAAATCAAATTTAAAGTCAGTTGTTTGAAAAAAAAAATGTTTGTACCACAATTTGATCCTATTAGTACGGCGGTAATATATATCGGCTACTAGATTTTGTCTTTTTAACAAATGAACCAGATTATAATTTGAACAGAATATGTAAATAATGAGCAATAACTCTTAATTTGAAATTCATATAATGATACTGAAGTTATCTTTCCCAGTAAAATCCGACCTTCATGTAGATACTCATTGATAAATTCTCATTTAAAGCAATACTAAATTCCGAATTCGATAGAAGGAAGTTTCTGATTAGGGAAACAGTAAATTGTACTCGCTTTGAAGTACAATTAATTTATTGCTGTTACACATCCAACATTCCAAAAGATCTTTTTGTCAACATGTAATTAACCCGTGTTCTTTATTCAATTATTTATCGATTGCAAACCGATGAGTAATGATTTTTTTATAATCATGTAGGTGACAAATCATACTCCGAATCAACGAGTTGTGTTCCTTGAATAAACCATACATTGATCTCATATACATGTAACAAAGTTAACATGGTACAATTCTAACATCTACATGTAGTTATTGGTCAAACGACGCATATGTATTGTAAGGTCACCTAGAAATACCTTTTAATTAAAAAAAAAGTTGTTAACAAGAATGCAGATGAATTATTAAACTACTTTTTTATTAGTCAATAAACTGTTCACAGAGTTCTAAATTTGATTCTAAATATGTTATGCAAGCGATGCATCATTTGCATAGCATGTTTAATAAACGGTCAAAAAATAATTTGAATTTCAGATCTTATACATGTATTATATATCATGTTGAAATTTTTTTTCGAAAGTGATATTTTCTTGTAAAATGACAAAAATATCATGGCTTTTAAATTTCTGTTATCCCTATTTTTTTGTGGGAAAATCCGTTAAAAAGCCTTAATTTGAACAACATGGAATTATTGTTGTCCTGTACAAAAATTGATTTGCTATATATCCTTTAGAAAAGAAATCTCTCTTTTGACACAAATCAATGATTTATTTAAATCTTATCAATCATAAAGGTTCAAGTTACATGCAGACGTATTATACTAGCAGGTTTATGCACCAAAATAAAATTATAAAAATACAGCTAATATTGATCAACATGAGTGTCTATCCCCACAAAGAGAAAAAGAAAGAGGATTTAGGTAATTTAGACAAAATCACACGTTGCCATACGTTCTACACGTTAAACAACTATAGACAGGTCAATATAGGTCTACATATATACAATTAAACAATATATTTTAGTTGCTGAAGATGTCTAGCTTGTTAAATTCAAGAGGTAAGGTGTATTTTTTTAATTGTCTGTCTGTAGACGATACGAAAAAGTCTCTAATATATCATCAATATATATGAATATATCAAAATCAATCTTGATACATGAGTTTTGCCTCTTTTTGCGTTTTTCTTTTATACGTTCTGTTTTGTTATCACCACTACAGATATACCGATGATGACCAAAAGAAGAAATCCAAATACAGAGAAACAAATCAGCATTGCTGTCTTCCTTGAATTCATACAAGTCCATTGTCCGTTACATTCGTCTCCTATAACTGCCAATATAATTTGGTATACATTATTGATAAGTTGTAATAAATTCTGCAGAGTAAATACATGTTATTTTTTATGTTATTTTGCTAGGCATATATTTCGCATTAAACGAGAAACAAGATAAACAATATGTTTTATAGAACTAAGCACAAAATAGGATATTTTTTTCTAAATATGGTATTGAAAGCATATATATGTACACAGACCGATATGCATTATCTCTAATATAGAGCGTCAATAATTATGATTAATGTAATACCTTCCAATCATTTAACATCTATGTTTTAAAATTCATAACTTTTCACGATGATCTTTTTTTGGTTCGAAAAAATTAATAAACATTAAATTTTAATTAACTTCTCTCTATCAAAATATAATTTTGGGGTAACATCATAGAGTCATATCCTCTTGTTTATTGATGATATAAAATTATAAAACGTGCACATGCTTGTACTTGATACAACGTGTATATTTGTATACAATAGAACCATATTAACCAAATAAATATTTTACCTCCATTTGATGTCTCGTTGACTTTTGATTCATTCCGACCATTAATCGCATTACGACCATTAGTCGAATTCCTACCATAAGTCACAGTACGACCATTTGTCACATTCCATACAAGTGGCACTGCATTGGTTTTTACATTGAATGTAAGACCTGATAAAAATACTTGTGTATTTATTTAAATCCAGCATTCAAGGAATTTATTATTCCCATAGAAAAGGTCACAAACAACAGAAGGTTTGCATTCAGAGTTAAAAAGTGGTCCTTAATGTTTTTTCTTCTTCAAGTTTTACCCGTTTTTGGATGTTTGCTGTCAGATGATGGATCATTCGAAGCATTTGTAGTTCTTTTATCCAGATAATACGTTCTATCAACAGATGACATCGGAAATTCAGCTGAAAATATCAGATGTGTTGTATTTACCAAGTGGGTCGACGATGACACAGATTTGAAGATTTTCCAATTATAGTATTTAAACATTAATATTTGTGATCAATTAAGTAAAGTTTACTATTTTCATTGGTGCAGTTGATTTTTTTTATCTCCTTTCATACAAAAAATAATGTTGGATGAATACACTGGATGCTTGCAATAAATTTTTGAATTTAGATACTAATATTTTTCTATTTATACACTTACTAGATTTTTTAGTAGCAATAAGGAATGATTTTGTTGCTGAAAAAAAGAAAATCCAAATCAGACATTATATATATATATATATATATATATATATATATATATATATATATATATATATATATATATATATATATATATATATATATATATATATAAACACACATTTACATTAATTCAAGGAAATAAATGCTAAAGAATATAGATGCTGAAATCCGTTTCCTACTCCGGGGTAGCTGTTTGGTATATGACTCATTTTGCAGAAAAGGTTTTGTTACATGTCCCGAGAGTAACACTTCAGCAGTAACACTTGTCTGTATATCTGAAAAAATATATCGATATAAAATTCCCCTCCAAAGTTACACCGACAGTTTTAGCGAAAAATTATGCCTTAGATACAAATGCATGGAAAACAAAAGAACAAATTGAAAGAGGCCATCGGGCCACATCGCTCACCACACCATAATCAAGAAATATAAGCAGTGTGTTCAGCTGTTTCATACACTGATTAGAATTATCAGAATGCAGTGATACAATATTTGTGAGTTCTACAAAGTCAATAATGTCCGACATAAAGAGCTAAGAAAAGTGAACATATGAACATACGGATAGACAGACGCTAGACAACAGGTTATCAGAAAAGCTGGTTCAAACCTTTCCCTTCAGAAAGCTAACAATATACTTTTACATCCCGTGGTATGATCGCACTCTTGTTGTTCACATTCACACTTTGACTGACAATTCACCCCGTAGTTTGGAAAGCGGCACGGAAAAATACATTCAGGTCCAAAATATCCTTTTTTACACTCTATTTCAATTAGAAAATAAACGCACACATTAAGAAGATTCGATAAGTGTATTGACCTGATATTTGTGTGACATTATTATTTACCTCTCATAGCAAAAAAAAAATACATGCCTTATATTCAATTAAGTTTTAAATAATCATGTTACTTAATATTCAAATTTACTAAATAAGTATTAAATTCCTTATGGCTTTACCTGCGCAATTTCGGTCATCTTTACAACATTTTTGAGGCCTACAAAAAATTATCACCATTAAACGTTTATTAAACAAAATTAAAGTAGTTTCAAAAAGACTCTCCTTTTGCCATATTTAACATGTAGCTACTACTAATACTGACCTACAAGTTGTAGTATTCTGTGCATTTACCAGTAGGAGATTGTGACAACAAGACACCAAGACAAGTGTACACAGCAGTGACCTTGTAAAAGAAACCTTCTTCTCCATTTATTGATGTATGAAAACTCTACTTTTCAATCCTCACGAACATTTTACATAAGGAAGATACCTAGCTTTTTTAAAATACGATGGTATAATTGTTTTCCTTGTATATTTCATTTAATTATATCACCTCTTCAACAAAGTTACACTAAACTTAATTAATGTGTGTCTGTCAAATTAACTACATTGCACGTCTAACAGATGCAGACCTACGGAAATGTGTTTCGCTGATTTTTATTCTTGATCATTGGTAATTAATTTACTGCAAAACATAGAACATTAACTATGATTCAATAAGCAAAACATACATTAGTTTTGAAATTAATGATATTTGACAAATGTTGATAATCGATATACTACATGTAAGTATATTTGATAACTTAAATATTTTTTTTTTAATTTTGCTCATAACTATGTGTACACATATTTAGCGATGGGTTTGCAGTCTGCAACAAGCTGAGTTAGAGGCCAACAAATAATGAAAATTAATGTATTTAATGAAAATGGTTATCCTTTAGCAGCTTCAAAAAGTAAGTTTGCATTTCAGATATTGCTAATTTTGTTTAAAACGTTTCACAAATCACCCATAATCTTACAACTTTTGAGTGAAAATATATACCTGTATATTCCCAAAGAGAAAGTAGTTTTGGAAAAGAGTTTGAATGTTGATTTGTTTTTCCACTACCTTGATTCAAGTGTTCTCTTCCTTATTTTCTATAATGGTCCAAATCAGTAAAGGTTTATTGACTAGGCCTATTTCTTTTCTCTTTTTGAAAGATTAAACTGCAATTACCTCCAACTTTTGACGCTCACTGTGTGGCAGCAAACGAATAACTCTTTCATGCAGACTATTGCAAAGTTTTCATTCCAAAAAAAGTTTATTAAGTATAATATTTGTTCGCTACTGATCCAGACAAAAATTACAAGTAGTTTTTATTTCAAAAAAAGTTTATTAACTATAATATTTGTTCGCTACTAATCCAGACAAAAATTACAAGTACATGTAGTTTTTTATTCCACAATTTTTTTTTTAACTATAATATTTGTTCGCTACTGATCCAGACAAAAATTACAAGTAGTTTTATATATTTAAAAAAAAATTAATTACAGGATTGCTGATTATAAATGAAATATTTAGAATTAAAAACAGGATGCTGTCATGTAGTCAGAGTATACTTATATCAAAGGGCAGTCAGAAATCTTATAAGTTAATCGGAGGACTTTTTATAAAAGAGTCATTCGGTTAGTCAGTGTTTAACACTGGGAATCAACGGCACAGGGTACACAGGGAATAATATAATATATGTAAATTTCGAGAATTTTTACAACTTAATTAATAATATTTTGCTGTTGTAATGCAGATTATAGAACAAACTTTCTTGATTTTTTAGATGTGCATCGAGTATTTACAAAGTTATAATAAGGAAGATTAATATGATATATGTAACCCTTTAGTCGGTGTTAAGGCCTAGTAAATGTAAGTCTGTTGCTTATGTGCGTTTTGTTTTGTTTTGGATACATTACAATGATTTAAATCTGATATTATGAAAAGTTTGAACTTTTTGACAATCAAAAACATCATATTGTCAATATTTTAATTCAATTTATGCAATTATATGTAAAAAAAAATTGACGTTATTTTAATGTGGGTTTGTTTAGAAATCAACACAAAATGAATTCAAATGTATGAAGCGTTGTTCATTTATAATCAATTTACAGAATAATGTGCGTGTATCACACTTGAGCTTTTACTTGGATATAAAAGCAGGTAGGTTCAATATCAATTCTATCAATACGCACTTGTGCTCTATGGAGTTTGTCACGAGACCAACCCGTATTTATATACATGTATCAAGCAACCAAAACCTAATTTCTTACATTAAATTTATTGCACTTCTAATTTATTTGCGTTTCATTTCATGATATGTTCTGCTTCGCTATGACCAGCACAGAAATACCAATGATTCCAAAGATGAGAGTCCCAAAAACACAGAAACAAATCAACATTGCTATATTCCTCTGATTCATGCATGTCCATAGGAAAGCATGGCATTGAGTTCCTGACAATGATAAAAAAAACCACCAATAATATTTTTTTCCATTTTCAGCTCGAATGATTGTGCCACATCAAAAACATATACAAGTGTAAACTTTGATTTAGCCAATGAAATAGTGCGTTTCAAAAATGTATTGAATTATGATAGGATAAACGTAAAAACTAGTATTTTAAACGATCTTATTCAAAATTATCTTATAAGCTACAATGTACTTTTAGTAAGCAAAAAAGTATTTTTTTTTTTCACAAGCTTTTAAAATTTTGTAGCCACCTATTTTAATGACATATCATAAAATGTTTTATCAAATGGTAGGTATTCGTTGTTAACATTTTCGCAATTTCATTTCAGAAATGAGTTAATTAATTTTTCTATTGATCAACGTATCATAGGAAAAAATGCCCTGAAAACTTAATCAATGTCCGTAGCACATTGTTGGAAAAAGTTTCCGGGTCAATTTCGCCTTTAAAACGTTGATCAATAGAAAATATATTTAATTCAAATGATACATCAAAAACGTTTATTGATACTGGTATCAAAGAACTTCTCGATAAATTAGAGGCAACAATATCTCGTCAAACTATTACTGTGGAATCTTTTTTCAAATCGTGGGGGTCAATCTTCGTTGGTAGCCATATTTTTTCTGGTTCGTAAGGACGTTAATTCGTTCGTAGCATGTGCGGGCTAATTTTGATCAATATTAAACAAATGCCTGCATTTTCATTCGTGGGGATGTAAATTCGTTAGTAAGGATTAACCACCAAAGCAACTATTGGTCCCCAACGAACAATGATGATTCCACAGTAAATATTAAATGATTTAATATTACCCTCCATAGGCTGATCGCTGACATTAGAGTCCTTCGGTATTTCAAATGTTTGCATCTTTAGAGAAGAAGATACCCCATAAACAGCAAGTCCTTCGGCTAAAATAATATAGTTATTCCATTGCTTTGCGATTGACGTTTGCAGATAACTGATTTTGAACGTTAAAACGTTCTAATAATCATCTGTAATTTAAGAGCAAATAATATGATTATTAACGAAAGACATTTTAACTTACTTGTAATTTTACATCCAGTTATATGATGACATTGTGGTGCATCACAATTACAACGTGACTGGCAACCCTTGCCATAGCTTGGGGAACGGCATGCTGTATCGCATTTAGGGCCCTGAAATCCTGCTAAACACGCTTAAAAGGGCAAAACAATTACTCATGAAGCAGATGTGAAAACCATTGGTCTCATGAAAATAAACAAGAAAAGTTTTAATTTGACTTTGTACTACATTAATTACATGTAAAAATCAAAATATTGTTCAATATCTCTAGCATATTTTGGTTCTTACCTGTGCAATTTTCATTATTACTACCAAATGTGTTGCCTTCACAGCATGTTGGGGGGCTAAAAAGAAAATAAGATTCAGTTCATAAAACAGGAAAAATAGAAATGATTGCTTAAGTCTCCCTAAACTCCACGCAATTATATTTTCCTATTACAAATCATTAAATGACCTGCAATATTTAACTGTTGTCCCTTGAGGAAGTAGATGTACTTCGCAGATAAAACATAACACAAGTACACTGTAAGTCGTGTTTTTAAAAAACGTAATCATCTTCATCTGTACTCATCAACACCTATGTGTGCCTTTTCAAAAATTGTGCGATGAGAAAACCTCTTGTTCTCTGAAATTCTAACATGACATAATATTTGTTTTCCTTGTATCATTTCTATTCTAGTTGATTTTTACGACTGCAGTTCCGTTTTGTATTTCAAATTTCCTTGTCATATATCAAAGTTACACCTGTTACACCACCTTTAACTAAAATGTATGTTTTGTTTTCACTTATTTATACAACATTATTTTTTTCAAGTCGGTTAACCTTTGTAAACTTGATTCATATGATTCAAAGACGAAATTTGTTTCGAAACTCAAAAGTTCCCTAATCTATAGTCAATATTAGTTAATGAACAGCAATATTTTCAGGGTACCTGCAATGCCTGTCAAAGTTTTGTATTATGGAGATTTTTGTGAGAAAACATCATCATAAAACATATACTGCATTCGCACGAGTACTTTTCGATACCTTTGGGAAAAACCAGTTTCACATCTGAACGATTTTTGAATCAAGCTGATCTGGCGCGAGATGAACGGTGACGTCATAAGGCAAACGTCGCTTTAAAAGAAACAGAATATTGTATGAAACCTTGTTGTACTCTTGCATTGTCTTATAGATATATAAACAGTTGTCTCTGAATTTTTATTTCTCTATCAGCCCTGAATGACTTTATATACTGTTGTTTGAATTTAAACCTGTATTTGATCGTATAAAAATGCCGAATAGGGAAAATTGTTTGCTTTATGAATTTAGTCAAATATGTTACACACATTGCATATGAATTCACCGACTCTGTAATAGCATGATAATTAATCATTACATTATTCTTTTAAGAACAAATTAGTTTTATCGGGTTGATTTTCCCATTCTTTTGGATGATTTTATAATACATATTGTGTAAAAGGTTTTGAAGTCTCTATCAGTAACTGTTAGATAATGACAATATTAATTATATAGACAAGAAACAACCGAAATAATGTTGAGACGCTAACGTCAATTTGATATTTATTGGTTTTTCCCGTAGTCTATGATCAACGTACTTTAATTCTACTCACTTGTAAGCGTCGGTGTCTAGGCAATAACATCGTTCTTAACATGAAAAATATCAAAGTGTATAGCAATGGAATTTTACTCGAATATACACAATGTATTCCATTTTTATCTTTCAAATCACAATTACTTTGGTTTTATTCTTGTCAAGGAAGAACCATTTTTTCACAAAGTCAATAATGGATGGTTTTCCTAGAATTGTAGTGCTTATTTGGTATTCTAAATTTACGTTGATTATGCTTTCCTGTTTATTTTTCGTCACAATATGATGTGATTAATGTCTAAAGTCCTTCTTAAAGCAAAGTAAAATTCTTTAATGACAAGTATGAAATACATTGATATGAATATTATTTTTAAAAATATGCTGAGTGACCCGATATTTATTATATTACATAAATGTCATAGATTTTCATAGCTTTCTTACTTTTTATAAATAAATTGTTTTTGGAAAATCCTATAGGATTGTTAATATTTCTTGTAAGAGAATAATTTTTCTAATGGGAATTATCATTTTCCAATAGAATATTAATTTTTGAAAGTATATATTTCACCTGTCATGTGAAACACACTAAAATCAAAAATGGTTATATACTCTCTAGACAATGGTCTATCATTTGGTATATTATATGTTTTTTTTCCTAAATTGCAACTTAAACGGGTGCAAATATGCCACCTTGGCACTTGGATTTTTATCTGGCATAGTGTTATAAAAATACCATTGTACACGGAAATTTTTTTTCGTTTATTTTCGCCCATTTCGATCTGGTAGTCAGCGGGCGAAATTAAGACTCGGCGAATTTTAATGTTTCAAATTATTTCTCTTTTTCACAGTCGTTTCTGGGCGAATTCAAGACATGCGAAACTGTCTGCAGGTGTAGATGGGCGAAAACAACACGGAGTGAAAATTATCCTGTATGCAGTAGGTACATAATTTTGTTAAATTGCTTAGGAATAAATTTTTATTCAATCTAGGCACTTTTTACTAATTAGCGAAAAAAAAATGATCAATTTATAATCATTTGCACATGGATATACAATTTGATTGCTAAAACGTGCATTTTTTATATTTAGGAAACGTATTTCCGTAATATTGTACAATACATGTTTGCATGCATGATGCTAATGAGATTCACTTGAAAGCTCTTAAAATTGAAGGTCAGAACAAACTACTTCAGGAAGTAACTTTTTTATGATATTGCTTTGTAATGGTATTGAAAGATAAAAACAGATGATCGACAACATTTTTTACGAAGCAAATATTTTATAACCCGTTTAAGTTTTTTTCTCTTTCCAGCCCATTTTCTACGATTTTTAAAAATTCCTTCATATCCAAATTAATTATTGAAAAATTTCACACACTCTTCTATTTTTAAGATATGGTTTAAAGATATAGAAAACTGGTAGTACAAATGACATAAAAGTAAATAGAGGACAATATAAAAATGCAGTTTGTTCTGAAAAAGACTGAATTGATCAAAGATTTATGTCCAGAAATGCATAATATTGATAAAACAAATCATAAATTCTTAAATGCTTTTCATTTATAAACGTTAAATCGTGATTTTTTTTAAAAAGTGTCAAAAAAAGAAACAAAACGTTCATCCTGTAAAGATATAAACATAAGGTCCAGGGAGTAAATTGCTCACCTGAGCAACATTTGTCAAACAATCTGAATAAATCAGCTTAATTAAATCAAAAACTTAAAAGCTGGAAACTAAGTTGAATATATTTTGTTAAAAAAGATTTTCAAAATTGTCTCTGTTTACTCTTAATCTAATTTTTGACCCCCTCTTGTTGTTTGATTGATAGTTGTTTTGAAAATACATATTCACGCTTTTACAAATTGTAGCAATATTTCTTAAAAGAATGTTTTGTTTTATTTTACCTTTTTTTTAATATATTCGTTTATTTTTTAATTTCCGCTGAGACACCAGTATTAGCATAAGCCATTGATTGGACGATTTTAAATTTGTTCACATAGTTAACAATGTCACATTCTTGGGTCCAGTAATGGTTTGGAGGTCACTGTTGAAACAATTTGGAAGCTACACTTAAAGAGGATGATTGCAAAATTATATCACATGCTGTAGCAATGCGGTGTTTTAGTAGATTTTAAAAAATCAAAGTTATTCTTTCATCAATTGTTGACTCCTCTCCAGAACTATATTTTTTTAATACGCAAAATCTAAACACTATACTTGGCCCACCATATTCCCGGGGATCATAATTTGAAAACTCTCGAAATCTACACTACATTGAGCTGGTTCCAGCCAGGTTTCATTTTTTGAAGACAAATGAATCTTTAGTAAAAGATTTTTTTAAAATGTTGAAATTTTAAAAATAATTCTTAATTTTCTTCCCTTTTTGGAATGAGTGGCCGTAGATATTAACAAATGTATAATTTCTGTCACCCCTAGATGCTTTGTGTGAAGTTTGGTCGAATTTGGTCGAATGGTTTTTAAAAACATTACAGAAATCGAAAATTAAAAATATTTATAGATGGACGCCGAAAAAAGTGATCAGAAAAACTCCGTTGAGCTCTTAGCTTAGACGAGCTTTTAAAATCATCATTAAGTTATACATGTATTGTGAAGGAGGTGAATAAAACAGCCAATAGTGTGATCAAATATATGTGAAACGTCATGAAAATTAACCTTTTGAAATTGTTTTATGAAATTTTTTTTACCTGAATAATTTGTTTAATCACATGAATACATTTACATTTTCATACATATAGATACCTATTGTATTGATACCGCATTATGTAATGCATTTTCTCAGCAAACCTTATGTATTTAATGATATAATTATAATTATATATAATTAAGTATTCGATCCACATACTGGAAGCAAATAATGATATTAAACTAAAAGAGTATTAGAATGCAGCTCTCTTCTTAAAATGGCCTGTAATCGCAATCAAACATGCCTACTAATAAGTTTAATCTATCTCTCAAAATCCATAACTCAAGTACATAACAATTTAAATCTTCATTCACTAACGATTTAAATCTTCATTCACTAACGATTTAAATCCTCAATCAATAAAATGTAGAAGTGATAGTTCTGGCATTTATTCGTCTCCATTTCCATGTATTGTTCTGTCCTCTAACAGTTTGTTTCACGTAATATATGATGTAAAAACCAAGCACCACCAATAATACTACAGTCCCGATGATACAACTACTGATTAACATGAATTTGTTTGCCGAGTTCAGACCTGTCCATGTAGATTTATGGTAAAGAATTTCTGTAAATGACACAATTTATGATATTTTGTATAAGGAGTATATCGATATCAAAAAAGCAATAGAGTTGGCTTGAAAGATTTCTCTTAAGAATATGGCGATACAAATGAGTTGCTTGTAATAATTTACAACATTTGAAAAGAAATATGAAAGTTATTATACATTCACCTATATAAAACTGTTACCTTCATTTGTAGTTACGTTGGCATATGGAACATAAAGGATTTTCAATATGGACACATTTGTAAAGCCTTGCTTATATATATCGGTGGTAGTGACAGTTACACCTAAACATTTGCATTATTTATATAATCATAATTGTTTTATGCAGCATTATTAAACGGTTGTGACCATAATAAATATCAAAGAAGCAATAGAAGGTAAGAAAACAAAACTGCTGAAATGAATATTGGGAGTTTCAACTTTCTAAATGCTTTTTAAGTCCTTACTCCTAACATGTTTCAATATTTACAGTTTAAAATTCAATTTTTGGATGAATTTATTTATGACCCCCCCCCCCCAATAAAAAAATGTCAAAGATAATTGCAATTATTATTTTAAACAATCAATATCTTCTCTTACATTTAATTTTTTCCGAAAGAATTTAAATTGAAATAAATAAAACGTATACTTCCGCATCCTGTAATTGGATTACACTGTTCTTCAACACATTTACATTCGGACTGGCAACTCACACCGTAACCTGGATAAAGGCAGATAATAGTACAGTTTGGTCCAATGCATCCAGGTGTACACGCTAAATAAAAGACAAATCGATGACGAAAACAGAGAATATTAACGATTACTAATACTAGCTAGGAGCGAGATACCTATCATGATCCATATTTAATTTGCATAATTGTGATAAATAAAATAACTTATCTTTTGGACAAAACTATATATATTATCAAAATGCATTTGTATAGAGGCATTTTAGATAAAGAGTTAGAAAAACCTTACATTACTAATTAAAACAATGACTTTAAACAATATAACACAATCATATATTTGCTTCGTATCTATAATAAATGAAATATACACTCAAACAAATTTCACTGAGTCAAGTGCTTGTTAAAAAGACCAGGTGTGTTTAAAAAATAAATGAAAAATGTCATATAATTTAGAAAGATGATCATATAGGCTACACATTCAAAAATTTGCGACTGATATTTGATATCAAACCTTATCTTGTAATTTTTTTTTAAATTTTAACCCTCTTCAACTTCAAGTAATTGTTTGCTTTTATCTTTATTTTATAATGTAAAACATTTCTTGATTATTTACATTTCTGTTTGCATAACATTAAACATTAATTAAGGTTCTTGATTATTTATATTTCAATGTCTGTGTGATAGAACTGAATTTTTTTGGGTGTTATTATTGGACAATAAATTCATTATTGGCACATGACCTGAATTGGGCGGATTGAGACCAATCCCGTGGTAGCTTTACGCCATGCAATTATACACAGTCTGCATTATTTGGAATTTGGACAAATGTAAAATGACGTACATATATTGTTTTTAGGCACAAGCGAGAAGTTCATGATAAAAGTAAAGTAAAATGTTAATCATTTCAAGATCACTATAAATAAAAGTAAATGTAAATGTAAGTAAAAAGGAGTCATTCTTGGACTTTAATAAGGAGATCATCACGATCTCGGTAGTAAATTCTCTCATAGTCTTTCTGGCTTTATTGTATTGGATAATTATAACATGATCAACCGTATTTATTTTTCAATAAAAGTCAAAGAACGTTATTCAACATACCTTTAAAAACATTGCACACACTGTCTATTTATGAATTTAAACATTGAAAATCTCAACATTTTCACAAATTATTAAACAGAAAAGTTAAAAGAATAAAAAACCTACCTTTACAGCTATTTTTGTGTCTATCTGAAAATTCCGTACATGACCTTGGATGTCTAAAATACCAAAATGTATTCTTTGTTGTCTTTTCAACACATAAATTGATAAAACACACGTTGATATATTCAACATCAAGGTTTAATTATAGCTCTACAGATAATATGATTTTGGAAAAAAAATCGCTATTTCTCACGACCTGCAAGCTGAATTTTCCATTAGAGTCGACTGTATTACCATGTAAAATATCAAAATTAGATTGATGGTTAATATCCAAGGCATTGTGATTTTTTTTAAATCTCTGATCAATAGTAATCATTAGACTGATGCTTTCAACAATATGCATGCATTAATACGTGCATCGTTTACTTCCTTGATTCTATATAATTAGTGAACAAATGTGAGTTACATAACAATTTAACATAAGGCTAATTAATCATAATCTTGGTTTACATCTAAATGTAAGTTTAACTGTTCTTTTTTCAAACAGAAACAGTAAGATATGCACATTCACTATCTGTTCCGAAGAAGTAACAAAACAGCTGTACAAGTTTATAACCTTTTTTGAAAACCTATTGTTCGTTGCGTTTAAAAATGCACAACGATTTGCAAAAGACGGATATACATTACCAAATACTCAAAAGAAAATGTACGTGTATAAAGAAAATTGATTCTTTTTCTTTCATTAAAAAATACTTTCAAACTCTTTTTGTTGACATTGTTTAATACATGATATCGTGATTAATATTGATGTTGTCTGCGATAATCGTTATAAATCTCACAGTACAGCAAACTCGTATACATTTTTAAAGCAATATTCATTCATTTAATAGAATCATTTCTATTTTAGCAAACTTGATCTCCTATATATGTTTTTGTGTTACGAACATTATTCTGAAAAGTAAATATATTTTTGAAAAATCGTCAGTTTTGAACATTTCATTTAATTTTCTTAATCAATTGCCCCTAATCTTAAAAGCTATTGCGTATGTGTAAGTGCCTACATTAATTAACTTAGTAGTATAGATACAATTATACTAACATATGGTGTATTTACCTTTTTTATATCCCTTTCACAACTTTATAGGGAGTGTAAAAAACTTATTTTTATATATAAACGAATAGCTATGATTTAACTATTTTTATTTCATAATTACATAATTATCAGATTGGTTATGTAAAGTTTAACGTTTCAATTAATCTAACAATAATAAATATATCCAAAACACGTGCGGACCTTTATATAGTTGTGCTCATACGCCATAAAATGTCTAACTGTGCTTACAGGAAATTAAACGTCGCAAATATCCAATGCAATTATAAGGGGAAAGATAATGAACGTCAATATATAATAATACTATACATAGGAATACATGAGCAAAATTATTCCAAGACCTGGGAATGAAAAAAACCCCGCGCAACTCGTTTGATAAAAATCATTATAGTATTGAATATAATGAGGAAACGCTATATTTATACAATATTTCTATCAATAAACTCGGTATAAATAGGAAATTTACAGTTCAGATATTTGCACGTAATGTTTAGGAAAAATACATAAACTTTGTCCAATATATTACTCTCTCAATAAGTTTGCTTAAATGTAAATAATTCGTGCACTGGAGAATAAAATATGTCCTGTTGTTTTGATGTACATTTTAACATAAGGATTGTGGCTAATTTGCGAAAAACCATAAGTTGTTAACCTATCAAATTATCATGATGAGGGTGTGTTTTCTGGCAAGGAAAAAAAGAATGAACTGTTCATGCTGTTAGCTAAAGATTTATAAAACGACAATTTGAGTACTTTGATTGAATTTTTAAAAAAAAAGACAGTGTAAAAAACTCATGATTAAATTTTACATAAATATTCCAAACCGCGTTTTTTATCAGATATCACTGTAATGGGACAATAAGGAAATCCTTATTTTTGTTTCAACATATGTTACAAAATAAAAGTTTTTCCCCCGGAACGTTAAAATCATTTATTTTAAAATATACTCTCCTTATATCCGTTTTTAATTGAAGAGTTTAAATTAACTCTTAAAAAATTAATTTATTTGGAATAAAATCACTTTTATGAATAGTAAATAAATAAAACGTCGGCATTAGACTCTGTAAACATACTATAATTGACTGTGTATTATATTAAGCGCTTTTGGCGGAATGCGGCTTCCGCTAAATCTCATAAATACAGTCATATCTCGATGGCCGAACTCAGGCAGTAGAAAATCAATAACAGTGTATCCTCAGATGTGCAACTGTCCACGGGAGTGTCCCAAGGATCTGTTCTTGATCCTCTTCTCTTCCTTGTGTACCTTCTACTACTCGGACGAGTTATAAACAAGTATGCCATTAACTGCCATGGATTTGCAGATGACACAACTTTGCAGCCGAGTGAGTGTTAAAGTCACAGCAATGCGTAACTTTCGACAATCACCATGGAAAACTGCTTAGCAAGTGTTCGATTTTGGATTACTGTGAATAAACACACACTAAACGACGCAAAAACTGAGGTAATGATGGCTGCTGGTTCCCAAAAGCAGTGCCGTCTGAGAGATATCGGCATTAAGATTGGCGAGACAATAGTAAAACCTAAGCTTAATGTAAAAAAACCCTTGGTGCTGTCCTAGACGCTACCTTATCAATGGAGAAACAAGTCAGCTTTGTCGCCAGAATGATGTACTTCAACATCCGAAGAATCTCGAAGGTGAAACACTCTCTCACTCAAGAAGCTTGTGCAAATGTCATCAATGCAACAGTCATATCCCATCTTGACTATTACAATGACCTCCTGCTTGGCATAACCAATCGACAGATTCACCAGTTACAAGTAGCTCTAAACAGCGCTACACGTTGCCTAACAAAAACACAATACAGACAACATATCACGCCAGTACTTCAACAACTACATTCATTTGGCTGTCTGAAAAACAACGTATTATGTTCAATGTGCTGACAACCACCCACAAGTCAATTCATTCCTCTATAGCACCAGCATACTCGAGCGTCTACCATCCACGCTGGTAGTGAAGAGGTTATTTGATAAATACAGCGCTAGAGCTATAAACATTCTAGGTGCCCAATTGTGAAATGATTTACCATTAGAATTTGTAAGCTTGAAACACACGGAGCATTCCGCAAGACCCTCAAAACATTGATGTTCAAGCGTGAATATAAAACATAGACGAGTAGTATATAAAGTCCACGAATATATATATCCGGCTCATCCTTTAATTATACATGTTTTAGATATCCTTCTGTTGTTTTATAATCACTCTACTAACATTTTTAAAGTATTTCTAACATAGCATTTATACGCACAACACTTTTATTAACACAGTGTACAGTGCATGGAAACTACATGTATATTTTGCACTTTATATGTCAATATGATGATAATAATAAATGAAGTACATCGCTAAATGCCATGCATATATGAATTAGAATGGTCACATTTTGGAATAAGTTATTTCAAATCCACGCCAACTTTTTCATAAACTATTTTCTGCCAAATATCGTGCACACCAAATATAATACGTTCAATATACGTGATAGTCTTGGCGGAAGTTTGATAAATTTTCAGTATTGCTTCACAGCCAAAAGCAACCGTTATATGCAGATATAAAAACATTTCGAGTATATCAGTTTGTGATAATTAAATAAAATGATTTGTATCCTTTGTAGAGAATATTACTGTTAATTAAACTGTTATTAAAAAGGTTAAAATATTGTATGAACGAAACGTTTCGTAATTATGGAAGTCGTACTGGAATACTTGAATTACAAATCTAGAACATGTGATGAGTTGTGTCGAGTACAAAATGCACGTATCCTTCAATAAAAGAAACATTACAAAACATCAAACGCAATCACTGATGTATTTTGGGAAATATGCAACTTAATATTTATTAAGAATATTACAATGCTGAAAAATATATGTGTCATTGAAATGACAACATTTCAAATTATTTTGTTAAGAAAGATACAATAAAGGGGATTATCTGTCATCTCAACATTGCTTTTTAATAAAGAAATTTTTGCTAAAAAATCCTATTGGTAGCTTTTTATCTTTTGAAACAAAACTCTTTAAATGTGCTAACATGGTATTAATCGTTTCATTCAAATATAATTCTGTCTATTGAAAACGATATTTTACCATATCATTGCATGATAAAGGATAATCTGATGGTTAATTTGTTGAGTATGCAACCACTTAAATGTTCAATGAAACAAGTATATAAAATGATATGAAAAGAAAATGGTATTGCTAAGATTTATAACAGTGTACAAAGATAAATGATATGTGGCAAAGTTTAGAAGAAAGTAGCGTTCTATAGTTTTTGAAATAAAAAATTACACACCCATCATCAATAATTGTCTAGTGACACTATCTATATTATTATATCCCACGAAACAAATTCGAGAGGGTGTGTAGTTTGCTTATATTGTGATCTTAAACAATTCAAACATTTTACTACAAATGAGGTGACAGGTGCTAAGTACCAAGAATATTAAAAGAAATTAAACATTGACATTCATTTCAAACTTTTGAACACCATGAGCTAATTTCATAATGAAAAGGCGAGGGACGACAAAAGTAATATAGAATGCTAAGAACCAGTCCACTACTACATTTTTACTGTTCTACTTTTCTTAAAATTTATAGCATTAATTTTTGATTTGACAAAATTATTTTAAGTCAATAATTTAGTGAATGTTAAACAAAATGAATGAGGCAAACTTACAAGAAAAATTAGTCTAATTATATCTATTTTATAGTAAATAATAACAGCATCAACAAATGTTTACAGTGTACAAAAAGTGAGTTTCATTACTTTTCAACCTTATCAATTTTCAGAAAGTCTTTTTGAAAACATGCTACAAGATAATAACTGATTTATTCGGAAGTAGGAGAGTTTGCCAATATAAAACATATCAAAATGTGTTAATATGCAAAGTCTCTTTGAATATCAAGATCCATGAAACAATAAACAAAAAATTCAGTTGTTCCAACATATTACTTAATCTGTGTAAAACATTAAATAATATGAACATGATTTGACTTATACTAGTTATTGATCGATAAAGTTGTAACCAGATGATAAATTTGGTGTTTTACAAAAAAAAGGACATGGTGCCATAAATGTAAAATTTTAACCGTATCCAAAACCTTGGTAAATTGAAATGCTCTGAAATAAACACCGCTTACAAAGTAGAAGTGACATTTCTTGGTGACAGTTTTCGTCTAGGATGCAATTGCGATGAATATTTTATAAGTGTATTTCTCCTCTTGTTGCAGATCACATACATACCAGTCATGACAAAAATCGTTAGTCCAATTATACAGATACTTATTAACATGAATTTGTGTGTCACATTTAGACCTGCCCACATGGTTTTGTGGTGTTGAAGTCCTGTTGATAAAACAAATGAAAACTAATCATAAACTGAGGCTCATGGGCCACATCGCTCACCTGAGGAACAAAAGGAATGATAAAATCAGCTTAATGGAGTCATAATACAAACTATTTGCCCGCCGGTGGACAATGCAGTATAATACAAGTAGATCCTATAAAAATAAAACCCATTTACCCCTGGATATTTTATGTTTATATTAAATATAAATATGTACAATATTTCAGTTTTTGTAAATGATTTAATGACTTCCTTAGTAAAATTCGATCCTCAATGTAGCCCCGCCCTGCTCCTCAAGATTTTGATTGAAACAAATCTGAATCTACATTTTCTGAGGTTGAATCTAGGCAGTGGTTTTTGAGAAGATTTTAAAAGATTTTTCTCATTATATTGTCATGTAAATATTTGCTCTCCCCCCTCTTCACGTTTTGACCCCATCACACCCCCTGGGATTATGATTTGCAACTTGATACTACCCAACTTGAAAATGCTTCCATGCATGTTTCCGCTTTCCCGGCTGATTAGCTTCTGAGAAGAAGATTTTTGAAGTTTTACTGTATAAATTCCTATGTACATTCGACCCCCGTTGTGGTCCCAACCTAACCCCGGGGTGATGAATTTGAATCTAAACTACCTGAGAATGCTTCCACAAAAGTGTCAGCTTTCCTGGCTGATAATTTTCTGAGAAAAAGATCTTTAAAATTTACTTAATATGTTCCTATGTAATAATTGGACCCTGTTGGGGCCCCACCCTACCTCCAGGGGTCATGACTGTTACAAATTTGAATCTTAACTACAATGTACCTGAAGATGCTTCCAAGTTTCAATTTTTCTTGACAAATAGTTCATATGAAAAGCGTTTTGATATTTTCTCAAAATTTTTCATAATTCTAAATTATCTTTCCTTGAAAACAAAACGTGGTCCTTCGATTTCATTACTTTAAATTCCATTTGTCTAAGGGTGCTTTGTGCCAAGTTTGGTTAAAATTAGCTCAGTACTTCTGGATATGTTGAAAATGAATTTTTTTTTTTACAGACACACAGACAGACGGACGGACGACAGACATCATGTGATCAGAAAAGCCCACGTTCAGCTCAGGTGAGCTAAAAGGAGGATAAAGAAAGAAAAATATTCAGCATCTATTCTGATATTGAATCAATTTGTTATCGAAAGTATATAAATAGTTGTTCTTATGGTGTTAATCATGAAGAGGTCATATAAAAACTATTGAAAGAAATAAACAGCAATTCAATATTTTTTTATTAGCGTCAAAGTTTGGAACTACCCTCAACTATCTCGTAGACGTGAATGAACTCCTTACCTGGTGTTGTAGTTACGATTTCATACGGTATATAAAGAACATTAGATCCAAATGTACTTGAAACTTTTGTAACCATTGAATTAGATTCATCAGACGTGGTTTTGGTTTCATCTAAAAGATGTATTTGGAAGTGATGAATTGATGAAGTTAATTTCATATTCAGGAATAAAGGAATAAACATGTTTCCATTTAACAATGAAGAAAGCTAACAAATTATAAAATTTGTACTCCGCTACATTAGGAAGAATAAAAATTTTAACTTCATCACTGTAATTTGTGTTTACTACCTCACAAATTTTGTTTAAATGTACCATTTTCCGTTTGAAAGAAACTATCGGATCTTATTATTCGATTGAGTTTAATAGTTTTGTGTTTGTTTCTCCCCATTAATATTATGTTTCAGTTTTCGGCCTAATGTATTGCTGTTGAAGACATTATTTTTTCGTTGTGTTATCCATTGAAGTAAAATTTGTGATATGTTGTTATTGGTTCAATAAAAAAAACCTTAGTATTTTCGACGAACTAGAAAAGGTATATAATACTAACATTTTGTCGTTAATCATAGAGAAATAGTTGTTAATAAATGTTGAAGATGGAATTTAATTTATAACAATACTTTCGCATCCCGTAATATGGTTGCACTGTTGTTTCTCACACCTGCATTCACTTTGACAACTTTCGCCATAGCTTGGAAAGCGGCAAGGGATATCACAGTTTGGTCCAAAGTATCCCGTCATACACACTGAGTAATATAATTTGAAATTTAATTACATGTATTAAAGGGGCATGGTCACGATTTTGGTCAAATTCTATTTTTCTGTTTTCATTATGTACAATGCTTTAGGAATGCATTTCCAATAACCAAATGAAATTGAAGAATCAGTAGTGAAGTTATAAGGAAGATTCGGGACACATGATTCTTTGTCATGTAAACAAGGCTCGTGCCCTGCTTTTTTTTTTGTTTACATAAATTCAATATACCGTATAAGTTCTTTTTCAGGCAGATGTTTCCATTTTCTTATTCAATTCAAGCATGAATAAACAGATCTTAACGTTTACCACATTCATTTTCGGTCTAAAACTGAAGTTTTTACTTTAACGCTCAAAATGTAAACAAACGCTTTGTTTACATTGCAAAAAATTGTAAGCTCTGCAACTCGCTTTTAACTCAACGAATGACACTTTAATTTTGGTTGCCTATCAAAATGCCTCACTAAAGCATTGTAAACATTTAAAACGGGAAAATAATTTTTGATCAAAATTGTGACCATGCCCCTTTTAAGGGTTCTCGGAAGAATTTGAGGCGAGAATTTTATTTTTTATATACAAAATGGTTAACTTGTACTTTGAATAATTGAAGTTTGAATGTAAAAGGTCAAGTCACAGGCGAGATACAGATATAAGAATTTGTTTTGTAAAGCTCAGGTCTAATGTTTTTGTAATGTAATGAAGTCACATTTTTTTTTAATTTCTCGTGGCAAATAAGATAAACTGATTCAATGTATACATCAATTATATCATTAACATAAGAGAGCAGCATTTAATTGAAACTTATACCAATGCAACATTTACATACTCTGTAAAAAGAGGCCAGCTTTGTTAATGAAACAAAGATTCTAAATTCTGTATCTAACGTTTACCTTTAAACTTGACTTCCAAATTTTGATAAATTGTCAAAAATATCAGTATCCAGTATCATCTTTTTTAAGCATTAGAAATGGAAAAATCAAATTGAAAATATTGAACACATATCATGTGTCGGTCCCATTAGATATGTAAAATTAAAACAAACATAACAAGTTAAGATAATGTGTAATAAAAACAAGATTTTGGTCTCTTACATTAGAATTGATAATAAATATTTCCAATTCTACCAAGAAAAAGTCGTATGCTTCCTTTTTCGTGCAACGAAACGGGGAATATTTGTTTGCAAAATATAGAGCTGTGTGTTGTGGAAATCTTATGTAAAATATGTTGTAAAAAATACCTTATATATACTTACCTTTAGCGAATGCTTGCCCCATTACAATGAAATACGTTTCCACGTTAGCAAATAATAATAGCTGTAGGATAAAATTCAGTCCGAGAATCATGATGTTGTGTATTTCTGACCTCAGCAAAATTTGTGAAAACTATATATATATACATTTTTTATTAATATATATAATATCCACGTAGTGGAAAATAAGGAAATTATAATATAACTTTTAATATTGCAGTTTTAAATATCAGTTTTATATTTCAAAGGGAAACGCCTGTTTGGTATTATCAGAACTTTTATTTAACTTTCATTTTTAATCCATCACTTGTTATAAGTCGATATGCTTCACTTTGAATTGGTTTATCCTAAAATATCGCAAACTGGACTGCTACATGTTTCGCAGTTTATGCGTGTTTGCGTTAACAAATAGCCAAGGGAGGTCATATTTAATTTATGCAGTTATCTTACATATGAAGTCAACACTGTTTTGCTCCTAATCAATACAACAAAACTTTTAGATAAAAAAAATCTTTGATCTAATTCATTAGGTTGTGTGAGAGTTTAATTTCTAAACTGTATAAATTTTCATTACACAAAGCATTTAATCAGTTTTGGAAAGATGCATGGGGTTTGATTTGAGTTGGGATTTGGGAAAGTATACAATTCGACTGAACTTTCAGTTAAATCGCAGACCCTGTTTATGATTATTCGATTGATTTTCTTATATTAATTTTTGATTGTTCGGTTTTTTTTATAGATTTTTAAACTACACGTATTACATCGCAAAACTACTAGCTATTTTGGAATCAACATGCAATAGGAATAGTGATCACCCCTTGATACGCATACACGAGCGAGTGTTTACATTTATGATCTTGTATACTTGTAAAATATATAAATATATGTTCTCTACGTTTGGAACATGTAAACATTGCTTTTCTATTATTTTCATAGCTTGTTTTTATATCAGTTATTAATTTACATATTTTTGAATAAAACCGAGCTTTCACACACATTTCTACTCTTGATGTTTTAACAATTAATTATTGTATTAATTCTAAAAGTAAGTAACAAAGTTGGTATTTTGTTTCTTACACTAATATTGTTATCATATATCATGACGAATGGTTTATTTCACTTGCATTAAACGTTTAAACATCCATTATACTTCAACGCATTGTGAATCATTCCAAATCTGTTTTTTACGTAGGGCAGAAAAAAAAGTCTCTGTAACCATTCCGAATCAAATCTCATCGTTGTGGCACTGTTCAATATAAAACATTATATTGATATTATATTGAACAAAACATATTAAAAAGAATCCCTCTGCGTCCTTGTTTTATACAGGCTGAGATATACTAGTAGTTTACTCTGCAGGTAAATGAAGTGACATCCCAGTACTATCACACTGACAGGGTCAACGCAAGCTGTAAAGATCTAAATCCATGTTTTAAATGAAATATAATCACACATTTGATACGATACTTTATTACACAAAAATGTCATTTATTCTTCAAAATTCACAGGTAACCATACCAAAATTGCAAGTCAAACAATTCGTTAGACAATGATTTTTTCAAACGCAAATATTTCACAAAGCAGAAGTGTCATTCCTTGGACTTCTCCCGAATTTCCATTTCGATCTAAATAAATGAACCAGTGCAGACTCTTTTTGCCAGGTTACGTAAATGCCAACCATTATAAGGAAGACTGGTCCGATGATACAAATGCTGATTAACATGAATTTTTTAGTCAAGCTCAGACCTGCCCAAATGGATTTCTGGTTTTGAGTTTCTGAAAATAAAATCAGACGTCATTTCTAATAAGCATACAATTCATTCACGAACAAGTGTTTTAAGTTTGTTTTTCATCGGAGACTGGAATATCACATTTTCATTTGTTTTAACCTGACACATGACTATTGAATATCTCTATATCTGCCCTTGGAAATAAATTAAAAATGGTACCATCGTGTTTTTTCGAAAAGCTTTGGGACGAAAATGATGAAAACATTTCAAATTCAATAGACACAAAACCTTGTAAGTAAACAAGGGTGCAACGAGGATTTTAAAAGACCATTTAAAAGGTGAGAATGAATGGACGAACAAGCAGTGAATATGTGTTGGAGGAGGGTCTTGGAACAGCAGCGATTAGCTTTTTCAAATAAACATTAAAGGGAATAAACATCGCTCTAAAGGACACTTACCCGTGTTATCAATGTTTTTTTTTATAAAGAGCAAGTTTAAAAATTATAAACTCATGATCAACTCGGGTTTGGTATGTGTTAAAGATCTGATAATTTATTGATGACGTTCGTGGTATATTGGAGAATAAAGTCCGCGGCATCTCTTTGATCTTGGTAATAACTGTAGTAGAATTTATAAAAAAATTAAATAAATTTTAGTTAATAATCTATTATTGTACTCTGTATTTCATAGCTGTAAAAGAAAACGTATGTTATGGAACTTAGTTTTGAATTTACCTTTGTCGGTAGAAACAATGTTGTAGGTGGCATAGAAAAGCTTTGGTGAAATGTCTTTGTAGCCTCTTGTACATATTCAGAATCCTCAGTGACAGTGTAATCTAAATCTTTGATTGAAAAAAAAAATGTGTGACTTTTGTATTCAACATATGCACAATAGCTACCGCAAATCCATAAAAAATGCTGAAAAATATGTTTGTTATCCTGCGTGCCACATGCCTGATATATAGGGGTACATTTGCTTGTATATATGTCATGAAGAAGAGAAAATTGTCTTCTTACTCTGAAATGTTTTATTCTTAGTTTTTTTTTTTTCATTTCAGGCTGTCATCTTTTCAATTAAACATGTTCTGGTTTTAATTGTATCAGTTTCGAATAAATAGTATATATAAATGAAAAATAAAAAGAGAAAACAGACTTTGGAAAATTTATTTATGTCTGAATCAAGAATTAGTTTAACATACAGGCAATGTTACTTCTACATCCTATGATATTATCACACTGTGTTTCATTACATTCGCATCCAAATTGACAATCTATGCCGTAACTTGGATAACGGCAAGGCAAAGTGCAGTTAAGTCCTAAGTATCCTGTTTTACATCCTGAGTAATAGAACACAATTCATATACATGTCATATTATTGACAATCAGAAACACAGCAAGCTGGTTACAACATTTAGAAATAAATTGTCAAGCTCTCTTTTTCTTTCAACTGCCAATTCTGAGGTCAGATGATAGATATTCACAAGAATAACAACATACAAAATGTCATTCATTTATATGCTGTTCAAGAAAGATTGCATTTTGCCAGGATGTACATTTCAATTTCGCAATGGATTAAAATTATCATATTTATGCAAAAGTTTTATTAGCTTGTACTTCAGTTTTATAAAATAAAAAGTTGTTTACTGGTTTACTGTTGCGTTGCCAACTGAGATAAAGGGACTCTTGGCCTATATTCAGATATTACAAGTCGTCACATTTTAAAAAGAATCAACAA
Source organism: Magallana gigas (assembly GCF_902806645.1). Taxonomy (NCBI): domain Eukaryota; kingdom Metazoa; phylum Mollusca; class Bivalvia; order Ostreida; family Ostreidae; genus Magallana; species Magallana gigas. The sequence goes on along the minus strand of NC_047563.1, from coordinate 36,837,242 downwards.
CTGTTCAGAAAAATGCATTGCTTTAGATCACTATTTTGTATTTGAAATAACGTTGCCTTTTCTAATACTGATCCCAGTAATTGATTATTTAACAGAGGGAAAACGTAACACAGATACTGAACCACGAATGTAATTTCACCATTCATCTTTATTCAATTATATTTGCATTGTGAACATACAAAATAAAATTTTCAGATACATAAATTTAAACAAAATTTCTACTGCTTGAATATATAAAAAGAAGATCATTGTCGTACGATATCTCTCTAAATATAAATCAAAGACTCTTGCCAAGTGGTAAAATAGGAGGAAATTCAAATAATGAATATTTAACCTCCTTTCGTACCTTTAAAATTAAACCAAAACTCCTCCTCTATGAGCCCTTTACATTGTGAACAAATTACACAAGTACAAGAAGGTTTTACTTCAGTACAACAATTTTTTAGATATGCAATAATAATGAAAAAAAAAAACAAACATTGTTATTGGCTATTCACTATATTTTCTAAAATAAACCTCGTTTATAATGATAATAATATTGGTGGATTTTTCTGGAGTTTCAGAAAATGTATCTGTTGAAGGTACTGGATGGTTTTTAAATGATTAACGCGTTACATGTAATGAAATATGAATCAACAAACGCAAGCATAATCGTTATCGACATTATTTTTCCACTGGAAACATTTGTACGAATATAAATATTAGACATAAGAAAAATATTCCAAATTAAAACTAACAGAAATTAACATTTAAATCATAGTTTCGGGTCCTCCGATACGGCTTGTTATACATGTAACACAATTCTGATCCTGTCGACAATGTTAATGTTTTTAATTTTTAAAAGTGTTAATTATATACCTGTTATACCCATGCTCACATAAAATTTCATGACAAGGATGTAACAATATGTCCATTTGAAAATCATGGTACGGTTATTATCGACGTTTGATGGAGTGTATTTATTACAGTTAAGGTCTTTATATTCAGGCATTATATAGTTCCTCATTTCCAGACAAAACGGAAAATAGTTACCGGTATGTCATAACGCGTTAAAATGATAAAACTGTCTGGAAACACCTGTGGCATTTCTATGTCATAAAAATATCTTTTCATAACTATGTAAAAACTTTTTTTAAACAGATGTTTCATGTTATCTTGAAATATTATAGTGTTTCCAGTCAAAACACATATATCTTGTACAATTACACCAAGAATAACTAATTCCGTATTTATTAGACTCAATGCAAGAAAAAGACCTAAAATTAAAATACATACTTATCACACAGATGCTTACAACTTTATATTTTATTTTCTATAATACGGATAAATATCTTATCATATCCCCGGTGTCTTGACTTGCTAATCAATATTAGAGAAAGTCATAACACTCCTCAAGAAAGTTTGGTAGAATGTGTTTAATTACAAGTTTAAACCAAGTCGTTACCCATTTTTCATTTTGAAAAACTTGTAAAAAGCATGCAATAGCTTGATTCTACATTAGTTCTAATTCTTGCATACACATAATTCATCTGCTAGCAATTTGGTCCACATACGTTGGTTTAAGTTCTTTATTGTTGGTTAATGGCAGTTCTAACCTTTAAAATCGTATAAGTAAAACTTTCTAATTAATTTTACTCAAATAGCATGATACCAAAAGTAAATCTACAATAATAAGAACATTACTCTACATTTCTCTCTCTCTCTCTCTCTCTCTCTCTCTCTCTCTCTCTCTCTCTGTGGACCCCAGTTCAAATCATGGAAAGCACAATTAGAGCAAACTATAAACTTCAATAATTGAGTGATTAATACTATTTACATGTATACGTTTGAATGCCGGACCACGTTCTTCTCTTGATCTATCAATTATGATAATTATTACACGCCGGGTAATGCACACTTGACATGCTTAGAAGTATTGAGTGCTTCTAATTTTAAATCTATATGTGGTTATTTCTGAATGTATGTTTTCACAAAACTTACAAGAGTTGTCTAAAATGTTGTAAATCAATCTGATCCAATCGATATGCATTATTTGTAAATAGGTGTAAGGAATCTTTTAAAGAAAGAAAATGTTCGCGTGTTATGAGTAAAAAAAACCTCTTGATCTCTAAAATAGGTCCGCAGAAGAAATATTAAGATGAATAATTTCATAAATGTAGATAAACATTTCGTTATGTGATTAATCCTCGAATAATTAAAACAGCATTTTGAAAAAAACCCCACTAAATACAGGTTCATATCCAACTAAAATTTCTATTTATACGTTAAGTTTTTTGACTTATAAACTTCCGTGTTTTAATCATAAAGAAAGTTAATTGAACTAAAATTAGATTGTATTTCGGGTCAAGGTTGTTTGTAACACAAGTATTGGGCAATGTACACAGAGAACAGGGAAAGGTTTGCGGAACAATGTTTTGATGACTGACACTTTGGATCGACCTCTTGTACATAAATATGATAAACGAGATGGAAAGAGATGCCCTTCTGCTGAATGTGAAATCCAATGAGGATTTTAAAATGAAATATATGATTTTAACTTTTGTGAAATGATATATTACCTTGTTTTGAAAATGATTTGATCGCGATCGTGGACATATGATGTTTGTTTCCGTTTCAGGCAATGTCATAACTATAATATCTACATTCAATATTTAAACATAAACATATACATTAGTTAATGGTGTGCACTGCAGTTTAAACGATTTCATCTCATCAAAGAGTTTTGGCAAACATATGAAAAATGTTTTCAACATAAAAAAATTCAAGACAATGACAAACTGATTCTTAACATGATTACAAGATTTAATTCATTATGTACTGTGAATTTATTGACCAATTTCTGATTTTCAAATATCACTTAAAAATTCATTAAATTCAGATGATTTTGCTTATAACAATATAAAAGAGACATTTTATATAAATAAAAAAGAAACAGTTTGAATAAAATAGCATTGAGGATATTTGCTTTTTAAAGAGATTACGATTTGGTTCATTTCTAATTAACAAAACGTTTATAACCTTAACCCTTTATTTAAATGCATAAATGTGAAAAATAAAAATGCCGAGAACGATCAAAATTTTGATTTTTTTCTCAATAAGAATTATGAATACGCAGGTCATACGCAGTTTTTTGCACTGTTTTTCATGTTTACTTCACCCACGGTTTTTCAAGTACTTTTAATAGCATTTTCTATAAATTCCATTGTAATTGTTTACTTTTTATAATTGTACGTAGAAAACAAAGAAACATAATCAAAAACTATTCATTCTTATTGTGCATGTATGAAATGACATTAAAAGAACACGAAAATAACACAAATTATCTCTCTCTCTCTCTCTCTCTCTCTCTCTCTCTCTCTCTCTCTGCACAATTGTAAGAAATTTGATGGAATAAAATAATCAACAGATAAGGACGACTGGTTGGTATGTTAGTTAATTTTTTTTTAAAAGACAAAGAATAAAAATGTTTTAAAATACTGAAAAGTTTATTATCCCCTAAAATACTTAGATCTTACAATTGAATACTGAATTTCTAAAGTGTTTGCATAATATCTAGTTGTACAAATCAGCTTTTCTTTCGAACAAAAAATATGAACATCCAAGTTGCTGAGAAAAATATACTGTTATTATAATAAAATAAAGAAATATAAATTTGAAGACACAATTTTTCAAGCTGTATCATTTGTTATCTTTTTTTCTTTAAACCAAAAAGGCTAACAAAATGAATGGTCAGTAAATGTGGAATTTCAATAAATGATAAAGAGTAGGAACGAATTATATAAATATGAACTCAACATAAAGAACGCGATTAAAGTGAAGATGTCGCATTTTTTTGTATTGACCTTTGTTCTGTTATATCATTAACTTCTAAATAAACGTCCTCCGCAGTTTTTCATTTTGTTGCAGCTTATGTAAATACCAAGCATAACTGATAATACAATGCCAATTAAACAGATACTAAATATTATAATGCTGTTTGTGAAATTCAAGCCTGTCCACTTTACTATCTGGTGAAGAATTCCTATAAATGATACAAGGTGCAACATTATGACAGGCTCTCTCTCTCTCTCTCTCTCTCTCTCTCTCTCTCAATGATTTATAGTTATCTATAACGACTTCAAGAAACTTCATCATATAGACACAACTAAGCTATTTATCAATAAACACCTATCTACTTTGTTAAATGTTTTGATTTTGCGTATATATTTCTGTTATCTTTACCTTCATTTGTAGTTACGTTGACAGTCGCTTGGTTAGGAGTCGTTGATACCCGTGTCATTAGGTTCTCTGCGATAGACTTACTAGTTACAGTTGAACCTGCAATTGTTATATGAAAAATCCCTTTTATGCTGTATATATATTATATATTTCCGACCTTTAAAGCTATATTTGCATCAAAAAATGAATAAAAAATTTAAAACGAAAAAAAGAACCCATAACTTTCATGTCATCAAAAAAGAGAAAAAAAATCAAAGTAAAAGAAACTTAACTTTCAAAACAACAGCTGATCATAATAATGATTGTCTTTCAACGAAATTGTACAAAAACATTGCATAGATAATTTTCATTTGTATATATTATTTCTTGTCTTTCTTGTATTCATATATTTTTTTTTCTGTAAGACATGTAATAAATCGGTTGTTTATAATAAACTTTGCTTTAATACATAAGCAAATTTACTGCCATGATGCTGATTATAAGATCTGAGTGTATCTTTTGCTGACACTGTGTGGACATTATAAACGTTATGACTACATGCAAACAACTGTAGAACCGAGAGAAAATGTCTTAAAGCGATATTCCTTTGAATTATATTTATATTTTGATGATGATAATAATAATAAAACTTAGTTATGTGCATACATCCTGCAATAGGATTACACTCAGATTCTTCACATTTACATTCAGACTGGCAACCCATGCCGTAGCTTGGATATCGACAATGGAATGCACAGTTGGGTCCATTGTACCCCTGCTTGCACACTAATAAATAAAACAAAAAATGTTAAGTGGGTCTTTCAAGCATTTTAGTTTAGGCATAAAAGCAGCATGTGCTGGTATAGTTGTTTGTTTATGGTCGTTCATTTTTCATTGCAAAAGACATAAACAGAGGGAATGAAAAAAGAAAGAAAGAATCACCAAATGGTAAAATGGAAGATATTCTGTAGTAGTTCACACAATACTTTTGTCAAAATTGACCGAAAAAAAATTAAGTGAAGAAAAAAAAAGAAAATATCAAAAATCATTTACGTTATGAACCTTTTTAATGACATGACTTACCTTTACAACTACTATTCATATCCCCCGAGTTAATACCCGTACAACATAATGGAGGTCTACAATAAATAATTCATATTAAATACTGTCACTGAAATGAACATCAAATACATATTCCTCGCATCACCGTGTTATATACAGATTCGTAAAAAGTAACTATTTTAAAAGACTTTTTGAACGACCTGCATGTTGTTTGTTCTTTTGAAGAAGAATATACGCCAAAGTAAAAATAAAAAATAAAAATGACCATTAATGTGAGTTTTAAACCCATTATGTTCTGTATCTAATGATATCGTATGATCAACAGACTATACTCCTATATACACATAGCTTTTTACCATCCCCTTGTTTTACATGTGTGCTATGAAGGAAACTATTATGCAATGCTATAACAAACAATTATATCATGACCATGATTCAGAAACTGATTACTTTAAACACCTGTTTTCTTTCCCATGATCATAATATACATGATTAATATCGTCACCAAAACTACATCTATTTTACAATTTTAAGTAAAACCAGTATTTGAACTAAAAATATAATACTGTAATGTAAAAAACTTCCGGAACATGTTTTCTGAACTAAGATCTTTATAAATGAGTTGGCCATCGATCAATATAAATGCTCCATTCATTTTGATGCGTTCATTTATGCAAAGAGCTTTTCCAAATATTTTTAGAACAAGTGCAAAAACGTTAGTTATATTATGAGCAACAAATTTACTTTTACATACGTTTACTCTAATGTGTTTCTTATTATGTGAACGAGTCATAATGGAAAAAACTTTCACAAACGTCGATTTTAAAACGCATTAAAAACAATTATAGGTATCGTTTAATTAAGAGCATCTACTACATTTAAACAATGATAATAAATGAATGTAGCATGTGAAATGTTTTAATTCGAATTTTCAACAATCAAAATTAAAAAAAACCCAACTGATGTACATGTGTATTTATTTTCGTTAATTCGTTATGAACTCATAATTTAAAAATTAAGACATCTCTTATAAGATTTAATGTATGATTTTCCAGGTTATTTTCATATTCATATTTTCAAGCGTCTTTGTCTATGATAATACTGCAAATCGGTTTAAATTTGTAATGTATAGTTCAATAAATTTCATCAACGACTATTTTAATTTTTAATTGTTTGTAATAGCTAGTTCTGTTTCGCATAGCAACCAAGACTTGCTTATCTTTACACTTACGTATACAAATTGAATATTATTCAACATTAGGATTTGTAACAATAATAATATAGGAATATATTTTCAAATCAACCACTGTTAAGCATATACACAGTCGTGCTGGATATACATATACACAGTCGTGATGGATATGTTATAATGCAAACATTAACGACCACCTGATTTCCTTTGGAATGCGCAAAGAGCCCCGTTTCAATATTCTACGATATCCATGAAAAGGCATCGCCTTTTGGCAAGAAAATTAACAATTAAAATTGTATGTTTTTTTATTGAGACGAAATTCAGCATTGTAATTGAAATAATAAATGTAACTTTTATTAGTTAACAAAAAATAGATTCGACCTTTTTCTCAACAAATGGCGCAATTTGCCAAAACAAATTGTTAAAGCTCATACTGTTTATTTTTGACATCAGATCTGGTTAGTTTTGGGCTAGCCTGTTTAAGAAATGTTAACTTTTAGATCCTCCAATGTACAAGATAGCTGCTCAACTTCCTTAACTACGATTATCTCTTATGCTTCCTTTACATGTACAACCCTGGAGTTTAATTATCTTTTGAGAGATGGGGTGGAATTTTAGTTAAAACTCACGAAACTTTGAAATCGACTTAACCGTAAATGAAATTGCAAACATTGTTTACAATTATTTAAAAGGCATTTTAAAAAATTTTGGATTTTTAAAATAAAGTTTCAAATTGCACATATAACATCGGAAAAACTACTAGCTATACTGGAATCAACAGGCAATAGGAATCTTGATCATCCTAGATACGCATAGATATGCAATTTTGATTTTGTAGAATATCGCTGCTTCAAACTTTTAGAACATGTAATTATTGATTTCTCTAAGTTGAATTTTTCAAATAATTGATTTAATCTCAGTCTTAAATTCAACATATTAGCATAAAAACAGAACTTTCACACCAAGTTTTATTTTTGATTTTTATTAACTTCTTTAACCTGTTTCAAGCGTAAGTAACAACGTAAGTAAACCGTAAATTACACTAATTTTGTTATCATATATTATGATGGCCAGTTTATTTCACAGGTACTAAAACAACAGTTAAATTTCGATTTGTGAATGAGTTCAAATCAGTTTTTGCGAAAAGCAGATATACATGTAGTAATCCCCGGTAACCATTCCGAATCAAATCTCACCGTTATGACACATATACATGTACATTAGACGTAGCAATATTAGAAATGTATTCTTCTTAACGAAATAAAAAATGTTATTATTATTTCAATCTATAAATTTCAATTATATGGATGTTTAGAAAAAGATGTCAAATGCAATATGTATCTCTGCCTTCTTGTTTTACAGAGACTGGGATATACGTAGATATAATTACACATTTGATACGATACTTTACTATACTAAAAATAACAATATTTTTTAAAACTCAAAAGTAATCATACCAAAATTGCAAGTCGATCAAATTTGCCTGAAAATAATTCAAGAAAGAGCTAGAGCCACGAAGCATCAAAATGTGCCTTATTTTTTTCACAAAACTTAAGTTTGAAACAAATTATAATTACCTATAGTGTAGGGCACAACATTCTGCTTGTGAATGCATATCAAAATTGTTTCACCTCGGCCCCACCGATAAGCACATGTGCATCATCAAACATACCATGGTCGTTCAAAATAGGTAAAAATTGCAGATTTTACTGTAGCATTTCCCCAATTTGATTGTGGCCACACTTGAGTACCTCTTTTAAAACTGAGATATATTGCATAAAAGCACCTGCCTGAATAATATCATAGATGAACTCAAGTGTGGCCAATGTGTGTTTTACAAATTTTGAAAATTTTAGTAACAGAAAATAAAACAGACCACTCTATTTTAGGGTAATTTTTTGCTTAATTTTTATTGAAATAGCAGAAAATAATAAATAATGATGAAGAGTTATTTGCGATTATTCACAAAATCATCATTTTATTGAATATTTGAGGAAGAAATGCATATCAACTGAACTTTAACATGTTTTTTCTAGTAATTTTATACTGTGTTTGCATGCTTACATCGTGCATCATCAATGACGTCATAGTTTGACGTTTTCGACGTCAATTGAATCTGTACATAGAATCTTAACAGTATTTTGTCATTATAACTTACCAGTAAAGTCTTCATTTTTAAAAGCATTATTTCTATGTACCACGGTATTTTTTAATTGCAGTAGAATATGAGATATATGAACATCGCTAACAAACAGAAAAAAAGCTTAGTGAACGCACGGTGGGCGCTTTGTGAACGATGTGCGCAAACGGAGTGGTACGGATAGCGCAAGTGAACGCACCGTGAACGAACGGAAAAATGGGTAAATAGAACATTTCAAAGAACTGAACCCTAAATGCTGTAAAGCGCCAGGTTTTGGGTGAAAATATCGAAGCCTTGAAACAAGTAAAATAATAATGCAGAATAATATACACACACTGTTACAGTAATGCATCAACATTCGAGATTAAATATATCATTGTTGAATCAATTACCGTATTTTGTCATATTTTTATATATTTATATCTTTATTTTTAATAATTTGTTATTGTACTGGTAAATTCAATCAGTTATACACTGCGCATCATCAGCATTACTTCATGCAGTTTCAAACTGCAGAAAATAGAAGGCATCGACATATTTAAATAAACCGCCGTTATAAGGACCTTCAGCACTGGTCTTTCTTTCTTTTTTTAAAATTTATTGTAAATACGCTTTTCATGGTATTTTCATCAATAAACTTATTTTCATAAATTAATCATAATGTCTACAAGATAATTTTATTTTGTTTTTGTTTAATTTATGAAATTCAAGTCATGCGTAGTTTTACCATTTCATGACGTTACTTAACAAAATGACGTCTGTTTTACATTTTCTCATCAAAACAGTGTCATATTGTAAACTCCTTTTATAAAAATGTATGTTGAATATCGAAAAAAAAGCTATGAAAAATAAGATTCTACACAGTATTTCATTAAAATATGGTGATTTTTTTTATAGTAGGAGAATTTTTCATGCTTCGTGGCTCTTACTCTTTATTTCAGAAGCAAATTTTATTACAAAGTAGAAGTGACTGTCTTTGAACGTCTCCCCTTGAATTTCCATTTTGATCTATACAAACGAACCACTGCAGACTCTTTTGCTTTCCATGTCATGTAAATACCAAGCATTAGAAAGAAGACAGTCCCGATGACACAGCTACTGATCAACATGCATTTTTGTGCCATACTCAGACCTGTCCAAATGGATTTGTAGTTTGGAGCTTCTGCAAATAACATAAAACGTAATTTTTAAGAATTATACAATTTCTGTGCGAAAATGTGCTATGTATGTGCTTGTAAGTGTGTGTTGTTATGCGTTTTGAACCTACATGTACTTACACTATTTACGAAAGTCACATTTAAGCATAAAGTATATGAGTTATTTAGCATTAAAAATATGTACTTGCAAATAAATTATAACCCATAATTGTTGCATAATTTTATATTTCTTTTTTATTTGGCTGTAAAACGAAACAGAAACGTTGAAACTTAATAAATGACATTACCTTGGTCCTGAGAAATATTGGTGTATGTGGTATAAAATATTTTGGGTAAAAATGTGTATGTGGCCCCTTGTACACGTTCAGAGTCATCTGCAACAGTGGTATCTGAAACTTTGATTGAAAAAGAAGTTTTTATTGCTTTTATATGCAGTTTATGTTCAAAAGATATAGAGATCAGCAATGAATACTAAAATAACAACTTTGATATGCTCTACTTCTTCACAGAAGAAGTTTTTAGAAGTACATGAACTTGTAACCAGTATTTTTCATGCAGAAGAGGAAAAATACTCTTCAAATTTTCTAATGTAATTTGTCGTTTGTTTATACTATTTATACCATTGTTTATACTATTGGCTTTTTTAAAACATATTTTTAGACTGTAAGACTGTAAACTTTGTAATTAATCACGAATTGTGGTTTTGTGATGTAATGGTTTAGAATGAAATTTTAGATATCGATTTATTCTTCAAAAATCTAAAAAGTTATTTTATTTCGTGACTGTGTTTAAATCAAGAAATGATTCCAATTAAGAACATACAGACACGTGTATGACTACATCCTATGATGTGATCACACTGTTCTCTAGGACAGACGCATCCAGATTGGCAATCTATGCCGTAGTTTGGATAACGGCAAGGCATATTACAATCATGTCCAACGTATCCTGTACTACACCCTGAGTAGGAAAAACACAATTCATATACATGTAATAATTTTGACAATCAGAAACACAGATTAAGAAATGCATTACAATTATCACTATATGTGTTTAAAATTTTAAACAGTTTGTTGTCAAGTTTTATCAAATTATACATTTGCTTCCTTTTGCATAGCTAACTGAGATTAAGGGACACATGCTCTACATTCACAAGTTAGGTTTCTTCACATATTAAAAATAATAATAATGTTCAAATCAGTTTTATGGAACGCCAAAGCTGCCTTAAGGTCAATTTCATATTATATGAACTGGTATTTCATTTATATGCAATAGTAATATCATTATATGCAGTGGTAATATCATTATATGCAGTGCTAACATCATTACATCTATATGCAGTGCTAACATCATTATATACTATTATTTCACCATTAAATGCAGGGGTAAAATCTTTATATGGAGTGGAAACATAATTTCGTTATGTCGTAAGATCATTATGTGCAGTAGTTTATTCATTATATGCTATGAATAAATCTTTATATGATATGATAAACTCATTTCATACAGAGCTTAACTCATAATGAACTATTGTTCAATCGTTATGTTATATGGTACACTCTTCATGTGCAGTTGCAAAATCCTTTTATGCAGTGCAACTTCCTAACACTAGGTGATATGTTCATTATATGCAGTACTGACATCATGTTATGGTGTATCAAACCCATTATGTATGGTGGTAAAACCTTTATGTATTGTTGTGAAAGCTTTACATGCAATTGTAAATCCTTTATATGATGTGACAATTTTATAATATGCCGTTGTTGAGTCATTATATTATGAGGTCAGTTCTTTACATGATGTGATCATTTCATTATATGGAGTGGTAATTTCTTTATATGCAGTCGTAACTCTTTATGATGAGGTTGTAAACTGGTTCTCGCTGAAAAGTTTTAATGGGGAGGAGGTCCAGTTTTATTTTTAAAAAGATGCCGCGTTCGTGGTGACGATGCACATTTCCTGGTCAACTTGTCGTTTGTTTTGAAGAGAGAGAGAGAGAGAGAGAGAGAGAGAGAGAGAGAGAGAGAGAGAGAGAGAGACTTTATCGATTAATGCGTTACTTCCTCGTTCAGCAGCAAATGTTTTAGCTGCAGACCTGTAGCTCTCTGGTTGAAAAAATTCGGATAGACAATTTGTCTATCCGAGTTTTTTCAACCAGAGAGCTACAGATCTGCAGCTACAAATGTTTATAATGTGAACAAAGTCGGTAACGTTGAAAAAATCAGCACACATGTAAAATATTACAATGACAAGCGTTTTGAAACTTTTTATCCCGACATCATTTATTTTCAAAACCATCGGAATAGGGGTATTACCTTTGCAAAAATTAATTTAAAAAATACCAAGCAGTTAGTCTCGGTGATTATTTGGACATCCTGCGTAACCACTCGGCTATACTAGACACGATAAAGTTTGCTAAGATTTAAAACACCGTTTTTTAACTTCGGAGGTTTTTTTTCGAAGTTTAATCTTTAAAAATATGCCTCTTTGAAACAAAAATCGGATATGCCATGAAACCAGTCACATTTTTCAGTGAAACCATTTTACAATTTGGTTAATGCATGGGGGTCTTGAAAGGGGATGGGGGTGGGTCGCGGGGAGGACCCCGCCCCAGAAAAATTAAAATTTCTTAAAATTTCCATGAAATTACCAAAAATTTGCCTCGGACCCACCTCCCCCCACCCCTTCGGCATACTTCAGTATTCATCGCACCCCCCCCCCCCCTGAAAATTTTGCATTGATCCGCATGTAAAATGGTCCAATAAAAATGATATGACGATATATGCAACAGCTTTATGGAAAATAGCACAGGAACTTCAACACCTTCTTTGTAGGATTTAAAATACAAAAATACATGCCCGGTGAGCTTAAATTTTATACAGTGGATGAAAAAACCATAAAAAGAGGTTATGACCAACCAATTTCTTTATTATTTCTTGAAAATCAAATGAATTTCAAGAAAAATGAAAAATAATTTTTAACGACCTAACGTAATAATGTTACCTCTTCATATAAAGATTTTACCCCTGAATATAATGGTGAAATAATAGTATATAATGATGTTAGCACTGCATATAATGATGTTAGCACTGCATATACTGATATCGATATTATTATTGCTTTTAAAAAATATACCAATTCATATAATATGAAATTGACCTTAAGGCAGCTATGGCATTCCATACAGTCTGGTAGAAAGTCACGCTTTAGATGATAGTTTTGTATTCGAAATCTAGTTACATTTTTGCAATTTTGACCCCACTTTTTGAGTATATTTAATAAAAGGGAAAAGGTAGCAGCAGTACTGAACAACGATTGAAAATTCGCTATTAATATCTATTCAATTATATTTGCAATGTGATTATACTAAATAATACATGTATTTTGCGAACAAAAACAATCTACTGCTTGAATATAGAATAAATTATGATCAATCCCAAGAATTCCAAGCAAACGTACGATAACTCTTGTAATATAGATCACAAAGACCCATGGTTAAACGGGTAATTATTATATGTTAAAACATTGGTATTGCACTGCTGCCCGATCTCAATATTTTCGACCAAAACTACCGTACATTTACTTCTCTAGATACTTTTCACACTGTCAAACTACTTAACAAAATTAACATGCACATGAAGGTTTTACCTCGTAACAAAATTATTTTCCGCAATATTTCATGAATTTGGAGTAACAATTTTGAAAAAAAACCCGCAAAAAATAATGTTTTCTTTGGAGATTTAGAAAATGCATTTGCCGGGAACATTTGATGACTGTTGAAATGATGTGTGCAGTCATGTATTTAAATATAAATTACGAGCATGATTGTCATTGAAATTCCTTTTCTACTTACCGTGGATTTTTATATTAATTAAACGAAGACAAAGGCAACAATTCCAATTCAAAATTATCCAAAATACATTTAAAAAAAGGTTTCCTGTCTTTCAGGTGCTTTTTGTAATAACGCAGTTTCGTTCCGATCTACATGTACGAATTCTGTGCATACAGTAACTAAGTGGCTTAAATACCTGTCATACCCGTGCTCACGTAAAATTTCATTACAAGGATGTAACGATAAATCCATTTGAAAAACATGGTACAGTTATTATCGACGTTTGATGGAGTGTATTTATTACAGTTTAGGTCTTTAGAAATGCATTATGTAGTTCCTCATTTCCAAACAAAACGGAAATTAGTTACCGGTATGACATAACGCTTTAAAATGATGAAACTGATTCTGTGGAAACACCTGTGGAATGATCATTTCTCATCTATTAAAAGTCTTCATGTTCACTAAAATTTGCAAATTTGGAAAGCATACTATAGGCAAATAAAAAATCAAAAGTAGAAAAGTAGCTAATAACATTTTCTCTGTTTCTGAAAGGATTGCAAGTCAGATGATTTCTATTTCATTTTTATTTTCAAGAATAATTAAAATAATTAATATTGTGATAACTTTTGTTCTTCTTTCATAGTATCCTGAAATTGGTCTTTTTTCAGTCAAAACACATCCAAGTCTTGCACATTTAAAAAAATCCTTATTTATAAGACCCAATACAACAAAAAATAAAAATACATATCAATCACACACAGATGCTTACAACTTTGTATTTTATCTTTAAAATACAGATATAAATATTCTATCATATCCCCGATGTGACTTGCTTATCTATATTTAGGTCATTACATTCTTGCAGCCTACTATCAATTACAAGTTTAAACCAAGTTGTTACCCAGTTTGAATTTTGAAAATGAGCTAGCTTGATTCTTCACTAATTCTGTATTGTTTACAAGATTTTGTATGATTGTGTATTTCGCTAAAGTTTAATTATTATCTAAAAACTTTTAGAGTTATCTTCCATTATCATATTGATATGTATTTTCTGCAGTTATCTTTCCTTTTTGAACCTAGAGTTATCCTTTCATTATATGATTTAGAGTTACTTTTCCTAATTGTTGATTTCCTGTTTGTTGTTTGTGTGACCCACACAAGGACACTTAGTTCACCCAACATGTTTTTTGTATTCCTGTGCTGCCACACACTTTTTTTATCGCATACACAATAAATACGAAGCACTGGATTGTTGTGTTGGTTAACTATCTGTAGGCAAAGGCAGAATAGTAAAAAAAGTGTTCAGCTATGGATTACATGGACAGAAGGATGCGTACATTGACTTCTGGAGGCCAAGCCATGTACCAATCGAATCTGGACTACTACCTACGGAATCTCAAGAAGGATTGGAGAGAATTCGAAACTATTTTGACCGACTTTGATGATTCTTGCACCGACATCAAATATCTACGGAACGTGGAGAGCAGAGTAGAAATGGCCAAATATGGATATATGGATAGCTATCAATCACTCATTTCATTTCTTAATCGAACACGCACCTATGAAAGTGAACTTGAGCTAGATAATCAGATGATACGTCACCAGAAATGTTTAGGCATTATCAACAACTTTGAGAGGCAACTTGTTGACCTTCTTCTAGATGCGGCTGAAATTCTAACAGAGAGTTTTGAATACCGAACAAGATCTGAAGCATCCATTTCGACTACCAGATCAATGGAATTCAGGAATAAACATATAAGTCCTACACGTAAACCTGAAAAGACGAAATATTCTTTCAAGGAAAAAGAAAATCTTAAAATACAAAAGGAATTACCTGAAGCAAAAATGGAACAATTGGAACTTGAAGATCAAAGATCACATGTGTCATTGTCAAAGCAACACCTTCTCAGTAACTATGAGTCCCCAAGAAGAGTAAGACAACAATACACTGAGAGATACGTTAGTGAACAATCAGTCCTAAGTGAACCGAAAAGCCACTACGTATCATTTGAGGAATTGGACAAGCAGAGCGACCTAGATGATCATTTCCATAGTAACACCAGAAACAGTATACCAAGGAAATCTGCAAGTGTACAAGATAACAACAGACCTTGTGCGACAGCTCCAGAAACTCTTCCAGTTTCATCTCCTGGAGTAGTTGAAAACTTGACGCAGTTTCTCCTAAAGAAAGACCTCCTGATGTCACGATTTAGTCCATTTAACGACAGACCTGACTCGTACCAGACGTGGAAAGCCAGCTTTACAAGCATAGTGAAAGAACTGAACATCTCCGCGTTTGAAGAAATGGATTTGTTGATAAAATGGTTGGGACCAGAGTCAAAGAGATTTGCAAGCAGCATTAGAGGATCCAACATCAACGACCCAGTGAAAGGACTCTATCGTATATGGGAACGTTTAGAAGAGCGCTATGGAAGACCCGAAATGATTGAATCCGCCCTAAAGAACAAACTCAACAAATTTCCCAAGATAACTATGAAGGACCCAAAGATGCTGTATGATTTGCTTGATATATTGACCGAAATAGAATCAGCGAAGGAGAATGGTCAATATGCTACACTCCTCTCATACTTTGACTCATCTTCTGGTGTCATTCCTATTATCAGCAAGCTTCCCCCAAATCTACAAGAAAAATGGGTATCTCAAGCATCAAAGTACAAGAAATATTACGATGTTCCATTCCCCCCATTTAAATTCCTTGTGAGTTTTATCCGGGATCTCAGCATTGTAAAAAATGACCCAGCTTTTCATACCGATAGTTCATCTACACTAACTACATCGGAGAAAAGAACTTACGAACCAAAGCGATCGTTTCCTGTCAACAGTCGAAAAACTGATCTTGAAGCTGATGACGGAAACATACAAGAAACACAGGAACGAACATCAAGATGTCCAATACACAAAGCAAGTCATTCCTTAAATCAGTGCAGAACCTTTCGAGCTAAACCTATACAGGAGAGAAAGGATTTATTGCGGGAATTTCAATTTTGTTATAAATGCTGTGACTCTAAACATCTGTCAAGAAACTGTACAGCTACCATAAAGTGTGACGTGTGTGGAAGTTCTCGTCATGCCACAGCGTTGCATATCGACCAAAAAAAGTTTGAACCCAAAGCATCTTGTGGATGGGAGAAGACAGAATCAGGATCTGGACGTATTGACGGCGGGGAGAGGACTGCAAGGAGAACTGACGTTTCAAATAAATGTACTGAACTCTGTGGTAATAACTTTAGTGGTCGATCATGTGCAAAAGTTCTACCTGTCAATGTTTATCCTTACGGCAAAAGGGAATGCGCTATCAAGGTGTACGCAATCATCGACGAACAGAGCAACTGTACCCTTGCTAGATCCGAATTATTTGACTTCTTCAACATCCAAAGTGAATCAGAAGCATACACCCTGTTTTCTTGCAGTGGTCAATCTACATGCAGTGGAAGAAAAGTCAATGGATTAGTTGTTGAATCTATAGATGGAAGTTGTCGTTTCAATCTTCCTTCAGTTATCGAGTGTGACGAAATTCCTGCTAATCGACAAGAGATAGCAACCCCAGAGGTAGCAGACACTTACCCTCATCTACAAGACATAGCAATTCATATGATGCCACTTGATGAAGACGTCAACATTCTTCTCTTGATCGGACGTGACCTTGGAGATGTACATCATGTTCTCGAGCAAAGAGTTGGACCTCCAAATACGCCACATGCACAGAAACTTAATCTTGGATGGGTGATTGTTGGAGAGGTTTGTCTCGGAAGAACTCACAGACCAGATGTTGTTGTTGCAAACAAAGTCTCAGTTATGTCTGATGGAAGAAATACTTTGGCTACCCCATGTCCAAACAATATCATTGTCAAGGAGACCCTACCTAAACAAATACAGTGTGATGCACTCCTTAAACATCCACAAAGAAACGAACCAATTGGACAGAACATTTTCCAGACATCTCCTGACGATGACAAGCCAGGACTGTCTGTGGAAGATAAAGAATTCCTAGCCATCATGGACAAGGAGTTCTATCGTGATGAAAGTGGCCAGTGGGTTGCCCCATTACCATTCCGAGAACCGAGATACAGACTTCCAGATAATAGACAGCAAGCATTGAAAAGAGCAACGATACTAGATAATAGCCTGAGGAAGAACCCAATTAAATGTGAACACGCACTCACCTTTATGCAACGTATATTTGATGCAAAGCATGCAGAGCTAGCACCACCATTAAAGGAAGATGAAGAGTGTTGGTTCTTACCTATTTTCAGTGTATACCACCCGAAGAAACCTGATCAAGTTAGGATGGTGTTCGACTCATCAGCCCAGTGTAATAGTGTGTCACTGAACAATGTCCTTCTGACAGGCCCGGATTTAACAAACAGTCTTCTTGGTGTTCTACTGCGGTTCAGACTTGATAACATCGGTGCCATGGCTGACATACAACAGATGATTCACTGTTTTAAAGTCCGAGAAGACCACAGAAACTATCTACGTTTCTTCTGGTACTTAGACAACAATCCACAGAAGCAATTGGTGGAATACAGAATGTGCGTTCATGTTTTCGGCAACAGTCCATCACCCGCAGTTGCAACATATGGACTTAGAAGGACTGCACATATTGCCGAAGATAAATACGGAAGTGACGTTCGAAGTTTCGTTGAACGCAACTTCTATGTTGATGATGGTTTGATCTCGATGTCATCCCCAGAAGAAATCGTCAGTTTGATGGAAAGAACAAAGCAAGCGCTACTGGAAGAAGGAGGGCTTAGGCTTCACAAATTTGTGTCTAACAGCAGTGATGTTATGAGCCACTTTCCCACTGAAGACTTAGCCAAAGACTTGATGTCTTTAGATCTCATTAAAGAGAATCTTCCTATACAGCGAAGTTTAGGGTTAAGCTGGAATCTCCGAACAGATTCATTCACCTTCAGACTTTCCTTAGATGAGAAACCATATACACGCCGCGGAGTACTTTCCTGTTTAAACAGTTTCTACGACCCTATAGGATTTGTTGCCCCAGTTCTCGTTAGAGGTAAACTGCTGTTAAGAAAGTTCATTGAGGAATCTACTGACTGGGATCAACATTTACCTGAACAGTATCAAGTGGAATGGGACCAGTGGAAACAGCAGCTACCATTTCTAGAAAACCTGGAAATCCCTCGTCCTTATCTCCCGGTATCTCCTGAAAAGCTTTTCAAGAGAGAAGTCCACGTGTTTACAGATGCGTCTGAAGAGGCAATTGCAACAGTTGCTTTCCTCAGAGCGGAGGACCAAGATGGCAATCTACATTGCGGCTTCATTATGGGAAAAGGAAAAGTTGCACCTAAGAAAGCAGTCACCATCCCTCGGTTAGAGTTATGCGCTGCAGTGCTTGGAATTGAGATATCCAAGATCATCAAAGAACAGCTGGATATTGATCCCAAAGAAATGCATTTCCATACTGACAGCAAAGTTGTTCTTGGTTATATCTACAACAGAACCAGGAGATTCTATACCTATGTTAGCAACCGAGTTGAAAAGATACATAACGTTTCTTCACCTGAACAATGGAGCTATGTTCCTTCAGAACACAACCCCCCAGATCAAGCGACCAGACCAGTCTCAGTTGAAAGCATGAAAAACAGTCTGTGGCTTTGTGGTCCAAAACAATGGTTCCATCAATACCAAAACACAGTGAAGACAGCTGACGAAACAGTTCCACTAGAGCACGAACTCGTAGACTCAGAGAGTGACAAAGAGATTCGACCAATACTTACAGTGAAGAAGCTACACATTGGAGAATCATCTCTTGGAACTGGGAAATTCACTAAATATTCAACGTGGAATGGTTTGGTAGCAGGAATCGCACGCCTGAAACACATAGCTAGGGCTTGGAGTGGAACATCACAGTGCAGAGGTTGGCATTCCTGCAATAAGGCAAAGGATGTCAAACTGTATCTTGAGACAGAGAAACACATCATTAGAGAGGTCCAAAATGAAGCATTCCTAGAAGAAATTAGATGCATTAGAGAAAACAAAGATCTCAACAGAGGAAGCTCGCTCTTGAAATTACACCCCTTCTTAGATAGCGATGGTATCGTACGTGTTGGAGGCCGATTGTCCAAGTCAGATTTGAGCAACCATGAAAGGAACCCCATCATTATTCCTGGGAAACATCATATTGCTACACTGTTGGTGCGCCATTACCATCAGCTCACGAAGCATCAAGGACGCCACTTCACTGAAGGCTCGATTAGATCAGCCGGTTATTGGATAACCGGAGCCAAGCGAATCGTATCTTCAGTAATATACAATTGTGTGACATGCAGAAAGATGAGAAGAAAACCTGAGCATCAAATAATGGCGGACTTACCTCAAGATCGGTTATCTCCAGGACCTCCATTCTCAAGCGTGGGAGTGGATACCTTTTGACCCTGGGAAGTTGCTGCACGTCGTACCAGAGGAGGACTGGCTCACGCTAAACGTTGGGCAGTGATGTTTTCTTGTCTTTCCTCAAGAGCTGTCCATATAGAAGTGGTCGAAGAGTTGAGTTCCTCGTCTTTCATTAACGCTCTGAGAAGATTCGTCGCTATACGAGGCAGAGTACAGGAATTTAGATCGGATCGTGGCACAAACTTTGTGGGTTCAACCGAAAGTCTAGGAATTCATACCATTAATGTAGAAGATGGACCCATTGGACAGTTTCTGTTGGATAACAGAGCTGTATGGATATTTAATCCTCCACACTCATCCCACATGGGCGGTGCATGGGAGAGGATGATAGGCCTTACAAGACGAATTCTAGACTCTTTATTGATTACTGGTACGGCAAAGAAGTTGACACACGAGACCCTCGTAACGTTCTTAGCTGAAGCTTGTGCCATTATTAACTCAAGACCATTAGTACCAGTTCCAACCGATCCAGAGTACCCATTTATTCTCACTCCATATACCCTTCTGACCCAGAAAACAGACAAAGGAGGAGAACCGCCTGGACCATTTGATGAGAAAGATGCCTTCAAAGCTCAGTGGAAAAGAGTTCAACTACTTGCAGACCTCTTCTGGAAACGATGGCGTAGGGAATATTTAGTCACCCTTCAAAGTCGACAAAAGTGGACACAGCACCAAAGAAACCTATCCGTCGGTGATGTCGTTTTGCTGAAGGACAGTTTAGCCCATCGCTGTGACTGGAAGATGGCAGTAGTGGATCAAGTGTTTCCAAGCGCATCGGACAAGAGAGTCCGTAAAGTACAACTTCGTGTGAACAAGAATGGCATTAACACATTCTATACGCGCCCGGTTACAGAGACTGTGCTCTTGATGGCAATTTGAATATTTGTGACAGTGCTTCATGTTATTCAGAACTGTTTGGTATTTCGTTTGTTTGGAATATTTTGGTTATTTTGTAAATATGTTGGATAGTGATATCTAAAGATATCAGACGGGGAGTGTATTGTTTACAAGATTTTGTATGATTGTGTATTTCGCTAAAGTTTAATTATTATCTAAAAACTTTTAGAGTTATCTTCCATTATCATATTGATATGTATTTTCTGCAGTTATCTTTCCTTTTTGAACCTAGAGTTATCCTTTCATTATATGATTTAGAGTTACTTTTCCTAATTGTTGATTTCCTGTTTGTTGTTTGTGTGACCCACACAAGGACACTTAGTTCACCCAACATGTTTTTTGTATTCCTGTGCTGCCACACACTTTTTTTATCGCATACACAATAAATACGAAGCACTGGATTGTTGTGTTGGTTAACTATCTGTAGGCAAAGGCAGAATAAATTCTAATTCTAGTATCCACAGTATACATCTACCAGCGGTTTGGTCCACATACGTCGATTAAAGTTCTTTACACTTTTTTAATGCCAGTTCTAACCTTTAAAATCGCATAAGTATCATCTTCTTATTACTTTTTACTCAAATAACTTATATATTAATGAAAACTAACTAAATCTACATTATTAGGAACGTAACTGTTCAATTTTTTTTCTGTGTGTGTGTGTATGTGTTGAATTCGACCTCCGTCTGAATCCCGGAAAGCACAATTAAGCAGACTTTAAACTTCAATAATTGATCGATAAATTACTAAATACGTGTGCATGCCGGACTACGTACGTTGTGTTTCTAATTGATTATTTATGATAACACGGGCAGTGCACACATCACATGCTTAGAAGTACTGAGTAATGCTTACTTTAATTTTATATGTGGCTATTTCTAAATGTTAAATAATTTATGAATGGATTTATCCCAATCGATATGCATTATTTGTAAATAGAATGTTAGGAAACATTGCAAAGAAACGAAGTATTTGCAGTCTATGAATAAATGAAACCGGTCCATCTCTTAATAAGGAGAAATATAGAAAAACTGTATATTTTCATAAAATGTAGATGAACATCTCGTAATAAAATAAAGTATTAATTATTCCCATCCTCATATAATTAAAAGACCATTATGAAAATTGAAAAACCCAGGTTCATATCCAATTGAATTTCCATATATATATACGTTAAATCTTTCGACCCATGAACTTCCGTGTTCTGTTTTTATCATTAACTAAAGTAAACTGAATTTAAATTAGACTGCACTTCGGGTCACAGTGTTGCATAGTGCAACATATTCATTGACAATGTACACAGAGAACCGGGAAAGGTTTGCGGAACAATGTTTTGATCATGGACACTCTGGATCGCCTCTTGTACATAAACATGATCAACGAGTTTCCAACTCGTTTATCATGAGATGATTTTCTGCTTAATGTGACGGTTTTAGAATGACATGTACGACATAAACTTGTGTGAAATTATATATTACTTTGTTTTGAAAATGATTTGATTGCGACCGTGGACATATGCTGTTTGTTTCCGTTTCGAGCAATGTCATATAATATCTACGTCCAGTATTTAACGCACTCATATACATTAGTTAATGTTTATTGTAGTTTAAACGATTCCCCACCTCATAAGAAAGTATTGGCAAACATATTAAAATGTTTTCGACATAACAAATTCAAAAGACAGGGCTAGCTGATTCTAAATATGAGTGCAAGATATTTGATCATTTACTGTGATTTTATTGATCAATATTTGGTTTTAAAATTTCACCCAGAGCATTTATTAGTTTCAGATTTTGCTTTTAGCGATGTAATTAATAATTAGCAAAAAGACATTTAGAATAAAATCCATGAAGGGTATTTTTTCGTACATCAAAATAAAAAAAAACCAGCATCACAGATTTTTTTTGCTTTTAAAGAAATTGCAGTTCGTTAATTTCTAATTTATAAAAAAGTTATTACCATAATCTTTTATTTAAATGCATAAATGTGAAAAATAGCAATACCAAGAAACAATAACTGATTTTGATTTTTACACAGTAAAAAATCATAAATATGCAGGTCATACGCAGTCTTTGCACTGTTACTCATGCTTACTTCACTAATGGTATTTCAAGTACTGTTAATGGAAGTTCCCTTGTACATGTATTTGTATACTTTTTGTAATTTATTTTATGAGTCAAGTTAATAGAAAACAGAGAAACGTAACAAAAAAGACTATTTATTTTCATAATGTATGTATAAAATGACAAAAAATATTAAAACAAACTACACAATAATATCTCTCTCTCTCTCTCTCTCTCTCTGTGTGCAATTGTATGAAATTTCATAGAATTAAACAATCAACATATAATACAGATAATGACTGGTTTGTAGGTTAGTTAATAGCTTTTACCTTTACCTACCAAAACGCAGTCAATGTTTTTTTTAAAAGACTAGGAATAAAACAAAAACATGTTCTAAAATACTTAAAATGTTATTATTCCTAGAGTACGTAGATCTATCAATTAAATCATAAATGTCTAGAGTGTTTACTTAACAAATCTGTTTTTGTTTCGAACAAAAATGATAATAATCCAAGCCGTTGAGAATAATATATTTTTATGAAATAAAGAAATCTTAATTTGAAAATACAGTTTATCAAGCTGCATTATTTGTTATCTTTCTTACTTTCAACAAAAAAGCTAACAAAATGAATGGTCAGTAAATGTGATATTTCAATGAATAATAAAGAGTAGGAACACATAGGAACAACATAAAGAACGCGCTTAAAGTGATGATGTCGCATTTTTTTGTATTGACTTTTGTTCTGTAATATCATTTACTTCTACATAAACGTCCTCCGCAGTTTCCATTTTGTTGCAAGTAATGTAAATACCAAGCATAACGGATAATACAATGCCAATTAAAGAGATACTAAATATTATAATGCTGTTTGTGAAATCCAAGCCTGTCCACTTTACTATCTGGTGAAGAATTCCTATAAATGATACAAGGTGCAACATTATGACAGGCTCTCTCTCTCTCTCTCTCTCTCTCTCTCTCTCTCTCTCTCAATGTTTTATAGTGATCTATAACGACTTCAAGAAACTTCATCATATAGACACAACTAAGCTATTTATCAATAAACACCTATCTACTTTGTTATTTGTTTTGATTTTGCGTATATATCTCTGTTAGCTTTACCTTCATTTGTAGTTGCGTTGACAGTCGCTTGGTTAGGAGTCGTTGATACACGTGTCATTTGGTTCTCTGCGATAGACTTACTAGTTACAGTTGAACCTGCAATTGCTATATGAAAAATCCCTTTATTATACTGTATATACATTATATATTTACGACCTGTTAAGGAATATATTTGCATCAAAAATGAATAAAAACTTCAAAATGAAACAAACAACAACAAAAACAACCCATAATTTTGAATAAAAAAAATTCAAAGTAAATGAATCCTTACTATCATAAAAACAGCTGATCATAGAGATAACGGACTTTCAACGAAATTGTACTACACATTATTGTGCAAATATAATTTTTCTTTATATATATTGATTCTTATCTTTCTTATATATATATATATATATATATATATATATATATATATATATATATATATATATATATATTAAATCGGAAGTTTATAATAAGATTTCCTTAAGGGGCATAGTCACAGTTTTAATTAAATTTTAGTTTCCTGTTTTTATTATTTATAATGCTTTATGAATGCATTTCTAGTGATCAAGTGAAATTTGGGTGTCCGTCAATGAGTTTTAAGCGAGATACAGGGCTCACAATTCTTCGTCATGTAAACAAGGTTCGTGCCCTGTTTTTGTTTACATAGGTTCAATATAACAGTAAAAAATCCTTTTCAAGATGACTTGTCAAAAATCTTATTCATTTTAAGCATAAATTAACTGTTCCAAACGATTAACACATTCATTTCAGGTCTAAAACTGGAGTTTTCACTTCAACATTCAAAATGTAAACAGAGCTTTGTTTACATAGCGAGGAATTGTAAGCTCTGTAACTCGCTTATGACTCAACAAATGTCACTCAAATTTTGATTGCCTATTATAAATGCTTTACTGAAGCATTATAAACATTAAAATCGAAAAAATAATTTTTGATCAAAATCGTGACCATGCTCCTTTAAATACATATTCAAACTTACTATATGTACCATGATGCTGATCGTAAGATCAGAGTGTATCTTTTGCTGACATATGTTGACATTCTAAACGTTATGATTACATGCAAAATCAGTTAAACTCACTCATGTGCATACAGCCTGCAACATGATTACACTCTGATTCTTCACATTTACATTCAGACTGGCAACCCATGCCGTAGTTTGGATATCGACACTGGATGGTACAGTTGGGTCCAATGTAGCCTTGCTTGCACACTAAGAAATGAAACAAAAATGTTAAGTGGATCTTTCAAGCATTTTAGTTTAGGCATAAAAGCAGCATGTGTTGGTATGGTTGTTTGTTTATGGGTGTTCATTTTTGGGAGTTGATTTTAATCAACTCTCCTATGCAGTTACTCTGGCAAACCGAAAGTAAAACAGTGTTTGGACCTAAGCACAAATCATCACCGCTGACAAGACTAAGTTCTTGAAAATAATGGAAAAGAATTCGATGTTAAGTATGCTGAAGCATTGTTTTTCAAGGAATCTTATCTATAAACACTTTGAAAATAGTCAATTTTATATACTAACAATTTAGATATTTTTGTAGTCTCATGCATTCCTACTCCAGAGTTAATATATTCTCGTTCAACCAGACGCTCGGCTGTCTCCTTAAATCTGCGACACGCAGAGAGGGGGCTCTCTTGCTTGTCGCAGATTAACGAAGACAACTGAGCGTCTAGTTAAACGAGACTAGATCTAGAGTTCGATATCAATAGTGCTTGGATCCATACAATTTTTAGAATTGTTTCCATAACTAATACGTACATACTAGTAGTTGAAATCTATCTTTAAATATTACACAACATGATTAATATGGGGTTTCTCGAAATTCTTGTCGGAAAAGTCTAAAAATTCATATTGTAAAAAAAGTGCGTAATTCAAACACAAACTAGAAACTAATTGCCATGCAAGATAAATTGATTTTAAAATATATGATAATCGATAAAATCAACTCCCGTCAGTACTTCAGTACTTTGATTTACTATTGCAAACGACATAAACAGAGGGAATGAAAAAAAAGAAAGGATGAATTTCCAAATGGTAAAATGGAAGACATTCCATAGAGTGAAATACTTTAAAGTTCGTTGACTAGTTCACACAATACTTTTGTCAAAACTAACCGATGAAAAATAAAGTGAAGAAAAAAAATCAAAAAAAAAAAATCATATACTTTATGAACCTTTTTAATGACATGTCTTACCTTTACAACTACTATTCATATCCTCCGAGTTGGTACCTGTACAACATAATGGTGGTCTACAATAAAAAAATTCATATTAAATACTGTCACTGAAATGAACATCAAATAATATTCTTCACATCACCATCATATATACAACTTCGTAAAAAAGTAACTGTTTTAAAAGCCTTATTTGAACGACCTGCATGCTGTTTGTTCTTTTGTAGAAGAATATACGCAAAAGTAAAAATAAAAAATTGAAATGAAAATCAACGTGAATTTGAAACCCATTATGCTATGTATCTATTGATATCCTATGTTCAACAGACCATACTCCAATATTCGCATAGTTTATTTCCCCTTGTATCTACATGAATGCTATGAAGGAAACTATTATGCAATGCTATAACAAATAATTATATCATGACCATGATTCAGAAACTGATTATTTTAAACACCTGTTTTCGTTCCCATGATCATAATGAACAGGCTTTATATCGCCATGCACTTAACATCTAATTTTACCATGGAACAAACAAGTTGGGTTTAAGTGATCAGTGTTTTTATGTTTACTTAAATCTTTATAAAACAAATAAATGTAATCGACCAACAAAACGATTTCATATAACTATTTAAAGGGGCAAATTCTAGGTAAATTTTGAATTACAATCAATTAAATTTTAGGTCAAATTCTATGCTACTGTTTTTATTATTAACAATGCTTAAGGAATGCATTTTCAATGATCAAATGGAATTTGAGAGTCAGTCGTTGAGTTATAAGCAAGGTACAGCGCTCATAATTCTCTGTCATGTAAACAAGGCTCGTGCCCTGTTTTTGTTTTAATAAGGTTTAATATACCTTTAAAAAACTTTTTTAAGCAGATTTGACTGGGCTCTTATTCATTTTAGCATAAATAAAGAGTTCCTAACGTTTTACACATTCATTTTAGGTCTAAAACTGGAATTTTAACTTCAACATTTAAAATGTAAGCAAAAAAGCTTTGTTTACAGTGCAACGTATTGTATTCGCTAATAACTCAACAAATGACGGTCTCATTTTGGTTGCATATTTAAAACGCCTTACTGATTCATTGTTAACATTAAAACCAGAAAAATAATGTTTAACCAAAATCGTGACCATGCCCCTTTAAAGTAAAACAATTATTTGGACTTAAAGTATATAATACTGTTGTGTAAAAACCTCACGGAACATATTTTGTGAACTTTATTATTAATAAATGAGTTAACCATCAATCAAAACTAAGGTCCCATTCACACGTGTCATTTTCAAACGTCTATTTATGCAATGGGCTTCCTTCAAATATTTTTATTACAAATGCAAAAACGTTAGTTATAGTATGAGTAAAATAAATTAACTTTTACATACATTTACTCTAAAGTGTTTCTCATCAAGTGAACACGTCACAATAAATAACACTTTCACAAACTTTTGATTTATAAATGCATTGAAAAACATCGTTTACGCTAGAGCCTCTACTACATTTAAACAATACCAATAAATGAATGTAGAATGTTGTAATTTTAATCTTCAACAATTAAAAATGTACAATAACTGACGTACATGTGTATTTATTCTAATTATCTCGTATTGAACTCATAATTTAAAAATTAAGATCTCTTTTATAAGATTTATGACTATCAATGTTATTTTCGTATTCATATTTCAATCGTCTTTGTCTATGATAACATGCAAATCAGTTTAAATTTGTAATGTATGGTTCAATAAATTTCATTTACGGCTATTTTAATTTTTAATTGTTTGTAATAGCTAGTTCTGTTTCGCATAACAACCAAGACGTGCTTATTTTTACACTTACAAATTGAATATTATTCAACATTAGGATTTTCATGCCAATAACATACATGTAATATCAAGCAATACTACAAACAATTAACATTGTTCGAAGCAGGAACAAAAGCAAAAATCTCCTCAGTTTAAAACCAGGACTTGTACTAGAGTTTATTGTTTATTAATTGTTAAATACATAGATGAGAAAACTCCATTCACATGGCACCTGGCACCTGATATCTAATATGTATTTTGACAAATCGGAGCTGCATTTTGAAATCAAAATATTGTTAAAGTTACTTAAAGGAATATGCTTGTCTTTATTGGTCTTAAATGTGAGATAAATGTAGAATTGTTTAAATTAAGAAAAAAAAAGACATTGTGCATACGACGTACTAAAATTTATTATAACAATTTTTATAAGAATGTTTACTTTTTGTATAGATATGAAAGTTCTCGCCTTTAAATGTTCAAGTACATTAATCATTACGGAAACAAAGAAGTAGGTTAATAGGCTACAGTTTTAATGAGAGGAAGTCATCTTAGTCCGACTGAACAAGAAGGAGCATTAATTGTTCTGAGAATAATCACGTTGTTCATTGTTCATATCCACTTAGCGAGGTCCATGCATGTTTATTTACATCTACGTTGTATATGTTCACTATTTTTTCAAACAATTGATTGTTATATCTACAAGAAACCGACAAGCAAGGAATCTACGCAATAGAGTAAACCCACGTTCGCATTTGAGTAAATATATCTGTTTAATTTCTAAATACTTATTTCATATGCATTGTCATTCAGCTTTTTAAACAAGAGCTTTAATCTAAGAAGGTATAATAATATTTACATTGTTCTTATGTGTCCTTTCTACTTTTCTGTTGTTGACTTTGTGTACATTATTTCTTAATTGATCAAAACTTATGGTACATTGAAAGCGTTAACTCCATGAGCTTGTACGAATTGACCCCAGACATCCAAGTACAGTGTATTTACCACGGTATATAAATAAACATGTGCATATATATCAAATATATAAAGAAATAGTTGTTCCTTTTAAGTAATGTTCTGTTGGGCTATAAGAAATTTGTTACATGTATTTTTGGTAACTCTTCATAGATAACTTAATCGGTATAAGCTGCTGTTTTGCGTTGTATATTGAATATATATGCAGCTGGCAAATTTTACTCGGATGATTGTTTGCACTACTGGCTATATTCATATCTGCATAAGACCCAATTGAACATTTCATTCCATGAATTAATCTGAAACTTGATTTGGTTTACAAATATAATCAATATTGTTAACTTGCTACTTTATTTTGAAATCATAAATGTGTAAATAATATTACATTAATTAAAAAGGAAATTTTAGATAGTAATTTACTTTATTTTTAGGTTGATTGCAGTTTTGATCTTGTTATCGCTTGTATCCTTCTCGTAAGTTTTGATTATCATAATTTGAGTTATTCTTCTTTGATTATTTGTATAAAAATGTGTTTTTCAAAGGTACCCGGAATCAAATAATAACATATTGCATTAACTTAAAACTCAGATTTAACTTCAATTGTATAGTAGAATTATGAATAAAACATGAAAAATATAAATAGAATTTCACAGCTATCGGAATTATAATATAATTTTTTTGAGCTCAAATCGAAAAACAAGAGATCCATTGGCCACAAATCGCTCACCTGAACAATAGTTCCTGTATCATTTTAGGTCCAAAGGGTTTATTATGAAGTGAACTCTGAATAAATATTGTAAAACTCATATATTTCAAGATTTTGCCATATATTAAAAAAAACATAAAAAGAAGAAACAATTTTATCTTTGGCATGTTTTTATTCATAGTTATTTTACACATCAAATGAGACTGAATTTTAAGCTCTAAAATACCCATTTTCAGTAAAAAAAAAATCCCATTTCACTGAAAAAATTTCATCAGCATTAAAAAAAAATGCTCCTATACAATTTTTATTTTTTACACTCAAACTGATGTAAGGTGTCTTATGCTGAAGAGTCACTTAAATTTTGCCAATGGAGAAATCATTATCTTGTTTAGTAATTCATTCTTATAGATATAATTGCAATACAATTGGATTGCCAATCATAAACAGGGTTATATCATCAAGAGTGATCACCAAAGCCCAATGTCAAAGGATCAACTCAGAAATTAATGAAATAAAACCTGGAGAACACTAACATTATACAGCAGAGTAATTTTCCATTCCAGTGACTTTATTACATGCTGCAAATTTGACGGATATAACGATTTACGCTTATAACGAACCAAAATCGCCCGTCCCTGGCATTTCCCTTAAAGCGCGTTTCACTGTAGATGTATTTGGCTCAAAGATTTAATGTGCTGTTTTGGATATTGAAACTATAGTAATACAAACTATTTGTTTGAAACAAAAAGTCTCATTTTCTATATATAAAGTATTTTTATAGTTACTTGCCTAATACCACAGAGCTAGTAAAACTTATCCATAATTAAATTTCCGCTACTGTAACAGAAGGTGAAGTATATATTCATTGTAATAGAAAAAAAAATATTTATCAAGACAAAAGAAGCAGTTAGGATATCCAATGATATTGGCGAGTATATTTAATCTAAATCAAGTACAGGAAGAAAACTAACTTTAATTTTATCCATTACGTGCCCACAGTTTTGAGTGGGTTTTTTTCGGGAATAAATTGCATCCTTGATATAGGTCTTCAGGAAGTTGGTCTTGTTTTTTAATGATTACTTTCTGGTTTTCTAGCCTTATTCAACAAGCATGAAGGCGTGCATTTCGTACTTTGCATGCTAGGTTAAATCCAGGAAATTCATCACTAGACATGTATTACCATTCATGACAACGGTTTTTGACATTTATTGATAAGGATGTTGAATAAATTACATCAGAGGAAAAAGCAGATTTATTACTTTGTAGCATGGGATGTGTTTCGTTGCAAATTTCATCGGATGAATGTTTATTCTTAAATAATCAGTCAATTTTATAAAATAAAACCAATACATTAGATTTTTCTTCTCCATAAAAAATGTCCACTCTTTCTCTGTTCAGTTATCAAAAGTCATTCTCAAGTTGACATATTACCAACTAGGTTTCAAGTTTCAACTTATCACAATATCATGCTTCACCTAAATAAATGTTAACTATTCTTAAAAAAAAATTCTTTCTGTGTCCATATCAATTTTTTAATTAAGCATAAAAATCTTACTTATAGTTGTAATCTAAAGTACTACTTTAAATCGTTTTTGTAGAGATCCACCCTTGCTATAATGAGATATCAATTTTCTGAATCAAAAATCATGAAATGATATTTTTTTGCTTTTTTTCCTTTTTCTTAGTCGATAATATCTTACAACAGCATCCTTTCTCCTGTGTATGACATATATTAAGACTATAAACATGAAAACAATAACGATGGTCCCAATGATGCAAGTGCTGATGAACATGGCTCTGTGTGTCATATTCATCTTTGACCACATTGATCCAATGAAGGGAGGTTCTAAAATATAAGACATATTAAAAATGAAGTTAAGAAAAAGAGAGCGAGAGAGAGAGAGAGAGAGAGATAGAGAGAGAGAGAGAGAGAGAGAGAGAATATGTCAATTCAAATTTGTAATAAAATTTACCATTAAATAGTATATGCTTACCTGTTCCTAAAGAGATATTTTCAACTGAAACATACATGATTTTCAATTCTGTTGAATTAAGCGGAAGGCGTTGATTCCAATCTGATTCATCTGGCGAATTTACAAATAAAGGTAATCAGTTAACTTTATATACTGCATTTTACGTGTCAAATGCATTTTGAGACGTACCAACACTTAATACACTGGCTTGTCCACTTTTAATATATATAATTATAATTTCAACAAAAATATACTTTGCTCTTTTTGTGGAAGTATTAATCGGCATATCCGCTGCCGTATTAACAAAACTGCATTTTAATTATTTATTAAAACCTCATACTACATTACTTGTTTGAAGACATCCTGTGACGTGATTGCAGCTGTCTTCTTCACACAAACATCCTTGCTGACAATCATAACCATAGTTTGGATAGCGGCATGTCATGTTACAGAGGGTTCCGTGGTATCCCGGTAAGCATTCTGAAAAATGTCATGACATAGATTGAGATGGGGATAGGCATACATAAAGACACTAAGCAGATCACCTGTGTCTGCATTTCCACCGTTCGTCTGTCTGTAAACTACATGTATTTACATTTTTAAAAATTTCTTCTCTATAACAAATGAATCAACCTTAACTACACTTGATACATAGACAAAGGAATCTATAAAAAAAAATGGTTTCCAAATTGTTCTAATAAAAGGGCATCAAAAGGTAAAATCATCACGAAACACTGAAAAGAGGATATCTGTCTTTAAAAATCATCACCTCAAGAACTACTGCACCAACAAGTACCAAACTTACATCTATTTATAAAATGTTGTATCCGTTTGCCCGGTCCAATTTTGGGGCCTAAGGAGGGGTTCATAGTTTCACATAGGATAATCCAAGAAAAATGTTAAACAATCCTTTTTGCAGGAACTACAACGATGCTTTTTGATATTATTATGTGAACATCCTGAGAGAGTGTAGATTCATACTGTGACCCCCTGGTAAACGCTTTGGCTTAAGAAGGGTTCAAAGATTGACGTAGAATGTAATGGCACACATGTTGAATATATTTTCTCCATGAAATAAAATTGGTGTTAATTTTTAAGCATCATCATGTAGTGTAGATTCATAATTGTTTAAACCGTGGCTTTTGGCCATTAAATGGGCCGCAGAGAGATTTTGAAGTTCGGCTTAATATTTTATAGGACAAGTTTAAAAAATGACTCGATCAGAATTAAGCTTTAACAAACTGTGTTATCTTACCCGAACAGTGAGCTGAAGTGAACTATTCTTGTCATTTTTGTCCGGTGTCCGTCTTTCTGTTTGTTTTATACATTTTCTTCTTCAAAATTGGCTGTCAGTTTTTACCAAACTCTGAACAAAGCACCCATATATGAAGGAATGTTAAGGTTGTTAAACGCCCTTTATCAAGATCAGTAAATTAAAAAGAGGCCAATAGGCCTTAAGGGTCACCTTAGTAGCATATAAGCCATAGACAAACTTGTCGAGGAGTCTCATATATTCATTTCGTTGGGTTTCATTCTCGAGTAGAAAAATTATAAATTTGTAATGAGGACCACCTCCTGCCTGAAATCTTTCAAAAAGAACAATGAACCTATATTTTGGCGAAAAACTTTAAGATCAGTTTGAATTCAGTTTTCCTTTGAGGTGTTTGGGAGTAAAGAATATAAATTTTAAAAATTATTTGCATTAACACCTATACATCCAATTTTGTCCTGCCCCTATAGTCAAAACCCATACTTCAAGGGGACATGAAATGTCAAATTCTAGCAGAGGACTTCCTGGTAATACAGCTGTGTGAGAATAAAGAAGAAGATTTTAGAACAGTATATGCATTAACACTATATTGCCATATCGCCCCCCCCCCCCCATGTCATAAACTCCTGACCCAGAAGCCATGAATTTCACAATTTAGGTAGATGAGTTAGTGGACATAATTACCATGTATTAAGTTTGTTGCCCACATGTTTGGGAGTAAAGAAGATTTTTAAAGATTTAATACATTTTTACCATATGGCCATATTGGTCCCGCCCTAAAGCCTGAACCCCTGACACAAGGGTAATGAATTTCACAATTTTAGTAGAGGGCCTAATGGACATCATAATCATGCAATTATTTTTTTTTTTACAAATATATATGGGAGTAGAAAAAAAGATTTTCTGAGATTTAATACATGTTTACTATATGGCCTTATTGGCCCCACCCTAGAGCAAGAACCCCTGACCCAGGAGCCATGAATTTCACAATTGTGGAAGAAGGCTTCATGGACATTCTAACCATGCAACCAGTTTTGTTCTCACATGTGTGGGAGTAGAGAAGATTATTTTTGAAAATTTGGCTTTTCTTGAATATTATGCCCCACTTGTGGTGCCCTGGGGGTGGTAGAGCCACGTATTTCACAGTTTAGATTTCCTCTTACCATAAAAATGCCTCACACCAAAAATGGTAACAACTAGCCTTGTAGTTTCTAAGAAGAAGTTAAAAATGTTAGGTGCAAACAAACGACGGCATCCTAACATCCAAAAATGTCCTAATCCTATTACATTACCCGCAACGTTATTTTTTACAAGATAAACGATAGGATAGGATTCATGCACGATAGGATAACATTAACGCACGATAGAACAGTATACACGCACGAAAGGATAGGATTAACGCACGATAGAACAGTATACACGATATGATAGGATTGATACAAGATAGGAAAGGATAAACGATTTTCATGATAAACGTATGATTGCTTTATACGATATTTACGAACAAACTGATAATGGCAGAATTTGAGCGAGAACACGTACAAATAAAGATTTACGTGGAATTTCTTTTTAGTAACAATTGCCGAGTTGTTAATCATCGCTGCATCATTTATAGAATGTATAAAAATGACCAGTTAATTGTTTTTCAACTAAATTTATGAGCTTTAATGATCAATAAATTTTCTGTATTGTAAAAATTGTTTTCATTACCGAACACCCTAGCCCATCGCCGCGAATATTTCAGCCCGAGATTAAATCACTCGGCAAATAGCGGGTTTAATTATATAAATCCAATCCTGTATAAAGTAAATATAAAGTACATTTCTTTCTGTATAAGAAAATGATGCATTAAAGATTATAAGAGAAATAAATATTTACGCAGATACACATACTGCGTACGATTTTTTAACATTGTTTTCATTACCACACACCCCAGCTGATTGTCGATAACATTTCAGCCTGAAATCAAATATCACACGGAAAATAACGGGTTCAAAATACAACTCGGATTTTAATTAAATATAAATTATATCATAAATAGTTTTGTTGATGTAAAATATGATGTAACAAAATTATATTGCATTAAAGTTAATGTTTACGCAGGTATACACTCTGCGTACGATTTAATATATTCGATATACAGGTAAATATATGTTACGTTGTTCCTAAGAACTTCGTTTTTCATTTTCAATGTTAACAAATATGATTTACATATAATATTGTTTAATTTTGATCTAAAAAAATTAAGAATTAGTATCCTGACGGAATGTTGGATAGGATTTTACAATTCTTGTTCGATAAATATCCGTATACGGCGCACCGAACGAACTTAGTAATAATTATGAAAAGGCACGAAAGAATTGTTGAAATTAAACGATATTAAACCTGATAGGATTAACGCACGATAGGATAGGATTAACGCACGATAAAACAGTATACACGCACGATAGGATAGAATTAACGCACGATAGAACAGTATACACGCACGATACGATAGGATTGATACACGATACGATAGGATAGGATTGTAAAGAATAACGTTGCGGGTACTGTAGAACCCGAACTCTTAAGGAAGCATTTGGTCAAATGCTTATATGTCATAGCTAGTTTTCATGCGGTATTAATAGCACATGTCATTTCAGAATTGTAATAAGGCCCGCCTCGTCAGGAGTTCACCTTATGCATAAATCAATTAGTCTCTTTGAACTTCATTTGGTTTTAATTTGGATCTAATGATTAGATCACCTATATTTTTGTGTTTACTGTATGCAACCATAGGAGGTGTTGGGAATAATTGTTTGCATACTTCGTTATTCTGTATGTTATCCCAGTATTTCATAAGTCGTTTCCCTAACCCTTTAATACATGTACATCGGTTAAATTTGGTCATCAAAACGTTTGGTACAGCCTTTTTAGTGTTTTTCTTCTTTTGTTTATTGAGAAGATTCATTCTATTTGCAGAAAGAGTTTCTTGCATAATCGTTTCAATTTCTGATTGTTTGTAACCTTCTTTTTCGAGATGAGATTTGAAATCTTTGAAAATATTTAGTAATACAGCTTGATCGCTAGTATTTCTCAGATGCCTAGTACATTCTCCTTTAATCAGGCCCTTGAAGACTGATGAGCTATGAGCACTTTGTCTGTGCAGGTATTGGAAGCTGTTAGTAGGTTTGATATATGAGCGAATGTCTAATCCCTGGCTATCTGAGAATCTTGTTCCTTTGTTAATCTTGTTAACGCACGACAGACGACGCACGACGCACAATGTTTTTAAAATTTGCCGTGCATTTCAGACAGTTATCTAAAGAAATGAGTAAGATATGACTAACAGAAAATCTGGATAAAAGATACATGTAGTTTATATGCAAGTTTATACAAATCATGATCCGCGGGGTATTGTGGGACCACAATGGGGATTGAATGTTATTACAGGAATAGTAAGAGAACAATTTTTGAATATACCGCTTGCAATTTTTACAAACAAATTCTATACCGCTTTTATGCGATATTTTATTGCAGCATAAATGCATAATGTAGCTAAACCAAAAAGCATATTTTTTTTCAAAATATACAAATCTCAATAAACATTACTTTTTCCATCACATCCAGTGATATGATCACATTGCTCTTCCTTGCACAAACATTGTAACTGGCATTCTTTCCCATAGTTTGGATAGCGGCATGCCATGTTACAGAGGGGTCCGTGGTATCCCGGTAAGCACTCTGATGAAGTACAAGGATGAACTATACTTATATGCAAATGAAAACTTTAAAATATTAATAACAAAGCAGATTGTTTATAAACATTTCATATCAAATTTGTAAAGTTAGAAAAAATATTCTAAATTTAAAAACAAACATACTACATACAATTTTTATTTAAAAATTAGACAATCTCTATATACAAAACTTAAAGAGATTTAAAATCGTTGATATTTTAATCATTAACTATTGTACATTTCATATGGGGTTGTTTTACAAAGACATTTTTATAATGGAAACAGTTAAAACAAATTATCTCTGAAACGTAAAAAAATTCTGAAAAATAGTAATTTTGATTTAAAAAAAAGATTTTAACCAGAATATTTATTTTACTTCAAAGCATAATGTGCTGCCATACTTGGTATTGGCCTTTGTTTCATGCTCTTTCAATTTCATGTACAACCTAAGGCAAATATAAATATTTACCAGTCTCTGACAATTTTTGCTTCTTTATTTTACCAGCATCTACACAAATTATTGCATGTGTATGTATTAGTTTTACATATATAATAGTAATTTTATCAAGGGTTTTATGGGGGACATTGTCCCAATGGCTGTGGCGGGACTAGGGAGTCCGCAGTGGTATGTGTTGATACTTTCTGCTCCAAAACCTGGGTGTCTCCCCCCCACTTGCTTTCAAAGCTAGGGGATAGTATATAAATTAAATCATTCAATATGGTTTATAAAAGGCAAAGTTATTACAAAGGTATTTACTGTGCCATGTGGTTACAATGTTAAATTGGGTTTTTTGTATAGTGGGGCCTACACTGGGTATAGGTGGGGCCACATCCACCTTACTCCAGTGAGGGGATGATACAGGCTGATGCATGTAATAATTGGCTGATTAAGTAGCCTATGTCATGCAAAGTTTTAAACCAGGAAGCACTGCAGGAGACAGGGTGAAAAGGACAGGTCTCACTACCCTCCTTAGAACGCTGGGGATCGTTCAAGTCCGGGCACTGATGTTTCATACTCGGGCCCACAGTGTGTCCCTACATGGGTAGGTAAACTGGCACACTGGTCGGCTCCCCAGTTATCCCACAAAAAATCATTATGCGGCCAACATCCACCAATTGTTTGTAATAGCGGAGTAATAAATATTTCCTATACTATTTATTTTTTAGTTTTATTTCATAATTCCTGAATGTTGCCAGGCCCTGTGTCTTTCAAGCGAATATAATGTATAGTGCTGGGTTAGCTTGGTAAATTCAATAATTAATTATGATGAATGAAATTATCTAGTAATTAAAAAAAATATGATTAAAGAATACAGTAATCTAGATACTTACCTTTTGCATGAAGAATCCTGCTCTGAATTAAATTCAGAAAAAATATCAAAGTATACTCTAATAACATTGCTAACTGATGAATGAAATTTTTACATCGAGAATCAGGATAACCACAACCATTTATTCTTTTTTTAAGGAAAGTGAATGTTATGTTCAAAAGTTTCCTTATTTTTGAGGAAATAAAAACAAAATCGAGGATTTGTTCAAAATTCAGATTTAACAATCTAACACTGGTATTTTGCAAGTGACGTGATTAAATTAAGTTGAGTTTCAGTGTAAAACAATTGAGTTTATTAGTTAAAGCATAGAAATATTTTATATCATTTCAATTGAGATTCCTTGAATTTACAAAACATAATGTTCTCTCATTGAAATCCTTTTAGAATACCAAGCAGAAATGTAAATATAACCATACTAGGTCGTTCCATTTTCTAACTCTAAACCATCTTCCACCACATCTGCAAATCCAAAGCTTAAATACATGTTTATTAAAAGAAATAGCTAGTGTGATACCCTAGTTATATACAGAGTCTTCATGTGTTCAGCAGGAACCCTTTCAAAATAATACACTGATGGACAGCAAAATCCGTTATACAACTTGTATACTTCCTTAAAATATCAAAATATGGCTCCGCTTTATTTACTTAAAATCTATGTAAAGTGGACCCTCAGGTCTTGGCGAGTACAAAGTTTAAATATATATTTTGGTGCGAATTTTGGATTTTATTCTCATCATTGATTAATTAATGTTATGGGGAAAAAACAAAATTGAAAATTAGCTAAGGTGCATTATTTATTATATTCTAAACAAACGTCAGTTTTCAATTGAATCATTTGATTGTTATTGGATTGTTTATAAAATTTGAAAATCAAAGGCAGTTTCCAAATTTTTACAAGGATTTATTATCATTAATTAAACTATAAGTGCAAACATACACACGCTTACAATCAAATCGATGGGCATCATATTAAGTTATTATGTTGCATAGAGCAAAGTGAACTATAAGTAATTCACAATACATATATTATAAATGCGTTACATTATCGTAAACTGAAGCTTCAAAACAAAATAGAAGAATATCTTGCATGTGCTACATGCTGTTAAGCACTAGGTCTGCCATGAAAACAAAAAGCATTGGCTTGAGGAATTGGTGGGACTTTATGATACAATGTATGTAAGTAAGTAAGTAAGTTTTTTTTTAAAACAATACATTTTTATCAATTATTTTCTAAGTAACCATTTGACAGCCGCGTGGTTTACTGAAATCAAAAAATAAACAAGCGAACAGGTAGTCAAGACACAATTAGGAACAAAATCCTCACGTTACTAAACAGAACTCTTTCATACAATCTCTCATTCATACTCATACACGCTTGATTGGTAACGTGAGTCAAATAGAAATATACTAATACTTCATACCCGAAAAAGTTTTTTAAAAAATATCCTTAAAATTGCATGTATATCACTTTCTGAAAAGTTTTTTGAATTATTCTTCTTTAACTGTAAATCAGTGTGACAATTACATTCTTTTGACATATGTGGTGCTGATACATGTTGAATTATTCAGGAAAAAATTAACAATGCAAACCCTTTATGATAAACAATTAATTTGTTCTTCTTAAATCAAAAAGAAAATTTTAGTGATATCTTATTTTTTTAATTTTGAAACACTGAACATAATTATAGTAAATTTGATCATTGACTCATATACATGTAACATGTAATAAAACAAGCAAATTACATGAACGTTAAAACCCTTTTTCATTGTTGCTGTAACAAACTGTAATTTAAAAAAACAACAAATAATTGAAAGAAAAAAAAAACGTTTCCAATCCATTGTTAGGCAAAAGTGAAATCAAAACACTGGTTTTAAAATCAACTTGTTTTTTTAGACTGCATTTGTCAATAAACATTTGTTTTAGGATGGATCTTTTAAAAAGTAAGTTACCGCCTAAATTGTTTCTCACATCTGCACGATCTGGTCATAATAACGCCGCGTGTATGTCTCAGGGTATGTTTGTTCAACTTTCTTGCACAATTGAATATTTAACTTGAATATTGAATAATGTGAAATATTTTAAAAATCAGGCGCTAAAACAAAGTTTATGATAAGTGTGCAGTATTCTTAATGAATATGACGCAGAGCTGATATTTGATATGATTTTAAAATTACCTGTTTTCCCTGACTTTAATCCCCTTTCTACAAATGTATGTTTATGAGAAACAAGCCTGATCGCATCTCTTTCTGGGAGGAGATAAACGCGTGTTTCATATTATCAAACTATTTCGGTGTGAAAATAAGAATCAGTAAATTGTATAAAAATATTTTTTCAGACCACTTTTTTTTTTACATCAACATACTCAGTGAATAAATGTACAAACGTGTTTACCCTATAATTAACTTATGCACAGTTCCCTTGACTAGGTCCAAAGATACTTTCGGTTGAAAAAGGGAAATTGCATTGAAAAATAGAATTTTCCGCGTTGTTCACGAATGCTAAGGAACATATTTCTAACCTCATACAAGGAGTTTTAATTGCATTAATTTTTCAAATACATCACTTCGTTGCAAATTATTGGAGATATGCCTGAATATATTACCCACATTACATCATAGAATGGAAATAATGGGGTTTTAGTTCATACATGTAAATACATTCTAAATACATGTATATA
Organism: Magallana gigas; assembly: GCF_902806645.1. Taxonomy (NCBI): domain Eukaryota; kingdom Metazoa; phylum Mollusca; class Bivalvia; order Ostreida; family Ostreidae; genus Magallana; species Magallana gigas. The sequence continues at coordinate 36,796,505 of NC_047563.1, read as the reverse complement.
ATCATCAATATACAGAAGGACGTTTTTAAAATTTATTTAAAGCAATGAATTATGGTATTAGCTTTCTCAATTTTTCGATGATTATTAAAAAGAAGATGAAGAAAATGGTTCCGATGACGCAAATGCTAATCAACATAGCTTTATGTGATGAATTCAGCTTTGACCATGTGGATCTGTCGTTTAGAAGTCCTGTAAGAAGAGAAAGAGAAACTTCAATGTTTTCTTGTAAAGAATGTCTTATTCAAGAGATAGATAGATAGATAGATAGATAGATAGATAGATAGATAGATAGATAGATAGATAGATAGATAGATAGATAGATAGATAGATAGATAGATAGATAGATATGTGAAACATAGATACATGTACATAGAATTATACGTTCATACCGTTCTTTATAGTTTTATGCTGATAAGAAACATACATTATATTTATTTTTGACATGTTCAGCGGAAGATATGTCTTAATTTGGACTTAATAACATAAATAACGGGTTGAATACATCGTAGAATGACAAACATAAAACTTTTTAAAATTATACATGTGATTCTATTTGTAAGAACGATAAAACGATTGTTTTAGGAAAGGATATATATAATTAATTAACTTTCATATAAAGCAAAGAAAAAAAAATTATTTGATTGCACCCATGAGAAAAGGGTCCTTATGACGTTTTGTATAAACAGAGAAATAACGTAATAAAGAAATGACGTTACGTAAAAGAAAAAAACTTGTCTGATAGCCAGGTACAAAACAGCGGCGCTGTAATTTTGTTACTTTGTTTATGAGCACGTGTCTTAATAGCAAGGCCCTAGAATGCAATATCTTTTATAATAAATAAAATGAACATATTTATATTTTTTTAATATTTTACTCATAACTCACGATCGAATGTAGATTCCATGCTTGTTTGATACGAACACAAGACAACTCTTGATCATCGGCATAAAAAAAACGGGTACAGAATAACACGATTGAACAATTTACATTCTGGAACAATTTACATTGCTGTACTTAATCTGATATTGAATGTTTTGAATATAAATTAATTTTAAAATTACCGGTAAATAAGAAATCATTATATATATTCGCGACTGCGTTTTCGCTGCCGATTAAATAACTTCTTGATCCGCCCGTCAATTTCTGTTTACTCGCGCGGCCGACTTTAACTTCTTGTATTTTTTTACTGGTCTACAATTTTCATCTAAAGCCTCTGAATTTCTGACGATTCGGGTTCAAAAACAAGCTTAACAATCTGGATGAAACCCATAGCCTTTTAATTGCACGGTAAATACTTTAATTACTGTTTATAAGGGCATTTATATATGACCACGTCGAAAAACAAGAAAGATAATCCACTTCTGTAGAAAATACCATGAGGTTCCGCCCTGGGAAATTAATAATAAAAAAGTAGATGTTTAATATATTGTATCTGTTCAATATTTATTAGTGTTATTTTAATCTAAGTTAAAGAGACTAGTGAATGAACTATTATTAAAAATATGTGTTTAATTTATAGGTTGATACTACATGTAGAACCAGTCGTTAATCAATTGATATAGCTCGATATTATTCCAAACTGTAAGATTATGTCATTTTGGTTGATTTTTTAAATAGATTATAATAAATGAAATTTGATCAATATATTATGAAACTAAATTCTTAGTATGAATAATAGCCTTTCAATTTAGCTTCATCATTTTTTGTACTGTAACTTACAGCTATTCAAGTTAGAATATTTAGAAGAAATTGTCATGGAATATCATTAGTTTTTTTTTTAAGTCCGTCTATTATTCCAGACTGTTTTGTAAACAGATAGCCATGCTATGACCTTAAATTGCTAGTATTAAATAATGGTCACTATGATATTTGAGTGTACCTAGGTGCTGCGCACTGAATGGTGCTAAGGATAATTAATAAAATGAACTCTGTGAATATTGTAGCACTGTGTAGTATTCAGGCTTGGGGCGAATTACATAGTAAAGTAATGCATTACATTACCATTACTTCATGAATTTGGGCATTAAATTACCATTACCATTACTTAATTTTCTTGAAGTAATGCATTATATTACCATTAAGCACTAGGTCTGCCATAAAAACAAAAAGCATTGGCTTGAGGAATTGGTGGGACTTTATGATACAATGTATGTAAGTAATTAAGTTTGTACAAACAATACATTTTTATCCATTATTTTCTAAGTAACCATTTGTCAGCCGCATGGTTTACTGAAATCAAAAAATAAACAAGCGAAAACGTAGTCAAGACACAACTAGGAACAAAATCCTCACGTTCCTAAACAGAACTCTTTCATACAATCTCTCATTCATACTCATACACGCTTGATTGGTAACGTGAGCCAAATGGAAATATACTAATACTTCATACCCGAAAAAGTTTTTTAAAAATATCCTTAAAATTGCATGGATCTCACTTTCTGAAAAGATTTTTGAATTATTTTTCTTTAACTGTAAATCAGTGTGACAATTACATTCGTTTGGCATATGTGGTGCTGATACATGTTGAATTATTCAGGAAAAAAATAACCATGCAAACCCTTTATGATAAACAATTAATTTGTTCTTCTTAAATCAAAAAGAAAATTTTAGTGATATCTTATTTTTTTTATTTTGAAACACTGAACATAATTATAGTAAATTTGATCATTGACTCATATACATGTAACATGTAATAAAACAAGCAAATTACATGAACGTTAAAACCCTTTTTCATTGTTGCTGTAACAAACTGTAATTTTTAAAAAAAACAAATAATTGAAAAAAAACACGTTTCCAATCCATTGTTAGGCAAAAGTGAAATCAAAACACTGGTTTTAAAATCAACTTTTTTTTAAGACTGCATTTGTCAATAAACATTTGTTTTAGGATGGATCTTTTAAAAAGTAAGTTACCGCCTAAATTGCTTCTCACATCTGCACGATCTGGTCATAATAACGCCGCGTGTATGTCTCAGGGTATGTTTGTTCAACTTTCTTGCGCAATTGAATATTTAACTTGAATATTGAATAATGTGAAATATTTTAGAAATCAGGCGCTAAAACAAAGTTTATGATACGTGTGCAGTATTCTTAATGAATATGAGGCAGAGCTGATATTTGATATGATTTTAAAATTACCTGTTTTCCCTGACTTTAATCCCCTTTCTATGTTTATGAGAAACTAGCCTGATCGCATCTCTTTCTGGGAGGAGATAAACGCGTGTTTCATGTTATCAAACTATTTCGGTGTGAAAATAAGAATCAGTAAATTGTATAAAAATATTTTTTCAGACCACTTTTTTTTTACATCAACATACTCAGTGAATAAATGTACAAACGTGTTTACCCCATAATTATCTTATGCACAGTTCCCTCGACTAGGTCCAAAGTTACTTTCGGTTAAAAAAGGGAAATTGCATCGAAAAATAGAATTTTCCGCGTTGTTCACGAATGCTAAGGAACATATTTCTAACCTCATACAAGGAGTTTTAATTGCATTAATTTTTCAAATACATCACTTCGTTGCAAATTATTGGAGATATGCCTGAACGTATTACCCACATTACATCATAGAATTGAAATAATGGGGTTTGAGTTCATACATGTAAATACATTCTAAATACATGTATATAATCATCAATATACAAAAGGAAGTTTTGAAAATTTATTTAAAGCAACGAATTATGGTATTAGCTTTCTCAATTTTTCAATTCCTATATCCATTTTCTTCATGTAACTATCATGGTATCTGATATGAAGAATAATCTAGAATTGCATGTAAGCGTCAATAATAACGCCACTCTTTTTTTTCAAAGGCTGAAAAAATCACTGCTTGTCTAATTTTCATTTCCGATTATCATAGTAACTTATGAATACATTTTTCTTCTTGTTTAAAACGATGATTATTAAAAAGAAGATGAAGAAAATGGTTCCGATGACGCAAATGCTAATCAACATAGCTTTATGTGATGAATTCAGCTTTGACCATGTGGATTTGTCGTTTAGAAGTCCTGTAAGAAGAGAAAGAAAAACTTCAATGTTTTCTTGTAAAGAATGTCTTATTTAAGAGAGAGATAGATAGATGATAGATAGATAGATAGATAGATAGATAGATAGATAGATAGATAGATAGATAGATAGATAGATAGATAGATAGATAGATAGATAGATAGATAGATAGATAGATAGGTGAAACATAGATACATGTACATAGAAATATACGTACATACCGTTCTTTATAGTTTTATGCTGATAAGAAACATACATTATATTTATTTTTGACGTGTTCAGCGGAAGATCTGTCTTAATTTGGACTAAATAACAAAAACTAACGGGTTGAATACATCGTAAAATGAAAAACATAAAACTTTTTAAAATTATACATGTGATTCTATTTGTAAGAACGATAAAACGATTGTTTTAGGAAAGGATATACATAATTAATTAACTTTCATATAAAGCAAAGAAAAAAATATTTGATTGCGCCTATGAGAAAAGAGTCCTTATGACGTTTTGTATAAAACAGAGAAATAACGTCATAAAGAAATGACGTTGCTTAAAAGAACAAAAAATTGTCTGTTAGCCAGGTACTAAACAGCGGCGCTGTAATTTTGTTAATTTGTTTATGAGCACGTGTCTTAATAGCAAGGCCCTAGAAGGCAATATCTTTTATAATAAATAAAATGAACATATTTATATTTTTTTAATATTTTACTCATAACTCACGATCGAATGTAGATTCCGTGCTTGTTTGATACGAACAAAAGAAAACTCTTGATCATCGGCATAAAAAAAAACTTGTAGAGAATAACACGATTGAACAATTTACATTCTGGAACAATTTACATTGTGGTACTTAATCTGATATTGAATGTTTTGAATATAAATTAATTTTAAAATTACCGGTAAATAAGAAATCATTATATATATTCGCGACTGCGTTTTCGCTGCCGATTATAACTTGTTGATCCGCCCGTCAGCATCTGTTTACTCGCGCCGACTTTAACTTCTTGGTTTTTTTTACTGGTCTACCATTTTCATCTAAAGCCTCTGAATCTCTGACGATTCGGGTTCAAAAACATGCTTACCAATCTGGATGAAACCCATAGCCTTTTTATTGCACGGTAAATACTTAAATCACTGTTTATAAGGGCATTTATATATGATCACGTCGAAAAACAAGAAAGATAATCCACTTCTGTAGAAAATACCATGAGGTTCCGCCCTTGGAAATTGGTAATAAAAAAGATGATGTTTAATATATTGTATCTGTTCAATATTTATTAGTGTTATTTTAAATTAAGTTACAGAGACTAGTGAATGAATTATTATTTAAAATATGTGTTTAATTTATAGGTTGATACTACATGTAGATTTAGTCGTTTATCAATTGATATAGCTCGATATTATTCCAAACTGTAAGATTCTGTCATTTTGGTTGATTTTTAAAATAGAGAATAAATGAAATTTGATCAATGTATTATGAAACTAAATTCTTAGTATGAATAATAACCTTTCAATTTAGCTTCATCATTTTTTGTACTGTAACTTATAGTTATTCAAGTTAGAATATTTAGAAGAAATTGTTCATGGAATATCATTAGTTTTTTTTTAAGTCCGTCTATTATTCAAGACTATTTTCATTGCATCTATTTCATAAAGATTAGATATACACTCTAAAAATTGTTTTAACTGAATGCTATAAATAAAAGAAAATGTTTACAATAAACTACAAAATGTGGTGCATACAGATTTAAGCGCAAAAGCAAATGCAAGTTAACTTTACGATTGTTCTAATATTTAATTACGTATGCAGGCTAGCGATGTACATGTATTTAAAGCTAGCACTGATTACAAGTTCGTGCAAAAAAATTAACAAAAATATATAATTGATTAGATTTTTTTTAACACAAAACAAAAACAAGTGCTCGTTTAAAATATGAAACAAATCTACAATATCAGCAACGTTACATATTGATTTACACATAAAAGTAAACATAATTAATAACGTTAAGAGTTTTATTTATGGCAATAAGCGTGGGATGAAAGAAACATACATTTCGACCCTGAACAAATTTAATTGAATTCAAAATAAAGTATATATCATTTATATTATGACTTGATAAATATTAATTTTTTTTAACTTTAATTTTAATTTAAACACATTTACGAATTTATTGAAATGAACATGTATCTGTATTGCACATTATCATGTTTACTTTCAAGATATAGTCCCCATTTAGTTTTGTAGTTGTCTCTGCTAATCTTCAGACTCTCGAGATCCATGCCAATCTTGCGAAAATGATTATCATTATATGGATATAAACTTTCAGAACTTGGTGAAGTCATTGTATCTTTTATTGATACAAGTAGGAGCAAAATAATCGGCTCGACTTATCTCTCTAAGAGCGAAACATCTCGCAATCTTACTAAACTTGCTGCGTATTTTCATAAACCGGAATGCTGGGGGTTGGGGGGTTGGAGGCAATCGCAGCAAACACACTACCGCTTGTTTTAAAAATGCGACTTTTCATTTACACGATTTGATTGCAGAATTTACGTTTTTAATTAAAACACAATTAGGTAAATTATTACGGACTACAAAATATCAAAGCAACATAGAATTAAGCAAACCATGACGAATTAAAAACGAATCAACGTAAAATACGACAACCATTGATAAGAAGAATAAAGAGGTTAAAGCAAAATGAGAAAAAGAAAGATCGACTTTTGGCGAAGTTTCTTTTTTCATAAAGCATACACAGGAATCCAATGCGCATATACATGTAATAGCACCATACATTTTTTAAAATGCCATGTTCATTGTACTTAGTTATTGATAATAAATAATTTTAAAAACATTCTTTGAATTGCACAATGACATGTAGTTTATAAAATCAGTTCTTTACTAGACTAAGATATGATATATTCAGAAAAAATGAAAGTGCGTTAAAAAGATTTCATAGTTTTCGTGACAGTTACATTTTCAATGTGCACGTGCAAAAATATTTTTTGATATATATGATTGTATTAATATTAAAAGTTATTAATAAGTTATCTAAAAAGAATTTAGTAATGATATCTTCAACAGCAAAGATGATAACAAATAAAACAATGGGACTATATACCTTACAAAAACGACGTTGATCAAATCATAATGTAACGTCGCAAAGTGTACAACGTCAAAGGTAAAATATAACCTTATTTCTAAATGCAAACAAAGATAACTATAGTTATTGGATCTTCATGAAACTTCATAACTTTAATCGTCTGACATATATAAGTATAAATCCATAAAGATCTGGAATTGTGAAAAAAATGCCATAAGGGCCCTTTTCTTATAGGCGCAATCATTTATCGAAATTCTCAATAATTTATTAATTTCATTTTATTTGTTTCACATACTGTTCTATGCTGTTTAGATGAGAATACACGATATCAAAACATGTGTATAAAGATGTAATCGAGCTTGTTAATAAAAATACCTGACGTTGTACAGCCAGAGAAAGAATCACAATGTTGCCACTCACACGAACAATTTGATCGACAGCCTGCACCGTATGATGGAAACTGACATGTAGAATTACAACTAGGTCCAAAATATCCCTTCGGACATGCTAAAAACAGCAGAGTAATAATGTTAACACTGAATAATAGTTATAATAAGAAAAAAAATATCTTTGATTTTTTTATCGATAGGATTATGTTTTTTAATAATCGTTTTTTGATTTATTATTTTTATTATTGTATCCCAATATATTAGTTCAATATATTTCACTTTACAAACACGTAATATAAAGTGAAATCTAAGAAAGTCGGTGTGACCGAACAAAAATAAAAAGTCAGGTTTTGACTAAACATTATATAACAATTTATTAAAGTTTTAATTTTCTCTGTAAAAATGAAACCACTGAAACATTTATGGTCATAAACACTTTCTGTTAACTTTATTATGCTTTGATTAAATTCTGATGATGTCAGTTATCACATTTTGGAGATAATAATAACTGTGATCATATAAAAAAAATTTTCGCATTGTATTTTGTAAAATATCTATAGAAAGGAATAAGATAAAACAAACAAAGTATGCAAAAAAGTTACATGTACTTTTTACAGAAGTTTTATCAATCCTGATCCCTGTGGTATGGTCGGAATGCCAAAAGGGGTTGGGATTGAATTTGTATATAGAAATAAAACAAGAAAATGTTGCAGTTCTTACAAACGAGTTCTACGCAGTAAAGTTAAGGCGGTCAATAAAAATATGGGCAAATTTTTGTGATGAAAACACGTATACTTTAGTTAAACTGGCATGTCCTTTTTAAAATCAATAACAGTCACTCAAATGCATATATTTCTAAAATATATATATAACAGTACAATATTTTGTGTTCATAGTGGTCACGTGATATGGCAGTCGCATGGTACAAGCAGATGTATTTGTGGTTTTGAGGTCATTTAAAAAACTCAATATTGCAAGGGCATAATCATGTCAAAATTCACAACTGAATTATGAAATAACTTGATGTTATATCGTAGATTTTGAAAAACGGTGCGAACTTTTTAAGATAAGAATATTTGTTAGTAGAAACCGTAATTTATAATGCATATGTTGAATAATTTTGAAGGTCACAGGGTTAATTTCATGAAAAAATAATTAATTTGTAAGATTTTACAAGGATCGTAGAAGTTTTTAAGTTACATAGCATATTTCAAATTCACATGTAAAAGTTTGTCGGGATCAGGTAAGTGTATGCCCTTGCAATTAAGTGATTTATTTAGGTACTCAGATTTTAGATATACGATATTTTATACAAAACCGAGGTGGCTTCTTTATACGATGCATACTTTTAACAAAATGAAAATAAGACTATATAGGTAGCATTCTACTAATAATGATTTTAAACAAAATATTCATTTATACTTTTCCGTTAATGTATGACATTTATTTTTCTTCGCTATAAAACTGCACGATAGCCTTCAATGATTTAACTTAATGCGTCATTTTGAAGCATATGACGTCATATTTTGTAGTACAGCGAGAACGACATCTCGCTTATTTTTCAGTGTGTACGATATAACGGACATCAAAATTGTAAGTAATAGCATTTCTTGTTTTTAATTAAAAGATTAGTATAAGTTAATTTTTACTAATAAATAGATTGATAAGTACTTTCGAGGTTTGTAATATACTGTGATGTCATAATGCACATTTCCCGTACTTTTTGTCTGAACGGAGTTTATTGACAGCCTTAACTGTGCTGCGTACCAGCGGTTTCACGCGGTATTGTATTCTATCATATCCAACCAAAAATGCATATTTTTCTCCAAATAAAACCAATCAAACATTACTTTTCAAAACACATCCAGTGATATGATCACATTTCTCTTCCTCGCACAAACATTGTAACTGGCATTCTTCCCCATAGTTTGGATAGCGACATGCCATGTTGCAGAGAGGTCCGTGGTATCCTGGTAAACACTCTGCTAAAGTACAATGATTAAACATACTCATTTGACAATCTTAGTTTAAAAAACAGGTTGAAAGTCACTTCTAAATCTAAATGCATACATTGACTTTGACGACATTTGCATAAAAATTTTGTTTAAAAAATTATTAATTTATGTATCTAAAAACTGTGATTTGGTATTTTTGATATTTTTTACCTATTGTATATATGTCAAATGGAGTGGATTTAAACAGTATTTAAAAATAAAAACAGTTTAGAGACTGTAAAACAAATTGCTTTGAATTCGAAACAAACGTTCTCCATTTTCACTTGAGTGATTATATTGATTAAATTCATTAAATTGAAAATTTTTATCTACAATATTGTTTCATACATTTATGCTGTAAAACAATATTTGTTTTATAATTTGAATCAAATGTAAAAGATTTTCTGAGTTTTACTAAAGAGAAAAACTAGCATTGCCTCCATTTTAAAATTTTATCTGTTTGAAGAATATATAATCTAAATACTTACTATACGCAAAAATAATCCTGTTCTGAAGTAAATTCAGAAAAAGTATCAAAGTATACTCCAATAACATTGCGAATTCATGAATCAAACTTTTTCATCGAGGACCAGGATAACCAGAACCAATTATTCTCTTTTTAAGGAAAGTAAATATTTTGATATGTTTCCTTGTTTTTGAGGAAACAAATACAAAATCGATGATTCGTTCAAAATTCAGATTTAACAATCTAACACTGGTATATTGCAAGTGACGTGATTAAATCAAGTTGAGTTTCAGAAAACAATTGAGTTTATTTTGAATCAAAGGTTGTTTTTTTTTTCAATTCTAATCTTTTTCGTGAGGAATAGTTAAAACATGAAAATATTTTTTTATCATTTAAATTGATAGTCCTTGAATTTACAAAACATTGATTTTTAGTTGAAATCCTTACAAAATTGTAAATATAACAATTCGAGGTCGTTCCATTTTCTAACACTAAATTAACTTCCACCACATCTGCAAATTCAGAGCTTAAATGTGTGTGTATTAAAAGAAACAGCTAGTGTGTTACCCTAGTAATACACCTGTACCAAAGCTTCATGTGTTCTGCAAATATCATTTTATAAATACATGTAATACACTGCTGGACAGCAAGATTCTTAGTAAAACGTGTATACTTCCTTGAAAAATCAAAATGTGGCTCCGCTTTATTTACTTAAAATCTATTGGAAGCGGATGCTCAGGTCTTTGCGAGTACAAAGTTCAAATATATTTTGGTGCGAGTTTTGGATTTTAGGATTTTATCCTGATCATTGATTAATTAACGTTATGAGGAAAAAAACGAAATTGAACATTAGCTAAGGTGCATTATTTATTATATCCTAAAGAAACGCAAGTTCTTCATTGAATCATTTGATTATTATCATTGCATTGTTTATAAAATTTAAAAATCCCAGGGATTTTTCAACTTTTTAGAAGGATTTTATTATCATTAATTAAACTATAGGTGCAAACATACTAACGCTTATAATCAAATCGACGGGCATCATAGTACTGTAAGTTGTTATGTTGCATAGAACAAAGTGACTTATGAGTAATTCACAATACATATATTCATTACATTATGGTAAACTGAAGCTTCAAAACAAAATAGAAGAATATCTTGCATGTACTACAAAAAGCATTGGCCTGGGGAATTGGTGGGACTTTATGATACAATGTAAGTAAGTAAGTAAGTAAGTAAGTATGTACAAACAATACATTTTTATCCATTATTTTCTAAATAACCTGGTTGAGTAAAATCGAAAAATAAACAAGCGAACACGTAGTCAAGACACAACTAAGAACAAAATCCTCACGTTACTAAACAGAACTCTTTCATACAATCTCTCATTCATACTCATACACGCTTGATTGGTAACGTGAGCCAAATGGAAATATACTAATATAACATTTCATACCCGAAAAAGTTTTTAGAAAAATGTCCTTAAAATTGCATGGATCTCACTTGTTGAAAACAATTTTGAATTATTTTTCTTTAACTTTAAATCAGTGTGACAATTACTCACTTTTGTCGTGTGGTGCTGATACATGTTGAATTATTCAGGAGAAAAATAACCATGCAAACCCTTTATGATAAACAATTAATTTGTACTTCTTAAATGAAAAGAAAATTTAAGGGATATTTTATTTTTATTCTGAAACACTGAACATAATTATACTAAATTTGATCATTAACTCATATAACATGTAATAAAAACAAGCAAATTACATGAACGTTAGAACAGTTTTTCATTGTTGCTGTAACAAACTGTAATTTTGAAAAACCAAATAATTGAAAAAAAGGTTTCAAATCAACTGTAAGGCAAAAGTGAAATCAAAACAGTTAACGCTGGTTTTAAAATCAGCTGGGTTTTTTTTTATTTGACTGCATTTGTCAATAAACATGTTTTTTTTTATAATGGATCTTTTTAAAAGTAAATTACCGCCTAAATTCTTTCTCACATTTGCAAGATCTGGTCATAATAACGCTGCGTGTATGTCTCAAGGTATATTCGTTCAACTTCCTCGCACAATTAAAAATTGAACTTGAATATTGAATAATATGAAATATTTTAGAAATCAGTAGTATAGGCGCTAAAACAAAGTTTATGATAAGTGTACAATATTCCTAATTAGTATGACGCAGAGCTGACATTTTTTATGATTTTAAAACTGCCTGTCTTCCTTGACTAAAGTCCCCCTTCCATGTTTATGAGAAACAAGCCTGATCACATCTCTTTCTGAGAGGAGACAAACGTGTGTCTCATGTTATCAAACTATTTTGGTGTGAAAATAAGATTCAGTAAATTGTACAAAGATATTTTTTCAGACCACTTTTTTTTTACATCAACATACACCGTGAATAAATTGACAAACGTGTTTATCCTGTAAATATCTTATGAACAGTTCCCTCGACTAGGTTTAAAGTTAATTTCAGTTAAAAAAGGAAAATTCCATTAAAAATAAAAAAAATTCGCGTTGTTTACGAATGTTAAGGAACATATTTCTAACCTCATGCAAGGAGTTTTAATTGCATTAATTATCTAAATACACCAGTTCGTTGCTAATTATTGGAGATATGCCTAAATGTATTACCAACATTACATCATAGAACATAGCAAATGGGGTTTGAGTTCATGCATATCTTAATATATAATCATTGAATATACAGAATGAAGTTATTAACATTGATTTAAAGCAATGAGCTGTGGTATAATTAGCATATCTCAATTCCTAAATACATATTTATTCTTTTCATTTAACTATCATGGTATCTTACATGAAGAATTTTTTGAGATTGCATTAAAACGTCAGTCTTTATTTTCAATGGCTGAAAAAACCCATTGCTTGTCTAGTCTTCATTTCCGATAGTAACTTATAACTACATTTTTCTTCTTGTTTAAAACAATGATTATTAACAAGAAGATAAAAAGAATGCTTCCGATAATGCAAATGCTAACAAGCATGGCTTTATGTGATGCGTTCATTTTTGACCACGTGGATTTGTTGTTTAGAAGTCCTGCAAGAAGAGAAAGAAATGAATGTTTTTTTGTAAAGGATGTCTGATTTCAGACAGATAGACAGATATATAGATAGACAGATAGATAGATAGATAGATAGATAGATAGATAGATAGATAGATAGATAGATAGATAGATAGATAGATAGTTAGATATACTGGTAACTTTTGATAGCTCGAAGTCCATGGGACCGAGGAAAAAGTTCAAGGTTTCAAGAGTTCGATTGTTTAAGAGTTTGGAATTTTCCGGGTTGACCTACGGGTTTTAAAATTAATCTTACCGGATGTTATTATAAAGCCATTTATTTAGTGCTAACATTACGCACGTGCTTAAAGAACGTTTTCGTTTCCCTTAAATATACAGAACTGGATGTTTTTAAAACTAAATACAAACAACTATTGAATAAATTCATATCTATTATTTATTTTATGCATCATATTAAGACCAGATTGCTCAGAACTACTGTACTGAGAGACGATCGACATGTCAAACATGTATATGTGATCACTATGTATCACCTATTGTTCCCTTTGTATGGGTCCTTCACCAGCTCTACAAAGTTGTTCAGCAATAATCATTTTAATGACAATAATGCTGATCAGCATGATGTTTACGGTTTAATGATTCTAAAATTTGTCCATGGATCAATATTATCTTTTCGTCTATATTAATGTTCATTTTTATTGCGTTTCAAAATTATCGAAGGATCAAGGGTTTCGAGAGATCAAGAGTTTGAGAGATTGAGTAAATTCGCTAAGTTATATAAGGAAAAGAATCGGGACCCTAGACGCACTTCGAGCGATCAAGAACTTCGATCGATCGATGTTCGAGCCATCGAGAGTTACCTGTAGATAGATATATGGAGAAAGATCGATAGATTGATACGTACATACATACCTTTCTTTGAAGTTTTATGTTCATAAGAAACATACATTATATTTATTCCTGATGTGTTCAGTGGAAGTTCTGTCGTCCAATACATCTCATTTTTGACTAAATAGCAAAAATTAAGAGTTGAATACAACGTAGAATGACAAACATAAACTTTTTAAATTATACAATCGATTCATATTTGTAAGAACGATTCAACGATTGTTTTAGACGAGGGTATTCATAATTAACTTTCATATATTGCAAAGAAAAAAAAAAGTTATCGAAATAATTTATAATTTTCACTTGATTTGTTTCAAATACTGTTCTTTGCCGTTTAGATGAGAATACTCAACATGAACATGGCTATAAATATATAATCGAGCTATAAATAAATAATCGAGCTAGTTCATAAAAATACCTGAAGTTGCACAGCCAGTGATTGAATCACAATGTTGCCGGTCACACGAACAATTAAATCGGCAGCCTGCACCGTATGATGGGAACTGACATGTCCAATTACAACTAGGTCCAAAATATCCCTTCGGACATGCTAAATAAACCAGAGTAATAATGTTAACACTGAATAATAGTTATAATAAGAATAAAAATATCTTTGATTTTTTTATCGATAGGATTATGTTTTTTTAATAATCGTGGTATATGAACTAAACATCATTATTTGATTTATTATTTTTTTTTGTATCCCAATTTTTTAGTTCAATATAAGTCACTTTACAAACACTTAATATAAGCATTACTTTTCTGTTCACACCCCGTGATATGATTACAGATCTCCTCATCACACAGACATTCTGACTGACAGTTTTGTCCATAGTTAGGATATCGGCATGCAAAGATGCAACTCTGTCCAAAATACCCTGATAAACACCCTAATATAGAAAAAAAATTCAAAATAATAAAATTGTAAAGAAATCATCTAACATGTTTTTAGTTTTACTTTTTTCCATTTTATATCGTATTATTTAAATGACATCTTCACTAGTTTTCAATAATTTTACATAGTAACAGAATAACATTCTCGGAAAAGAACCGTTGAATGGGTGTCAAGCATCCATGAGATGTACTGTCATGATTTTCCAACAGTGACAATGATTAAAACATTCAGTGAAGGAAGTTGATATTGGTGTACATAATGTTTACTTTCTAATACCACCTTAGATAAATGTCCCAAATAAATCATCTTTAAACATGAATATCTTTTTAAATTGAAAAATTTGAAATAAATTCTCAGTTCTGAGTAATGTAAAAAAAATTGTTGAGATACATGTACCTTCTCGTGTTTCATCGTAATACATACCAGTACAAACGGTTGGATTGGATTGATTCGAATGGTAACTCTTACAGCATTTTGGTGGTCTACAATATTATAAAAAAGTTTTATCATAAACACAAATAGTCGTTGATTTTGGAAATAAAGAACAACTTTTAATTGTATGTAACGTTATATCGGATTAAAGGAAGCAAAATAATTTTAATTTAATAAACGCAATGATTAAGTGCGCTGAGTGGTCGGAATATTGACAATAAGAGCAATCTTGAAGTTTTGAAAACGATTTGTTAAGCTTTAAACTTGTATTTAGCAAAGAAAATTTCAATATCTTTTAACTTTTAAATTTGAAGCTTTCCTTCATTTTCATACAGGCCTCTTCTTCGGGAGATTTATTCATTATAAAAATTGACAAGGCTATCGAACCCTCTTACAAAAATAACAAACCACAATACTTACGGTAGGCATGTACTACTCGTATTGTACCCTTCATTGACATAGATGTTGGCAAAGAAAATAAAGACAAATACAGTCAACATTTTCCATAGAAAAAAGTCCATTTCATTTGAAACTGCTTACACCATATTTTAGACACTGTCAGAAAATGTTTCCTTATGCTAGAGGAAGCAAATGCAAAATCGAAATTTGTTCTAAATTTGAAATTAACTTGGAGCTGTGTGATATCTCTAAAGTGTCAGGCACCATTTTAAGTGCAAATCAAGAGTAAATTAGTAATTAACGCTTTTGATCAGCAGAAATATGGAAATAAATGTTTCAAATTAATTTTTATCAGATACGCTGAATGAGAAGTGTTCATGTCTTTTTCATACTGATATGAATATCAAACCTAATCACATTCACTTACGTTTAAGTATTTTCGATAACGTATTCAATCTATGGATACAGATTTGTTTACACACCAGGACAAAGTCGTATATTTTTTTTATTTGTGGTTCAAAAAAAAGAAAACAATTATTAAGTTTATATGAAATCTTCCAACAATTTATCACGGAAATAATTGTCAGGATTTTCTCAAAAGATTACATTGCCTGTTAAAGGGTATATGTTGATAAAATTGCAGTTTTCACTTTTGATAAATGTTTCCCTTTGTTTGATTCTGTAATTATAAAAATAACATTGAAGGCTACAATTTATGTACAAAATGACGTAAAAAACCCAATGACATTCTGTTGAAACAAAATTGGCACAAGGAAAAAGACTAAAATGGAAATACAGCCATTTAATCACAGTATCATTTTTAAACAGAGAACACAAATCTAAAAGACAATTTCGCAGCACTTATTATTTTATATCATTAAAATAAAATATGCTTATAAAAGATAAAAGATAATAATCGCTCAAAAAACTTAAAATTACTTAAATCTATAGTTAAAATTATTAATTTATCTAATGAAGAAATTTTGGTAGCAGTGAAATAATGAAGTATCAAAAGGATTCGCTTATTTAATAAATTGACCCTTTGATAATGGTGTATATATATATATATATATATATATATATATATATATATATATATATATATATATATATATATATATATATATATATATATATATATATATATATATTTCTGGCATTGGGTAATGCTAAATGCAATGGTAATGTAATGCATTGCAATGCATTACATGTATTCAAAGTAATGGTAGTAATGTGTAATGCCACAAATTTAATGGTAATGTAATGCATTACTTTCCAAAATCTAGTGTAATTCTGTATTACCTGGCATTACTTTTGCATTGCTATGCTTATTTATGGATGCTCATTTAAAAAAAATGTGATGAATAAATGAATAACTGAAATTGCAGTTGATTAAGATTATTTTAAAGAAAACACCCAAATCCCCTTCCTTTGAGTATGTTACAATAGAATAGTGGAAAGACATACACCCATAAAAAACATGAATGCACTGTCCATCCATGATGAAATCAAAATCACTTCCAATATTGTAACACATTTGAAAATTCTCTCTCTCTCTCTCTCTCTCTCTCTCTCTCTCTCTCTCTCTCTCTCTCTCTCTCTCTCTCTCTCTCTTGTATATTAAGAATATTAGTTTGAACTGCTAGAAAATAAAAGATACACATGTATTTTTTCATTATTCCACTTAATATATCCTAAGATAAAGATTGCCAAACAATCTTTCAGTCCCAGCTTCAACTGCTCCCGTAGAACGTTTATTTAATATAGCTTGGAAGATTTTCAAACCTGACAAGATGCATTTGAAAGATGGACCCTTTAAAACTTTAATGATCCAAAGTGCAAGAGCAATCTTTTGACTTAAAGTGTCCTCAGTATAAGGAAATCCGATTGAAATATATTAAGAAATATTACTGTAAAAATCCCTCTGTTCATAAATTAATACAATTAAATATCAACATTTTTATAGATATGTGTGTAATCTGGGGGAAATATCAATATTTAGTTTAAATTTAATAACTGCAACGTTATACCATAATTTGTTTATTGTTATGCATGTACTTTTGTGTCCCTAGTTCATACCTGATATTGTACAATGCCAAATGTCTATAAGTATCAATTAACTTATATGATAAGTTGTTCATAATGCCATAATTATGATTATATATTGAACACATAAAGAATGAATCTTGAACAATGTATAAGTCATGAAATTTGAATCTGAAAATGAACATGAACCTGTAAATAAGTTAAAGTGTGTTTCATGTTTGAAACACTTGCAAAAACTCTTTATTTAGCTTTACTTTTTAAAATATATTTTTTACTTTACACAAAGTAATGGTAATGCATTACTTTACTCAATTAATGGTAATGTAATGCATTACTTCAAGAAAATAAAGTAATAGGAATGGTAATTTAATGCCCACATTCATGAAGTAATGGTAATGTAATAAATTACTGTACAATGTAATTCGCCCAAAGCCATATATATATATATATATATATATATATATATATATATATATATATATATATATATATATATATATATATATATATATGGGAAACGTGATGTTAAGGTTTTTTATGAAGGTCGTAAAGCATCGTGAAAACTCTGTTCATGACAAACGCATTATTTATAGGTTTTTTTATATATTAACTTAAGGGTGTGAATTTTTTTATAGCAATGGTGTTGGCAATACAATGTTTCCGCTTATTTCTCGTGTTTTATCAGCATTATTTTTTCGTATTCATAAAAGCCATATTTCCGCTTATTTTTCGTGTTTTATTAGCATTATTTTGTCTTATTCATAAAATAGAGTCATTGTTTTAACTTATTTATTTGAACAATTATAACATGAAAGGAACTTTTTCAAGCCAAAGAAGTATGCAATGATCATAATTTGATTTTATTTGAGTAATTTAACTCAAACATAATACGGAAATAATGCAATAGCAATGGATATAATTATCCACAGCTAAGTTACACTTGAAACTACATGTCTTAGAAAAGAAAAGTCTTTCTAAACCATGTTTATTTATTAAAATAACAGTAACCATATCTACGTAACAAAGCACTTCAATTGTTTGTAACATTTAAATTGTTTGCGCAATATTTTATATGATACATTGATTTTACATTTGTGTTGAAAAAAGACTATGTACATAAAAAACACGTTCTACCAGTGTGATAATTGATATGCATAGAGGTCAATATGTTAGTCCTTTTCTTGTACATTTTATTTGTATGATTTTATTGTATATTAACACACGTGATAGTGTATAAACATGTAGTGAATAATCAATTTATTAGTGTTAAACGGTTATACGTTAGATGAAAGTAACCGAGTATCAGACATTTTGTTGGTATTTTGCTCTCGAAATTGGAGAGAGTACGTTAAATATGTAGATTGCATAGACTTGACTTTGAAATAAAATCCAATGATGAGAATAAAAACACCCATCAATATACAGACACTGATGGTCATCATTCTGCTGTTAGATCGGTCAGTCATGTGTGGATTCTTTGTCGTACAATTGTGCAGCTCACCTGAAAAAGTATTCATCCGTAAATATTGTTGTATTAGAAATGAACGTATACAATTCTGTATGCACGAACACAATAGATTAGAGCAAACGTTTTTAAATTTATTTGTGAGAGCACAATCTGGTTATAACATGATTTTTAATGTTTCAGACCACAATTTGGTCAATATTTAATGCTATTTTCTAATTAAACGGTAACAATTATAAACAAAAATTTTAATTCAATGATTAAATGAATGATTAAGAAAGTATCTGTGGGTTCTTTGTCTTTTGGTATACATTATGAAGTATAGAAAAAAGTTGAACATTTACGCATTATTGTAAGTTGTGCTGAAACAGTGTGTACATACCTTAAAACTTTTTAATCTTTTAGACACAATACAACTGACCTTTACATAACGTTCAGAGGGGCACTTATGTGGCGAATTTACAAAGTTTTATGAATATATGCTTACAGATTTGTTTAACTTATTATAAGCGTTAGCTTAAAAAACGTTCAGTCGACACCTTAAATCATTATGATCGATATTTTTCCTAAGTCAATTGCATTTTATTAGATTCGACACAAAATAGTATTGTAAGGTACAGGCACATAGTTAAATCATGCTACTCCATTTCCTCCGTCATAATTTTTAACGTAAAGGTATAAAAATTATAAAGGATCTGTCATGTCATCTGTGTTATTGAGCGGGTAAGTGGGGTTTTTTCCTATCAAACGACCTAACAATGAAATATTTTATTATCGAGTAATAAATACTAAACTCTCGATTTAGCAAATCCATTTACCAGGTCCTAGTCAACTGGCCAAGACAGAGAGACGGACGGACGGACGGGTGGTCGGACGGACATTTGTAATGAACTGAATTTATTTGACCGAAAGTATTGTTGCTGTTTAACATTCGGCTGTGTATATTTTTAGCGTACATGTATTTAGCGGAGAATGGCTTTTCGTGAATAGAGTAAGTCACTACATGGCATGCTAATATGTATGCTTGTACGTATGTATGAATTATGTATGCATGAATATCAGAACATTTACAAATAAGCATATTCAACTTTACACTAATATACTGAAAAATTAAACATCTCTACCAAAATTGCACGTGTGTAATTCATTATTTTCACAGTAAGACAGTAAATGTATCATTCAATGATCAGGAATGATTATAACTAGAAATTAATGCATTATCATGAACATTACTTAATTGTCTGCATCCCGTTATATGATCACATTGTAGTTCAACACAGTCACAAAATGACTGACAATCATCGCCGTAGTTCGGATATCGACATGCGTAGCTGCAGTTAGGTCCTTGATATCCTGACAAACACTCTAGTTAACACAAGTTCAAATATCTGTGTTGCATTTCGTAAACAGAAGACATCTAATTACATATAATCTCAATCTTATTGTAATTTTGTCAATAATTTTGTACTTGCTATTGAATATGAACACGAATAAATATTTTTTAAACTGAAAATAATTAGATATACAATTATTTCAATAAAACTTCAAATAATTTTAACTTCATCGGAATGCTTCATAATGATTGTATTATCTGGTAAAACAAAAACAAAAACGAGTTTATGAATTATTCTCAATATTAATTATTATCAAAATTCATGATGTTCACAGTTAAATACAGTAAACTGGTTTTGTATCTCATATTACTTCACTTTTTTTTAAAATTACTTACTAGAACAGAGATTGTGCTTTAAGTCATTTTGGTATCGTGGACAGCACATAGGAGGTCTAAAGAACAAGTGCATGTTAACTTCATATCAAGTTCATTCCTTATAAACACATATATGGATACTAAAACTACCACAAATGTTTATGATAATTCTTTTTAATTTTTGATCATTTGCAGTTATATGCAAAATATCTAAATATAGTTAATCTTACGTGCCACATGTCAAAACATCCCCGACAGACATACACAAATGTACCTGTGAAATAAGTATGTGCACAATCAACAGACAATGATTCATTGTTCACACTTTAACTCTTGAATACAGAATTAAACTAACTTTAATTAATGCTTAATTGATATTGAATCTAATTTATGCACTTGGAAGGAAACTCTCTATACAAATGAATAAGGAAATATATTAAACTAAAATAGATTGTAGGATTTCAAATATTTCCTGCAAATATATAGCAATAATGCAGTTAGGTTTAATGAAGATTCAATATGAATGTTCGTAAAGCGTTAAGTAGTTTGTACTTAAATGTTTCTCGGTTACTAAATGAATTTAGTAGTTTTTATTATGTGCCTATGAATCAGATAACAGATGTTAATATTCAAGTTAGGGATATTTGGCTTGATAATGTTTAGGATTAGTACTACTACATGCATTCAAATTAGATTTTTAAGATATTACGTGACGAATAACTGCTGCTCAGACAAACGTTCTGTTTTATATTTTTTTCTCTGATCCTTTTTTTAACTTTCATATTGTAGTGAGTTAAAACATTAATCAACAAATTTTTCGAATTGATTTTCTATGTGTTTACTAACACCCAATTTATAGAAGTCAATGAAGAAACGTAAAAAACAACATTGATAGTTTAGTATACAGATCTTTCTGTGCCGGTTCAAGGGAAGGATATGATTTAGAATCACATCTTTTAACTATAGCGGAATCAGAATTTAGTTAAAAAAAAAAAAAGAGAGAGAAAAAAGAAAAAAAAACCTTTTTCAAATCCAGTTGCCAGCAAGTGGTAACCTAAGTGTATAATATGCCGTGCTTATAATATCAAATTCTAAATACAGCATGTTGTTCGATACAGCAGGAGTAACAGAATGTTCAGCAATGTTGTGATCATTTTGAACATTTCATGTCACTCCGTGTCACCTTTTTGCCATCAAATGACGTTTTAACCTCGGCTCCCTTTGATCATACGTTGATACATGTACGTAAATTTGAGTATTGTATCTGCAATAAAAAAAATTACCATGTTTAGCGTTCAATCGCATTTAGGAGAATACGTAAATTGATTTTAAGTAAAAAAATATTTTTTTATCTTTTGAGGCCACAGATTATATAAAAACAAAACGAAGGGATTTTTTTCTTTATTGATTCAATTTTATACGCTTTATGTTTAATTTTTTCGTTTTTTATTTGTTTTTGCATTTATCATGTAACAATACGCCCTTGTTAACATTTTGTTTCAATTTACTAGTAGGTGTTAATTTTTCGATGAATATTGTAATTGCATTTATCACCATATTGTGATAAATGCTTTTAATTCCTGTGGAGGCGAGACATTGTTCAATTTAAACGTCCCTGAGACTATGATCTTGGCATAAACGCATTGTTTCATACGACTAAGCCTCTAATAAATACTGATTTATCAGACGACAGTTACAAGACAGAAGGGCAGCTTGAAAAAGTTCAGAGCGTTAAGAAATTAAAATCGTTCGCCATCAAGTCTAATGCCTCCTAAAAGCACAAGAAAGGCAACCAAAACGTGCGGGGGAACCCGGCGAAACGAATTAGAACGCCGAGCCGGAGAATTATCGAGGCTACATCGGCTGCGAGCGAGACCAGTGATGAACCATTCGCTCCTGCATCAAACAGCGGAGGGGAGACGCTCAGCGTAAGCCTGATCATGAATCATCTACCGTCAGCACCACAGGTCTTTCCACAGCCGTCATAGGATCGCAAAAGCCCCAGTGGACAGTCTCGTCTTCAGGGTCAGTTACTTACGGACCAAAGTCTGCAGCACAGTGTGGGCACCGCAGCAGCAGGTTCAACCATTAGTTTTAGTCCTGATGTATTGTCTGTTCAAAATCTGCATTTAATCAGTCAAGTGTTGGCTCTGTCGTGGAGAATCAATGTATTTGGGGTCTCATTACTGGGGAACAGATCCAGGTTAGTCTGCCTGCCGCTGAGATGAGCATTGGTAACCCCAAAGGAAGTCACGTGCCGGTAGCCATCCGCGAAAAGATATGGGCTGGGGCCTACATTGACTTACCATTATTGTTAAAACAGGGCCGTGACTTACGGACAGACCCTCACATTACAGGGAAACTCGTGATTAATAGACATCGATTGATCAGACGACAGTTACAAGGCAGACGGGCAGCTTGAAAAATTTCACCCACTCACCCTTTCCATTACACACTAATTAGGGACAGATACTTGCTGTGTACCTTGGCAATCTGCGTCGACACATGTGGACTGGACTTGAGCACACCTGTTTGGATAAATACTGACAGGGCCTGATAGCACCCTGTGGTGCATAAAATTAAAAAGAACCGGTTTAAAGAATCTTTAATCCACCTCCGGTTGCAGACAATATGGGTTTTACGGAGTATAAGATGCTGGTTGGTTTTTTCCGGTATCTTGATTATTTTTATCAAATAATTGCAAGTAGGTAAATATCCTTCGAATAAAGCATAAAAACATGACCAGTCATCAAAAGTGGATTCGAAGTCAAACTTTCAGTGGCAAGTGCCATCGCAGGGATACAAATGACATACATTTTCTGAGGTTTACCTTTTTAATTGTGAGTTGCTATATGTTTGAAGCTTATTGTTCTTTCTACCCAACTCTTAGTGTCTTTCATGAATACAATACAAATTAATATTTATATAATAAAAATGGAAAAGATCGAATATTGCATTTTTTGACATGCCATATTACATCATTGTTTAAGTTATATTTATAAAGGTTCATAAACCTTTGTATATAGCAAATATTCTATAAATTACACTAAGGTAAGACTGAGTTTTGATTTGAATAGGTTAATTGTGATTTCAGAGATATTTCATATTTCAGAGATAGAAGTTTTATAAAAGTTGCCAAAAAGAGTTAAAGAATGAAAAATATCCAAAGACACTTCAGATTAAATGGGCATTAAATGAAATACATATGAAAATACAAAAATCACAATTTATCATTTTACATCCTTATTTTTTTTTTACCTTAAAGTTTGTTTTAAAAACCGTTTTCTTCTACCTACATGTATGTTCAACCATCAAGTCGCCAGTCATGGTTTCACTCTAAGAAACTACTTGTATTTGGTGACAGTTGATAAAAAATACCCTTAAAATATATCTTAAAATGGAAGACGGGGGGGGGGGGGGGGGGGCAGGGGATGAGGCAGATCTGAATAAAGTAATCTCTTGTGTTCATCACTAAACATGTTTAATGAGAAGGAAATTATCTATGGCTAATTGTTAAAAAAGCCTGTTCCTACAATAAAATTAACTACGAGTCAGTCACTGCCTTGTTTTGTAGTTTGATACAAATGTTGTATTTACAATTGCGTATTGCGTAGTACTTTGCTTATTCGAATATATTTTTAAAAACAAGTGATTTCAAGATGTGACAACTTGTACTGTCAATAGCATGAGCCATTATGTTAAAAGCAGGGTTATTCATTACAAACGTTATTTCCACTACATTCAATATTCTACTTTATAAAAATCGAAATCATTTACATTTAGAACAAATCAGCTGTTATATAGATGTAATAATGATAGTGTCGATCTTATTTTCGTTTATGTCTTGTTCAGAAAATTTATTTCTCTTAAAAGACATAAACAATAATTCTTGTGTTTAATTTGACAGAATCGTAGCAAACTTCTTAGAGCTCGATGGTTTAGTTACAATGGCACATGTATATTACAGAAAAACTTTATCCAATTCATAGTTACGAATATCTAGAACTTGAATCAATGTGTGTAGGTTGAATGTATAAAGAAATAGGATTGATACCTTAAATTAAAGATAGGATTCAGAGATTACAAAGGGCAGAGGAAAATTATGTTTAAAATTTGCCTCATTGATTAAGTCATGGTTGTTAAGCGTATACACTATCAAAAATACATATAAGATCAACGTTAACGCAAGTGACAAGGAACGAAAGACATAATAAGATGATGATCATAAGTAGCAGTATTCACACAGATTCTGAATCATTATCTTATTTTATTCATTTAAGGTTTACAAACAATAAAGCGCTACTAAAAGGTTCTTTTTACAGTTTAAAACATATCAAAACAAACATGCAGAGGTAATGACATAAGGATAAACAGTTATTATTCATGTGTTTTGATATCAAAAAAAAAGGAAAACACTGGCCAATGCATATGCATTTGTCTGTAAAAATTAGCAAAAATATCCACAATTGGTTTCCAAGATACAACGAAGTAAGCACTCATTAAAATAAACAGTAAACATTTTTATTTAAATTCAATTTCAAAACTTTCAACTCATTAAAGAAAAAATGACAACAACAAACTGTCAACCATCTCAAAAATCCATAAAACGAAATACAAATTCAAAGCAGAGCAACACGGACCTCTAAAAATAAAGAGGTAGGATCAGGTGCCATGAAGGAGTTAGCATCCTCTGGTGACCGGCCACACCCGTCGTGTGCGGTTTGTCGTAATCGGAGGAAAAAACCCCGGAAAAGTCCGTAGACAATAAGGTGATTAATTATGGTCAAACAATTAGTATGAAAAACGTCAGTCAGCATCGGACCCAGTGGAATGTTTCTTGTTGTCTTGTGTTAAGTTTATGATATATCCACATAATCAGTAGGAAGGCAACTATCAAAACGCAGAGGCTTGTCACCATTGTTTTGAGTTCAGATGATATTAGCGTATCATATGGACGCATTGTTGAACAGTTAAGTGGCACACCTAAAGCAAAAATCAAACACTTTGTTAATACTATATTTTAAAAAGAGAAGAAAAATCATCTGCAAAGTGAATGAAGTTTTCGCGTTACTCTACTCACATGACA
Source organism: Magallana gigas (assembly GCF_902806645.1). Taxonomy (NCBI): domain Eukaryota; kingdom Metazoa; phylum Mollusca; class Bivalvia; order Ostreida; family Ostreidae; genus Magallana; species Magallana gigas. The sequence continues at coordinate 36,770,586 of NC_047563.1, read as the reverse complement.
GTTTCACATCAGTGTTTAAATCAATCACATATTTAATTTTCTCTGCAATTTACACTATTGTCAAGATCGCAAAACTTCGTAAAGAATAAACGTAAAGATTTGATACCTTTCTCTAAAATAATACTTGCAGATGAATCCCCTGTTATTCCCAGTGTAAGGTGTGGTCGGTCTTCTGGAAGTATGTTATTTATTACATCTGAATATAAATCTTAAAATATTTTGTAATTGTAACATACGCCGATTAGAAATTGAAATTTTAGAGATAACTTTCAAGACAAATGTACTATCCGAAAAATTGAAACATTATTCAAGAGCAAAGGAAAATTTCAAATATCAACAGTATACGTCCAAATAAAAGAATACAATTCTTTTAGATTTTTGGTAAATTGTATCTCAAATGAGTAGTATCTTAAATATTACATTTTGCTAAACTTTTCATTGCATATCAGTGCCCAAGAGAAAAGATACTTAATAATTTTCCACCTCTATCATTACCTTTTGCAAAGGTTAAACATTTGAGGGAATATAGAGAATTTTGGAAGCAAATAGCATAAACAAAGATCATTGAATTTTGACATGAATTCTGATTTATTTACTGAATTATGATAGTGATCAATGTTATTACAATCAAAATCATTTATGTCTCACAATGGGATGGTATTACTTTGGACCGATGTATACAGATCAATTCTTACCTTTCTTGGAATCATTTCTGACATATTTATAATCAGTGGTATCTGAAAAATATAAATTATCATAATATAATCTGATCCAAATCATTTTCAAACAAATAATTGGCAAGATTTACATAGCAATGTTTTTTCAATTTGGTTTATGAAAATTATTCAAATCCAATTTAAAACAAGTCGCCCATGCGCAACAATGGTCACTTTAGCAACATAAGCCATAACTCTGTTCAGATAAGCTTTTTGTAGTAATCAATTTTGGCCTCAACCATGGCCATTATTTGTCTAATATAACAAGTTGCTTCTTAAAAAAGATTTTTTTTAAAAAGATTTTTCATATATGTATTCTCATGCTGATCTATTTATTCTTGCAAAAGACCAAAAGAATAAGCTCGGGGTCATTGTTTAATCAAAATGTAAATCATAATCAAATATCAAATTTTGAACCTTTTCGTGTGGCCAAGTAATGGTCTCGGGATCAATTGTTGAAATATTTAGAATCTATACATCTTATCAGACTGAATGCAAAGCTATATCACATATTGAGCTTTGCATTTCTCAAGAAAATATTTAACATCGTTTTTTCATAATAACATATACATACTTCAAACTTTATAGCATTCCTGGAGCTCCATAAAAGTCCAAGAGTCAACTTGACAATTTTAAATGTCAGAATGCTTGCATGAAATTGGCAGTCTTGATGAGGATTAGATTCATTCCCCGTTAAAAAATAAACCCATTTGCGGCTCTACCCTACAACTGGGATTCATGTTTTGAATAGACTCAGATTAAAAAGCAAATTTTCTAGTTAATTTGTTTTATTTTATTTTTTTTAAACACTTTTAATGAAATCCTTTTCATAATTTAATGTATTAGTTAGCCCCTCTCTCCTACCCCTCCCCGTAGTTGTCTCCGAGGTATCATTGTTTGAATAAACTGAAATCTATGCTACCCAAGAATACTCTGATACACGTTCCATCCTTAGTATTTCTTTTTTAGAAGATTTTGAAAGTATATCTCTCTATATATTCAAATGTAAAAATATGAACACATCCCTTCAAACTGTCACCATATCCTACAAACATGTACCTCTGAGGATAATGTTTTAACTAAACTTAAATTTACACTACCTGAAGACGATTCCACAAAATGTCAACTTCTTTGCTGAAACGGTTTTTGAGTGAACGTTTTGAAAAATTTTCTCTATATTTTTCTTCGTAAAATTTATAACATTCCCCTTTGTGAAAACCCCACCGAGGATCATGATTTAAACAAACTTGAATATACACTATCTAATGATGCTAACATATCTATACAAGTTACATTTGTTATGAACAGTTTGTTTTTAATCTGAAAAGCAAGTCTCTATTAATTGTTATGTAAAAATCTGATCCCCTTCTGTTGTCTTATTCTGCCCCTGTGTATCATTATTTGAACAAATTTGAATCTACACTACCCGACGATACATATATCCATAAAAATATCAGCTTTTCTGAAATTATGGCTTCCAAAAAAAATGTTTTCTTTCAAGCCAACAAATTTGCCATATTTCATCTCTCTTTGTTTTCCACAGACTTCAAAAACCCTTACCTGAGGGCACTTTTAGCAAAGTTCTTATGAATTTGGTCAAGTGGTTTCGAAGAAAAAAGGCAAATGCAAAAGTTTACGGACGGACAGACGGCTGCTGAAAAAAGTTGCTTTAGCATTATTTTCAACTCAGGCACAGCTTAAAAAAAAACGGAAATAATTTATTGTCGACAAGATGCAATAAGTGGTTGAGAACAGAGTTCAGCCACCAACCCCATCCCTGTTCCAATTAAAACTCCCAAGGTAGATAATTGTTTTAAATAGAAATTCCTTTAAAGTCATGTATACAACATGTTCTATTCTAAATATCTAAAAATTAACATAAAATAAACGATTTATGTTAACCACTCCCTTGCATATAAAAAGAGTAAAGGTTTGCCACTCTGATTTGTTTACATTACAACCCTTTTGTCATTTTGGGACAAAAAAAACATGTATCCGCTTAATATATCCAACAAGCACACATCGCAGTAAATATGACTTTTCTACGTCTTTTAAAAAAAATGAACATTTTTCTGTGAACCTACTTTATCAAGTTAAAAGAGTTTTATTAGGTTACTGTGACGTAGGTAAATGTCTTTCAGTGCTCTAAAGGAATTTATACCAAGAAAGTGTCAACCACTCCTTGGTTCTAAATCGGCGCGGGGATGGGAGTGGGGAATCCTGACTTCAAGCACCTATGCAAGAAACCAGCAAAATTATTACTTTTGATCAAACATCCCGTAATGTGATTACAGTGTTGTTCTTCACACATACATTTGGACTGACATTTGATGCCATAGTTCGGATGGCGACATTTCCTGTTACAATATGGTCCCTGAAAGCCAGGGGGACAATCTGAAAAAAAAATAGAACATATTTTCAAATGCAACAGTTTTATGTATGCATGTATTCGGTTTTCACATTTCTATTCACGTCATTTCAATTTATCGGTTTGTTTAAGATGCACTATTCAATCAAAGTGGTGGTTAATTACCTAAGTGAATGATGAAAGCTACGCATAATATGAAAAACTATTACCCTTTCTTCTGCAACCGAAAGCATAGCTGCAGTCTGTCACATGACACAAACATTTTAACTGACACTCCTTGCCATATGTTGGATAGCGGCATGTATTATTGCAGATGGGCCCAAAATGTCCAGGTATACACTCTAGTTAAGGGAAAACTAAAACTCGTTACGTTTCAAATTATAAAAATATTTCACTAGAATCCCCCAAGAATAAATACAAATATACAACTAATGTACATGCGACAGGTGGTGTGAACTAGTCTAGAATTAAATGATTGATTTGTTGCCTTTTAATCAATCATTATTGATGAATATCAGAAATATCAGTTGGATTATACAATTTATTTCTTGTTTTCAATTTCACTGGGTATTTATTAATCCGTTAAGCAACAACTAATTAAAATTCAGACAAACTGAAACTTTGTTGGAAACGTAACTTAACCGGAAATGTTTAAGAATTAGCTATAGATGTAAATCAGCCACACCAGCAGCAATACAAACACATGATTTTGTCCACAGCAGTACATTATATTACACAAACATTTAGTACTCTATTTCATATCTTATATTGCTATAACAAACATACTGAAAATAAAATATTTCAAATAATTTCATTCATATAATATGGACTGGTATTGAGAATCAAATATAAACTATAACATGGAATTGAATGGTTGCTACCTTGCAAAAAGTGACCCATCACACACAGGCACTGACAGAATTTTGAGAAAAAAGATGAATTTTTCACCAAACAACTATTATTATCGTTTCAACAATTCCTATAATATGTCTACTTAATCAAAAAAAATCCATACATTTTTTTTTCAAAATAAACTTAAACTGTATCATAACATTTTGTTTAGCAGTAAAATGGCTAGTGTTCTGCTAATTCAATTATTTAGTGGCATTAAAAAGTTGAAGTTCTATTTGCTTTTCGCTGTTCACTATTCGAATAGCGAATATAATTCTGTGGTCGGTTCGCAATTCAAATTACCGTAAACATGCTAATAAAAGTAAATTCCAAATTCCCACTGAACTTCCTCTTTTAATGAACAAGTTACCAAATTCCTTTTAAGGGTCGACTTGGCTTTCCCGGTGCTCCACCTTCATCAAATATGGCCTAAATATGGGATACATGGTGTTAGGCAGCCCCTTGAAAGATGACCCATTATAACTGTATTATACGAAATGTCCCATCTTCGCCAGGCTAGCTTAGCCTCTTACTGGTCGCGTAAACCCATTTCCTTTTGTAAGCCGACTTGGCTTTCCCAAGGGTTCTATCCTCAGCAAATATGAAGGCCCAAATATGGGATACAGGGAGTTAGCCTGCCCCTTTAAAGGTATCCCCGACACTACAGAATATGATGATTGTCTTACCTTCTTGCCAGGCTAGCTAATCATGCCAATGTTTAGGTGAGGTCAGCAAGTAATACTTTTTACTATGTAACTTGTTCCTTTGATTTAAAGTGGAAGTTGATAAGGAACTTTGAATGTACGTTTATCATCACGTTTACGGTAATTTGAATAGCGAACCGACAACAGTATTTTATTCGCTATTCAAATAGTGAATAGCGACACGCGAATAGAACTCCAATTTCTAAATGCCTCATTTAGTAGTACATGTATATTGAATATAGATCAACCTTCTAAGTTTTGAACTTCTAAATTCTTGAAAAAAGTAAATTTCTACATACTTTCATTATTTCTTAATAAGCTAGCAATGAACATGCTACACTTTTCAACTTGTTACGTGGTGTATAAATGAATTAATTTGTTTTGCCCTGCAGCAAGCGATGAATGAATTATTAAAAATAGCATTTCAAATTAGCACACAATACGTTGCAAATTGATTTTTGTAAAATAACTTCCTCGTGGTACTTTGCTCTTTTCAATATGTTATGATAAATTAATTTACTCGTTTTTTTCAATTAGTATTAATCTTCTTTACATATTTATAAATATCATTTTCGTTTTTTTAACGAAAAAAGGCAAGTTCTTGATTACCAAGAATAGTCATAAGCATAAAAAGTCTGTCCGATGCTGACTTTTCCATTCTATATTAGAATTTGTTTATGATAATAATATGTTAATGATTTACATTGCTAATCTATATCTTTTTTTTTTTTGCTTTTTAAATCTAAAAAAATAACCGACAAATTAAAAAAAATAAAGGGTATTTTTGGCATATGTTGTTACACGCAAAAAAAATAATCGGATATATGGTATGAATCTGATGTTTAATATACATACCGATGCAATAATTTGCGTCATTGTGGAAACGTAGACAGCACATAGGAAGTCTATATCAAAATATAATATATAAAGTTAGACACCCAGACACTGATTAGAATTTTAAGGCTGAATCTTATGCCGAACAACAATTTTTATCGTTTAACAGTTCCTATGATAGCATTCTAAGAGACACGCTTTAAGGGTGTTATTTACTCAGGGTTTGAGTTCTCAAATTCCGATTGTTAAAAAGTTCAATGTAATGAGTAAAATTTGTTCTAAACACAAAAAGTATTTATGAAATGAATTATTATTGACAAAACATTCAATAGTTTGACTTTATTATGGAATTATGCTCAAACAAAAATTGACTTTTAGCCAAACAGAGGAAATTCGGACTAAATTTTGCAGATTTTGTTTTCTGCTAAAAGTTTTTTGGCAGTAGTCTAATATTAAAAGTTAGGATTTTATTTTTAAGTCTACGTAATTTTGCATATTTTCCGTTGGTTTTACCTCACTTATTCATTAAAATAATCTTATGGCCCGAATAATAATAATATTGAAAAATGCTTAAAAACATTAAAAGACATCATATCTCAAAATTTTGATCATTGACCTCATATAAAGTTTATGCCAACAGAA